>CM053510.1:33237763-33318306 GCA_028627145.1 Eidolon dupreanum | reverse complement strand
ACCAGTCCCTACCCCAACAAGTGGACAGAACTTGGGGAAATCTCCAGGAGGTCATGCAGAGGGGTCAGAAGACCTTGTAAATGCTCTAAGGAAGAAATTAAAGCTTTAAACAGAACATTATGCCATGACTTTAAAGGTCATTATCTAGTTCACACTTACATCAGACTCTAAATATTGTCAGAAAGTGGTTAAGTTTGCCAGGACCATGAACGGTAAAATTGCTCAAAATAGACTTCAGAAATCTTCAAGGCCAATGTGGCCGTGGCAGGCCAAGATGCTCAAACCTGTTGTAGCTTCATGAGAGACCGCCACAAAAATGAGAAATAGCAGCTGCTTAAAGGAAAACTTATACTCACTGACCCTCGAAGGTTACATGAGTACATGTAACCTTGTCTTTCCCTCTTTCACCAAATGGAAGTGGGGCAGGAAGCGGAAACTCGCACTCCTTAAATGAAGCTCCTTGTCAGAGACCGCTGTACTATGGCCTTTGAATGCTCTGCCCTTCTCCCTTCCAATGGTGTAGCTTGTTGCCCAGTTAGCACTGAACAGTAGCTATCAGCTCTACCCACCATCTGGTCCCACCCTCTGTAAGCCAAAGCCAAGTCACCTCCTGTCAGGCAGCCGCTGGGTGAAAGTCCAGAACAGCTCTCCTAAATAAACAAGTCGAAGAAAGGCAGTTCCCAGCAGTGGACAGGGCTGTGCTCCAGAGGTTTATTTGCAAATCTGTCCTTTGGAACTTGAAAGATATTCCCCAGGAGGAGTGATGGTATGCATTGTGGCAAGGTTTCCAGGCTAGCCCACAGCACTAATTTGACCCAGAATGGGCTTGGAAAGCAGCGGTCTAGAACTTACCATCATGTGTAATAGCTTTGTAGTCTTCTCTCTTCAGTTTAGAGACATTTGCGGAGCTAGGCATGGTACCAGATGACATGGGGATTCAAAGCTGCCTCAGATTTGTGGCATGTGTTGATTCAGTGGCTAAGATCTTCCCAGTCTCACAACACCCCCACTCCTCCTTTTTCCACCTACAGTCTTTAAGCTGAGGGTGTAGGGGTGACTGTTTCTGCTTTTCTTTAGTTTGGTGCCTCAAGTATCTTGGTGTTGGGCCAGAAAGGCCTGAGTGAGAATCCTGGCTCCACTATTTATACAGTTGCATAGCCTCTCTGAGCTTCAATTTTTTTTCTCAGCAAAATTGGGGTAATGTATCTGTAAGAGAGCTTTAGGGTTTCCTCCCCAACAATGTTCTCCTTTTCTAGGTAACAACCATGACTTTTGTTAGGGTGTTCACATTGCTCTCCAACAGATTGCTCCATTCCTGAAGGCTCGGATCTAGTGCAAATTCATTTCAAGGCCATTATTATAGACTTAATGGTGGGTGCTGGCCTAATTGAGGCAAGTGTGCTTGCGGAAATTTACTGGTTCCCTTTCTCCTTCTAGATAAGAATGGCAGATATGTGTAGCCTCCGTAGCAATAGAAAGCCACTCAGACTGAAACAGAGCCAGACTCAGATGAAAGCAACTACTGCAGGAGATAGAATGGAGGGATGGAAAACAGAGGACTCATTGATGAAGTTGCTGAACTCTCAAAGGGACCCATCCTGAAGCCTGTCTGTTCTACTTCTGTTGTTTCAAGTGTGTGAACCAATCATCTCTTTCACTTTATGCCATTTCGAGTTGAGCTTTCTGTTTTTGTAATGGAAGACATGTTAATTGATACATCACAGCACAAGATTTCCCATGGGTATTAAATGAGATAAAGCATTCATAGTATTTAGCAATATTCAGGACTGAGTCTGACCCCCACCCCTCCCACCCAAGGGTATTAGTGGGACAGATCACGGTTTCTCAGCCCTTTTTTGGGGATAAGAAAGAAAGAAGAGGGTCTGGATCAGCAGATTCTGACTAGCTCTTAGCCTGTTTTGGGGCTTGGGCATCTTGCTTGGACTGGGAGGTGGCCCTGCTCGACTGGTTCTATCTACTTTTAGGATCAACCCCTTTGGAGGGAGTGGGCCTCGTAAACCTGGGGTTCTCCTAAGATCTTGAGTAGTTATATGCACTAAGGAGGGTTAAGGGACAAAAAGGGAAGAAAGGACAGAACCATCATTTGTTGGAGCAATAACAAAGGACCTATTTTTGAGATCAGGGTTAATTTCTTCCCTTTTTCTTTCTTTCCTCCTTGTCCTCCTCTCTTCCTTATACTTTTTAACACTCCCAATTCTTGCCAGACCTGGGGAAGAAGGGGAAGTCAAAGTTGAGATGGATCTCTGTTAAGGAAGGGAAAAAATTCACTGGATGGGGAAATGAGAACTTCTTTCTAACACTGATGACTTGTTTGTATTTAAGAGTAGCAGGGGTCTCATTTCCAGCTTTAATGGTGGCTTTAGACTTTTATAGGAGGTTAGCAAGGCTGGTCTTTTGAAGTCTTTGCCTGAGGAATTAGACAGTTGGCAAGGTAGCATGGTTCCAGGACAGAGGGTTGTGTTGTGACTGTGGTAGGAGGGAGGAGTCATTTGCAGCACGCGTAATCGCTGTAAGTCAGATTTCTGGTTGTTTCATCATTCTCACATTAGGCCCGAGTCCCTAGGTAGAGGAAACTGCGATAGAAGAATAAGTTCACACAGAGCTGGCGCGACTGAAACCTGTGTAAGGATTCTGGTTCACGTGACATTCCAATGCTTTGCATAACAAATGTAGAGCTCATTTGTCTTATTTTAGCACACTGCTTTTGTAGTACGTTAGTACACAGGATGGAGATGGAGTATAAGAAAACATTTCTTCACAAAAATGAGTCAAGGGCGCCATGTTCCAACTGTGAAATGGATACCTAGAAGTGAAAATAGAACTCTGGTGTGATCTGACTAGAACAGGATTGAGCTGCCAGCCTCTTATCTTGACACTAGATTTATGACCGTGGTCAAGAACTGCCCTGGCCTTTGTTTTTATCAGTCACATTCCATTAATACCTCATAGTGAATTGGTGGTCAATAAAAAACCCAGTTGTGTTTTACATGAACTGCCACCCTGCCAGGAATCCCCATGAATTGGTACTGTTGATTTTTTTGAAAATAAATATAGAAGTTAACAAAGATCCTTATTGGATTTCCTGCTGTTCAGACTATTTTGCATCTTGCTTCTTTTGTCTATCAGTTATTACTCTAAACTTTTCGCTTATCTACTTCATTCAAGTCATATAAATATGTTGACTAGGGCAAGATATAAGAAGGGTGCTTGTGACTCTGCCTGGGAAACTTTCTGCTGATAGACCTCCTGAATACATGGCTATTCAGTCAGCCCCAAAACCATGTCACAATACTTTTATATCACTCACACTCCTGACCTTACTCATCACTGGATTGTTAGATACTTTGTCTAATGCCTAACTGAAATCAAGTTACACTGCCTTTGACATTTTGACCCCTAGTAGTTTGGCATTTACCCAATACCTTGCACGTGGTAGGCTGTCCATAAATGTTTGCTGAATTAAATTGACTTCCCTGAATTATCAGCTTAATAACCATATATTTAAAAAAGGAAATGAGGCATAATTAATTGATGGGACACTTGGCTTCCTAGTGCTCTTTATATTCCTTTCCATTGTTTTAAATAAAAATATAAAAATGTCACACATTGAAGAAAAATAAAATATAGACTATGATATAGACTATAGACATTAACCATTATGCTAATTATTATCATTATCAATATCTGTCATTATAATTTTTTTCTTTAAAAAAACATAATCACGTGAAACTTCATTTTCCATTTAATCTATTTTGGCCATCTTTCTATAACTTAGTAAAATTCAGTTGTCTGGATCTCATTTTTTTCTAAGGGTTTAATACATTGTTTAAATTCTTAGGTTCTGGCATCACAGTTATTTGTCTTTAAATTATGGAGTCAATCCATTCTTCTAAAAATACATATATGCCAGATCTTGGGTCAGAACAGTGAGGAATTAAAAAGAAAAATGGGCAAAATCCTGGCACTTCAGAGACTTGGAATAGGGTGGGGCCGTGAAACAAGCACACAAATAGTGATGGAACAAGGCCCCATGCATTTAGGGCTACTGCAGAGGAATATGTCATGTGCTCCAGGGCCTTGGTTAAATGCAAAGGGCGATTATTCTCTCTCTTTGGGGCTTGGAGCAGCAACCAAGAGATGTTCAGGCAGCTGAACATCACAGCCTAAGTTCTCCTGCCGCCCTTAGATTTATGACAGCTCCTACATGGGCAATGTGTGTGCTAAAGGAGGTATTTGCACGAGGTAATGGCCGTCTTCCCCTTCCCATCCCTTTATCTATGGTTTTCAGATTAGTACAAGGTCTTGGTCTTGACCGCAGTGGAGAGAAGAAGAGGAAAAATCCAAGAAAGCAAAAGCAGACTCTCAAAGTGACCTCTATGAATTTTGCATTGGGCATTTACACCTTTATATAATCTCCTCTTCATGAGTGTGGACATGGCCTGTGACTTCTTTCTAACCAACAGAATACAGTCAAGGTGATGGAATGTGTGTAATTATTGGTTATGTTGCAGATGTCTTAGTACCATCTTGCTGAGCTGCTTTCTTCCTTTTGGGGAAGTGAATGGCCATGTTGAAATCTCTAAGTACCAAGGACTGTGAGCAGTCACTAAGAGCTGACAGTGGCCACTGGTTGACAGGTACCATGAAACTGAAGCCTTGGGTCCTATAGCTACAAGAAACTGAATTTCACAAACTGAATTCTGAATGAGCTTGGAGCAGATTTTTTCCTCAGATAAGAACACAGCCCAGGCTGATACTCAATTGCCGCCTCCTGAGACCCTAAGCAGAGGATTTAGTTATGTCTGAACTTCTGAACCACAGAAACTGTGAGACAGTAAATATGTGTTGTATTAAGGAGTTAAATTTGTGGTAATATTGTTAAGTTGCACTAGATAACAAATATGCCACTGGTTGGTTGCCTTTGCCTTCTATAAGAACTACAGGATAAAAAATGGCCAGAGGGAAGAGAGGCTGGAAGGCAAACTCAGCAACCTTTATGAAGAGAAGAAAGTGAGTAGAGAATAGACTTTTGCTTTAAGCTCTGTTATGTTCATTTGTTCATTTATTCATTTATTCATCAAAGGATGTTAAATTGGAAATATGGACAGACACATCTAGAAAGATGTATCAGTCAGGTTTCAGGAAAGAATACTGTTATAGACCAGCGGTCCCCAACAGTTTTGGCACCAGGGACCGGTGCTCCTTATAGGAGAATCTAATGCCTGATGGTCTGAGGTGGAGCTGAGGCAGTGATGCTAGTGCTGGGGAGCAGCTGCAAATACAGATAAAGCATAGCTCGCTTGCTTGCTTGCCCACTGTTTACCTCCTGCTGTGCGGCCTGGTTCCTAACAGGCCAAAGACTGGTACAGGTCGAGGCTGGAGGTTGAGGACCCCTTCTTATAGACGGAATTGCGTCCCCCCCCCAAATTCATTACTGAAGTTCTAAACCTCAGTACCTCAGAATGACTTTATTTGGAAAGTGAGCCTTTACAAAGATAATTCATTTAAAATGAGGCCATTATGGTAGGCCCCAAATAAATCTGACTGGTGTCCTTGTAAGAAGAGACAATTAGGAAACACCAGAGATGCATATGCACAGAGTGGTGACTATGTGAAAAGGCAGCAGGAGTACAGCCATCTGCAAGCCAAGAAGAGAGGCCAGAAGACAAACCAACCCTGACAACACCTTGTACTTCTAGCCTCCAGAACTATGAGAAAATAAATTTCTGTTGTTTAAACTACCTCGTTTGTGGCATTTTGTTTATGGCAGCCCAAGCAGACTAATACAGATATAGAAACCACTCTAGATATTTTAAGCACTGGAGGATTTAATATGGGGAATTTGGTGCTTTCAAAATCATTGGAAGTGGCTGGACTTGAGGGCTGCCACTAGAACTAATGTGTTTGAGAATACACTGCTGTGGCTATGCACTGGGGAGCATGAAGCTGATGCCACTCCTGTCGACTCTGCCATGGCCATCACAGCTGCCTCTGAACATTCAGGAAGGTGGTAAGCAGTCACTGAAAAGCTGAGATCAGCAGCCTATCTGGCTTTCAATACTCAGGTGCCCATGACCTTGATTGCCAGGAGAAAATGGCAGTGGGGTGATGCCTTGCATCCCATTTATGCCTTCCACTTAATTGAATTTAGTATCCTGGCCACAAGGGAGCTGTAGTGTTAACTTTCCAGCCTGTGAAGCATAGAAGAGGGTAGGAAATGATGCTGGAGCCTCTAGACATAACCAGCCCCATATGATAGACATCAGAGCGAAGCAAATGCCAAGACAAACCAATCAGTAGGTATTCAAAGTAGATACCTGAAACTGATAACAGCATTCATAGGGTTGCTCACCTACGTGAAAAGTATAAAATGCAGGGAAAAGACAGGATTTAGAAGGAGGATTTCTTTGGAGAAGTTATACAGTTTTATCTCCTGTAACTATCCCAAGTAATAGGGCTGAGTGTTTTTCCCATCACCTCAGGTGGAGGGAAGAGAAATTCAGCAGGACCACTCTGAGCTGGATATGGATCTCTTGCGACTGTGGGCATGGGAAGGTTTATGCTGGCCTTTTATCTGATTTCTGCTTTGGAAAACTTAAAAGATGGAGATAGTTTGGAGAGTTGTTCAGACCTCGGGAATGAAGGAGAGGTGGTTGATCTAAGCAACAGGCTCTTCTAGAGTTTGTTGTGGCAGAGACTATATGAATGTTTCAAGAGCTATGGAATGTTGCAGGAGAAGTGAATTGGAAGAGTTAGGGGAGGCACTTGAGTTAAATCATTGAAGAGTTAACTAAGTTAAAAAGGGCTAAGTGTGGCATTCACCGCTGAAGGAACAGCATGTGTAGACTCAGAGGCTCAAAAGGGCCTAGAATGTCCAAGGAAAAGTTAAATGTTTAGTGTAACTGCAGAGTGATTTGAGGGTGTGAGGAGTATAAGAAACTGGCTTGGGAAAAGCAAACGTTGTGCTTCTGAGTTTAGCTTTTGTCCTTAGGAAATAGGAAATTACTGTAGAGTTTTTTCTTTTTAAATTAATAACACTTTTTAGAACATTTTAGATGTACAGAAAAACTGAGCAGATAGTTCAGAGAATTCCCATATGACTCTATATAGTTTCCCTAATTTTTTAACATATTTCTTACATAAGCAGGGTACATTTATTATAACTAATTAAATTATACTAAAATATATTATTAACTAAAATTCATACTTTATTTAGATTTTCATAGTTTTTACATAATATCCTTTTTCTGTTTCAGAATCTCATCTAGGACATCATATTACATTTCACTGTCATGTCTCCTTAGGCTCCTCCTGCTGTTACAGTGCCTGAGACTTTCCTCTTTTTGATAACCTTGGCTGTTTTGGGGAGTACTGGTCAAGAATACTGTGGGATGCCCCTGTATTGGGATTTTTTGGATGTCTTCCTCATGATTAGACTGGGGTTGTGGGTACTATGGGTTTTTCAGTAGAATTTGATCAATGTTTTACAAAAGTGATTTGAGGACAGTGTGAAGGGTGAATAGGATGGAGTATATTAAGCTGGTAACCTTTCCTTAGGAAACCCTGCAATGGCTTACCACCACAATTATTATTATTATAATTATTATTATTATTAAATCTTACTCTTTAATGTGGCTTACTCAGCCCTACAGAATCTGAACCCAGCCTGCCTTTCTGTCCTCATCTCCTGATTACTTTCTGCTTGCTGTTTTATGCTTCAAACCCACTGGCTTCTGTTTCCATTTCTTGAAGGTGCAAGGTTTGCTATCCTCAGGACATTTCAGTGATTTTTGCCTTATAATCCAGGTAGAAGATGAGTCAGGGGCCTGAGTTAGAGAAGGAGGGGCAGGTTAGAGAGCACGTATGTGGCAGAATTGACAGAATGCTGACTGTTTGGATACATGAAATTAAAAAAAAAAGGAGAGGATTTGAGCACAGTTTTGAGATTTGTTTGAACAACTTGATCACTGGACTTGACCATTCACTGAGATGGGGAATGTAGGGGTTTAGAGGGGGAACATCGTGAGATCACAGTGACATACCAAGTTTGACTTACTTGGGGGACATTGCGATGTTCTTGTCCAGCAGGCAGCCAGACATCATGAGTCTCAGGTTCAGGAAGGAGGTTGGAATAAGAGTAACAGCTAAATGAGAGATTGTGGTGGGGGCTCTGATTATTAATTCAACTGGGATAAACCCAAGGGACATATTTGCAGTAATTGAAGCCCTTGGCAGCCAATATTTTAATGTGAACTTCAGGTCAGCAGAGAAATTAAATTTATTTTGGAGACTATCAGGCAAAAGGAGGCCAGGATTTTGGGGAGGATTTGTGGTCATTCTACTAGCTAGGCTTAGGTTAATGACCGCTTCTTTTCTACAGGAATGAAACTCTGGGACTTGAAAAGGCTGCTCTATTAACTAATTAATATAGTCTCAAGAAAAGTAGCAGAGAGGTTTGGGGTTTGGACTGAGTTATATGAGTGGAAAATAGAGTGGTGGACAGACCAAGTGATGATGAAATTGCTCCTAGGTATGTTATTTCTTCATATTTTTTATGCCATGATATTTACATTAGAAGAAAATTACAATAGCAGTATATGCTTTAGGTTGGCTCACTCAACCATTCTAACCAGTTTCTCTCTTGTCTTTTTCTACTCTAGAGGCTGGAAAGTAATGTATACAAATTCCAAGACCTCATTACAACTTAAAGAGGCCACAAAATATAGTTTGGGTTAATGAGAAGTTCCCAGAAGTCCCTGAGGTGGGCTTCCATCTCTGAACAGAAAGGCAAAGATTTGTGAGGAGAAGGATGGCCTTCTGCCATCTTCCAGTGTGGAGCTTAGATACAATGCCTGAAGGCGTTGGCCATCTTATTACCAAGAGAATAAAATCTGTAAGCTAACAGCAGTGGAACAGAAGGATAGAAGAAATCTGATTCCTTGATGACACCTTTAGCAACTATGCTGGTTCTGGTCCAATCACTTCTGGATTTTGTGTTAAGTGGGGCAAAAAGCCTTAGTTCTGTACAGCAGCACACTGGCTCTAAAATGTAGCTGCCTGTTAGAATCATTTGTGGGGACTTAAAGTTCCTAATGCTTAAGTTTCCCTGTATATCACTCATTGAATACGAATTTCTGGTACTGAGACCTAAGCCTTGATCATTTTTAAACTTCCCCAGGTGATTCCAATATGTAGCCAAGCTTGAGAATCAGTGACTAATAAACCACTGCTTTTTGTTTTTGTTTTTGTTTTCGTTATTTCCAGCTGGATGGTATTGTTACAATATTTGTGTTGAAACTACATTTAAATAACAAAAGCATGTAAATTAGCCCATCTCCAATTGGCTGTGTCATTGTTACTATCCTTAGGAGAATCACAATCTTAGGGTGTTGTGCCTCTTTCAAATTTTCCTCTCTGCATATACAAAAGTATATTTGTTTTCAATTATAAAAATCCTTCTAGGGGTTGTCCGAGTGGGGCCTGAGAAGTGACTTTGTCAAACAGCCCAGAAAAATCAGGACAGTGCTGACTTCAATTTTCTACATCCATAAACCATGAGAACAGCTGGGAAATGTCAATATTTTAGCATCCAAACCACCTCTCCCAACCTGCTGTTAGCTTTTTCAAATAACAGAAAATAATATTTCATTGGTAGTCTAATCTTCTAATTCAGAAGTTTTAAAAATGGCATATTACTTTCTGTCCATGATTAAATATTTAATTACAAGATGCAGAATATGTTGAACTTGGTGTTGGGCTTCAGTGTAGGGTAATACTCAATTTTTGTGTAGTCATATCCTCTTTTTTGGGTTCCTGCCTCAAGTTTCAGTTGTTTAATTGTTGGATCTTTTGAAGAAGCATCATCTTTTGAGGTTCATAATTTTGTTTTAAGTTGTAGATCACTTTGAGATCCAGGAGAGGTTGAAATAGGCACACAATAACATTTTCAGCAGCCCTGCTACTTGATTGCATATCTAAAAATGTATATAAAAATATTTCTCTATTGAAAAGACCCAGCTCCAACGTCAGGATATTTGTAGCAACAAAGTATTAATTTTGTCAATTTGCATGTAACTTGTGAAATATATGCTAATTTATTTCTCATGAGAGGCAACACTGCACAACAAATTCTAGAACGAGAAGGCATGGGTTCAAATTCCAACTCTGCCTCTAATGGCTATGTGACTTGGGGCATATTACTAAATTTCTATGCTTCACTTTTCTCATGTTTAAAATAGAAATATTACTGTGAAGATTAAGAAGATTAAAGGAGTAATACTTGTAAAACATTTAGAAATGTGCGTAGTATGTATTAGATGTGTAATAAATATTAGCTATTATGATTACCTCTATTAATTTAGACACATATTTCTGAATACCTTTGCTCAAAAGTGACTTTTTATGTGAGATTTTTTTCAGCCTCCCCAGACTTTCTGCTGACATAGATTTCCCTCTCTCTTCCCCAATTTCTATTGAAGTCCTCATTGGAATTTCACCATTAACATCTCCTTTCCTCTTCTCACTCTACACATTCTTCCTAAGCTCTAGTTATCATCATATGCTGAATAGTTCCCACATCTGAAGTTGAGTCTAATCTTTTTTACATGTGCTCCAGACTCCTGTGTCCTTTCAGACATTACCACTTGGATGTTGCATAACACTTTATCCCTTAAACTGAATGAATTCTTTACTGAAGAGAATGGCACCATAATTCGCACCCAACTGCCCAAATTCTGGATGTAAATCTTGACTCGTTTCTTCCACATCTGTCAAACAGTCTCCAATTGTGTCTCCAGACCATTCACCCTCTCCATCCTCTTTGCTGCAATTCTAATTTAGGCCATTGTCCTCTCTTTCAAGTAGCTTCCCATTTTCCAGCTTTCCCTCTGTAGCTTTAGCAATATTTCTAAAATCTAAAACTGACCTAAAACTCTGCCTAAAACTCTTCAATGACTCCCTATTGTCCTTAAGGTGAAATAAAAACTCTTTAACAAAGGTTATAAGTTCTTTCATGATCTGGCCTATGCTTATCCTTCCAGCCTCATCTTACGTCCTTCTCTTCTTTAGATTCAAAGGTCCAGACCTACCAAATGAAATCGATGTGTTCTCTACTATTTCAGATCTTTCACACCTTTTGCCCTGCCTCACTTTCTCTGTGTAACTTTTTCTGATCCTTTACATCTCAGTTCAAGTATCAAGTCCCTTCAGAAAACTTGCTTGACTCCCACACTTGGGTAAAGGGTACCTCCAAAGTGTTATACAGGACCGATTCTTCTCATTATTGCACTTAATCATACTATATTGTAATTATCTATTTATTTGTCTGCACTGCTTACTACAAGGAGATACAGATAATGCTTGATAAAGACAAGGTTTGTGTAATCAATATCTACTACTCTATTAGACACTCCGTCCATATCTTCTGAGAACATACCTTTTCTGATAACTAATTCTCTTGTAGTTTCTGGAGAGTGTGGTATATCTTTACATGACTTAGATTAAAGATGAGTGCCTGGTCCAAATGGGAGCAATCATGGTATAAAGTCCGTGATAGGATAATGATAAAGCATAATGGATGCTGGATTCAAACCCCTGCTCTTCCCTTTAATAGTGTGTGAACATCTTGTGGTTCTATCTTTTTATCTCTAAATGTGTATAATACCTATTTTATGATAGATGCATCTTGAAGAATGGCAGTGAATTATCGTAAATCTAATCAGGTAGTGGTTATAGATGTAGTTTAATTGTTGAAAAAATTCAACACATCTCTATGTAGCTGTTGCTCTGAATGCTTTTTTCTCCATACATGTTAGTAAAGACCATTGGAGCAGTTTGCTTTCAGCTGGCAAGGCTAACAATATGCCTTCACTATGCTGCTTCAGAAGTGTATCAACTCTCCAGCCTTATGTCATAACTTTGATTCAAGGGACCTTGATTGCATTCTATTCTTAATCATCCTGATTCATTGGATGGATAATATCATGCCGATGCTATCTATCATGCTTCCTGGTAAGCAGGAAGTAGCAACTATTCTAGATACGGTGGAAAGACAGATGCATACAGAGAGTGAAATAAATTCCACCAAAATTAAGGGGCTTGTTAACTTCTTGGTCCAGTGATCTGGAGCACAGTGAGATAGATACCTTTTCCAAAGTTAAGAAAAAGTTGCTGCACTCGGCCCCTCCCACCACTAAGAAAGAGGCACAATACCTATTGGGTCTCTTTTGGTTTGGGAGACAATATATAACTCACTTGGACATGCAACTTTCACTAATTTACTGGGAATCCTGAAAAACATTCAGTTTTGGCACCTGAAAAGAGCCAAGTAAAAGAAGGCTCTCCATCAGGTCGAGGTTGCCATGCAAACTGCTCTGCCACTTAAGCTGTATATGCAGCATCATATATCCAATGGTGCTCGAAATGCCTGTGGCAGATAAGGACACCATATGGAGACTTTAGCAGCCTTGTGTAGGTAAATCACATTCCAGACCTTTAGGATTTTGGAGCAAAGCTTTACCATTCTCTGAAGACAACTATTCTCTGGAGGAACAGTTTCTAGGTTATAACTGAGCCCTAGTATAGACTGAATGTTTGACTATGAATCACCAGACGGAAATGGCATATATGAGATCAGGCTCAAGCAAGTCCCGGAGGCACAAATAAGTCACATAAGCAAATGGCACAAATGCCCATGGCTCTACCACATTGCTTCTTCCTATTGCATTGCCTCTTCCCTCTCAACTTGAATCTGTGGCCTTGTGGGGAGTTCCTTATAATGAGTTGGCTGAGGAGGAAAAATTCTAGGCCTGTTTTGAATATAGGTCTATACAATATGCTGGCACTGCCCAAAAGTGGATGGTTGTAGCACAGAAGTTCCTGAGGTGTGGCTTTGAAAAGTAGGAGTGAAGAAAAATCCTCTATGGGCAGAAATATGGATTTTTATTGACTCAGGGATAGTGGCTAATGGTTTGGCTGGATGGTCAAGACATAGAAGGATCATGATAGAAAAATTGGTGACAAGAAGATCTGAGAAATAAGTTTATAGGTAGAACTCTAAATATGATCAGAGGGTTAAGATATGTGTTCCATTGAATGTTCACCAGACAGAAATCTCATCAGAAGAGGATCTTAATAAGCAGGTGGATGAGATGACCTGTTTGTGGACATCTGTTAACCACTTTCCTTAGCCACTCCTGTCTTAGTCCAATGGAGACTAAACCAAAGTAGTCCATGGAGATTATTCATAGACTCAGCAAAATGGACTTTCAATCACCACCGCCAATAGCAGAGACCAACAATAAGTATTCAATATGCACATTTCCTGGAAGCACTAGGCAGCCACCTGGTGGAAGCTTGATTATAAAAGATCACTTCTATCATGGAAGCAACAGAACTTTGTTCTCAACGAAATAGACACTTCAGATACAGACTTGTCTCCCCAATTTACAATGTTTCTACCAAAAGCACCATCTAGAGATTTACAGAATGCGTTATTCATGCAGTATTTCAGAGCATTGCTTCTGATCAGGCTTTTGTGTGGGATTAGGCAAGTGACAGGGAGAGATGTGGAGGAGATTTTTTAAGAAGTCGTAAATGTGGAAAAGGAGAGAGGAAGAGAATATGAGGGAGAGAAGATAGAGGAAAGATTCTGCTACAAGGAAATTATAGAGATTGGGGAAGGAGAGGAGAAAGAAGACAAAAATGAAGGTGTTGGATTATGATCCGCTAGTGGTCTGCAATGTAAATGTCCCTTTTCTCTCCCCGTGGAATCTGATAAAATCTATTATTCTCACTATTGCTTTAGAGGTGAACTTGTCAAGTGCTGGCCTTGAAGTAGGTCCAGAGTGATGTCATGGGGCTGATCATACACAGGTTATAATGAGATAAGGTAAGTGAAAGCTCTAACCCAACACCTGGCCCATGGAAGTTACTCAGTAAATGTCTATTTCCCTGGGAGCTTATGACCTTGGCTAACCTCCTGCATCTCCCCGACCACAGCACAGGGCTTGACATGCAGAGACTTCTCAGAATGTCTGTCTCCTGCCAAAAGGGTTTTCCAAGGGATCTGCTTGACAGCATGACAAAGCACTGAGCTATGGAGACTTCAGTGCCACTTCACTCTATGCAGAGTTCCTGCATGCCCCGTGAGCTAGGAGCAAAGCTGACACACACACACACACACACACACACACACACACTCACTCACTCACTCACTCACAAAAGAAAACACTCTTTAGCCTGGTTGGGAGACTCCTGGGTAAGCAATGATGTAATTTGTTTTCACAAAAACTATAACAGACTTCTGAGTTAAGCTCAGCTGGTCTTTGCCAAAGATGACAGTTGCTTTGTGTCATTGCCTGTTGACAGTGGTCATAGTCACTCACTGTACCTTAAAATACAAAACATTCCAGGGTAAAATAATTATGAGGGAGGTGAGCTGCTCCAGAGGTCTTGAGGGATCATGTGGGGTGCTCAGCCAGGGGTCAGCCCAGAAATTTTACTCTAGGTGAAATAACGTTGGCAAAGGAAATGCCAGACACCAGTTCGTGTCTCCTGTTGTCTGTGGGTGCAAATACTCTGAGTTGCCATGGATATTTTAATCAGGATGTCCCTTTCACTGGAATCAGAGGAATGCAAGTCCTATACTTACTTCTTTGCCACCTTTACCAGATTGTGACACCTAGGAGGGCAGGAATTCTTGTTCGTTGTCCTATGCCTGCTGCTTAGCACAAAATCAGGCACAAAGGACACATTTGGCGAAAGTTCGTGGGATGGAAAAATGAATATAGCGTCCTCCTTTAAGTCTTTATTTTCTGGCTCTTCTTAACGCCCTTTCTTTGGCATGGGTCGCTGCTCACTGCAGGTGTCTCCTAAGAGCTATGTCCCTATGTTTCCTTCTCATCCTGGAAACGGAAGTTCATTTTGAAGGCTGCTCTATTGTTTGTCTTGCTTATAATCCCAAACTGAATGGGACTGATTTGTTGTATGCTTGGCTGTGCTTCACAGCATGTTTTTGTGATACATAACATTTCCTTTCAGACCAAGTGTGGCCTGGTATAGTGGCCTGGTGAAATCCAGAGCACCCAGTGCTGCTACTATTCTAACTTTCAGCTTTCTCACTTTTTAATTATGTAATTTGGGCAAGTTATTGGGTTTCACTGAACTTCAGTTTCCTCTGTCCATAAAATGGATACAATAAGGTGAATTTGGCTGAGACTAGCCTCAAAGATTTTTGAATTTCTTGGTAAGTAGAGTTTGAAAAAACTGTCATTTAAAATTTGCAAGCAGTTTTATGCCTCCTAAAAGAGGAAATGTCTAGGAAAATGCCGACTATGGACAAAGACTTTGTTCTGGAATGGGGAGTGTTTGACTCCAAGAAACTAAAAGACTTAGCAAATCTGTAAAATATTGTCATTATATTAGACAAAGTGGATCTCTCCAAATGCTTTTCTTTGGAACAATGTTTATTTCCTAAGCATGTATTTAAACTGCCATCTGTCTGTTTATTTTGAAAAACAAATGAGCCATTTTTTAACTAGTTGATCATAGAAGCTCAGACAGGAGCTGAGACATTGAAGATGGCTGGAAGACTGCACCACCTTGGTCATAAAATCATGTCAGAGGACAAACTGTGAAAAAGAACTTAACTGGGTTTATGGGGCTCAGCATTGGCTGGGCTCTTAGTGCCATATCCATGGTGTTCTATGGTCATAACACTTGTTCTAATATTATTTAAAAGGTGGAGTTTTCCCTGAAATGGACTCTTGAATTCTCTGGTTGCCTAGAACAAGCTGAATATTAATGCAAGAAATAAAGACAAAAGAGATGGGCCTTCGATTGGAGGGTGGAGACAGAACTGTCTCCTTTATTTGGACCTTAAGGATCTGGGGACTCTATCAGAGTGATTTACACTGGGGCCCTTGCCTCAGGGCAGCAGTGGAGGGAAGCATACAAGTTGCATACATGTCATATCAGGGGCCTGGGAAATATGAGCAAAAGTATTGGGTTTTAAGTTTCTCTCTGTTGTAATTCTCTTCTCTCTCTCTTTCTCTCTCTCTCTCTCTCTTTTTTTTTTTTTTGCAAGCCTGTGTTAACACAGTGGAAAAGTGGGGGAACAGTCTGTACAGCTCATGTTGGGCTAGAGCAGTAGGCTTAGGAATGTAGTAGCCTGAGGGAAGCTGATGTTCAGACCCAGAGTTCCCCATGTGGAACAGGCAGCTGGCTGACGGGGAAAGTACAGGAGAAATGGTGGGTCATGTAGGCACTTCCCAGGGAAACTCGGTAAAAGCCTGGATTCCTTGAATACAAGTGGGATGGTACTCAACCTACAGGGATTGGGGCATAAAGTGGAAGCATGAGTTGACAAACTAGCCAAGTCTGACATATTTGAGTGACATCAGGATATTCAAATCTACTTTATTCAGCTGTCAAGGGCTTGTTATTTCTGTCAGATTTTACTATACGTAGCTACTATCATTACTAGTATAAGTTGAATTGATCCATCTCTAAGATGTCTTCTTGTTCAGAAATTCTGAGTCTGTCCGGTGCTGGAAGCAGCACTGGAGTCCACCTGGCTTGAGCGTCCATTGGGTCTCCCCACCACATCCTCTGCACTCACTGTCCTGTTTCTACTTAGCTGGCATGGGGTGTGGGGCAATGCTGGAATGTTTTCGAACGTGGAGCCAGGGCAATGTTGTAATTCATTTGGAGTCATTCTTAAGTGGAGAAAAGCTTGTACTGCAGAGATAGTCACATTCTTGGAAGTTATGGTTCTGAGGTCTCCCTGGTTGCAGGAGGACAAATTCTCATTTGTCTCGTGACATGCTGAGGTATTAAGCATTTCTTAAAAGCAGAGGAGTCATTGCAGAAGGAGCACAAACAAACCTTCAATTTCAAAATAGCAAAACAATATAAATCTTTCTTAATATTTACACGAGCAGGTCAGGCCATGCTATAGGACAAGGCCAAAGAGCCATGTGGTAGATTGTGTTTTCTAAAGATGATCACAACACTGTCTCTCCTCCCACATACTGTTTCTTCCTATGATGATGCATTGACATTCTTCTTCTTGAGACATAGGATCGATGTTCCATCTCACTGAATTTGAGCAGGCTTGTGACTTTGGGGGACATAACGCTATGTAGCTGAGACTAAGTCATAGCAAGTGATAATTTCTGCCTGATTTTTGTGGGATGCTCAGTCATGGAATCTGTATTAGATATCTGTTGCTGTGTAACAAATCACCCCCCACCCCAACCTAGCAGTTTAAACCCAAACACATTTATTATCTTTTTCACAGTTTTTCTGAGGGAGAAGTTTGACCATGGCTTGGCTTTCTCCTTTGCTGTAGGATCTCTCACAAGGCTACAGTCAATTCTTTGAGGATTATTGGACTGAAATCCTTGGTTCCTTGGCCAAGGTAACCATCAATTCCTTGCTACGTGGGCCTCTCCAACTTGGCAGCTTGCTTCATCATAGCCAGCAAGAGAAAGAGAGTCTGTTAAAAAGACAGAAGGCACAATCTTTTGTAACCTAATTATGAAAGAAATATCCCCTCAATGTTACCATATTTTATTGGTTAGAAGGAAGTTACTCAGTGTGGTGGAATTATACAAGGCTGTGAATATCAGGAGTGAGGGATTACTGGGAGTCATTCTAGAGGCTTTTTACCACAGAACCTAACTACTATGCTATGAGAAAGCCCAGATGGGGAGGCCACATGTAGCTGTTCCAGCATTAAACACGTGAGTGATAGAGCCTTAGATAATTCCAGGACCAGCCATTGAGTAATCCACAGATTTTCAGACTTCCCATTGGAGGCTCCAGACATTGTATATGGGACACAAACTGTCCTTGTTATGCCCTTTCTGAATTCCTGACCCATGTAATTTTTGAGACTAATGAACTGGTTGTTGTTTTACACTACATCCTAGTAGCTAGAACAAGCCACTTATCTTGAAGCTTAATTGCTCACCTGGTTTGGTCATATGAAATGTTCATTGCACATTTTTTGCAGCTAGATTGATATCACATTTCAGCCTAAAGTTTGCAACCTAACAATACATTAAAGACACATGTAGACTCGAAAAATCTTGAAACTTTCTGGTTGCCATAGGTTCTACTTACTTTTTGGCTCATCTAAAAAAAGTAGAACCCCACTTACCTGTAGCAGTGGGTTATAAAATGCCTTCACAAGGAGCACAAGACAAATCGAGTTTTCTCAGGCTCAGTTCTGGATTCAGCTGAGCTTTCATGGCCAAGGGCACACTCCCAAATCAGACAGGATGTTCTAAACTTTCTTATCAATCCATACTGAATAGGACAATCATAGTGCTTGGTCTGGTATGAACTATGCATCAGAATAATTCTGCACACTTTTTGTTTATACATGTATATTGAGATAGAAAAAGATTTGAATTACCTTAACATCTAGCACTAGAATTTCTTGGTGGGAGGGAAGTGCTCTTTTTTTGAAGAAAAAGTTTGGTAAAGGAGCAAGAATGTGCCCACCCCCACAAGCCTCTCTGTATTAGGTAAGGAAAGGAATTTGTTTCTGACTGTGGAGAGATGGCAGGGAGAAAAAAGATCTAAGGACAGAGAAGGGAGAAAGAAGACAGAAGGACCAGAGAAGAATGTGAGGGTAGGTACAGTGAGGGAAGAGGCAGTGTTTGGGCCATTAGAGGAAACCATCATAGGTGGGTGGCTAACAAGGGCAGAGGAGAGCAGGAATGTACAATGAGAACTTCCAGGCTGTCTGCTGTACAATAGATGATGGAACTCTATCCCTGTGATCCCCAGCATTTTCAGCAAAGTGTACTAATCACATTTATGGTGTGTCTAAAAAAAAATTTTTTTTTCCATGAAAGGGCTAAATTTTGTGCCTGGATTGATATAGTGCTGAATAAAGACTATACTCAAAGAATATAGGGTATGAGAATATGTGTGTCCTGAGCATTTGCAGAAGTCTTAGAGAAAGCTTTGGATTTCCATAGGCCACGGTGGTATATATTTTGAGCAAATGTTGCCTGACCTTCATGATGTAAGGAGGTGCAAATGACATGTGAGCTGCCTGAGTAACTACATGTGTCATTTCCAGCACGGTTCCTGGCCCCTAGGTCCTTCCTCAGTTTTCCTCCCTTTCTTTTCCCTTGTCCTATACATGTGACTCCCTGGCCTGCACTTATAGGTCTCTGGGACATTCTGGAGGTGCAAGAGGCATTTAACTAGATTCAACCTGATGGTCTATGGCTCCACATAAATAAACTTTGCTGCTCATACTTTCCTGACTTCACATCCCTCCTGTGTTGCACACTGGAATCTATCTTATTCTCAAATACCTGAGCCTCCTCTTTTTGCCCACACAGGAGGGCTCCAGGACTTGTAATTGGATTTCTGCTTTGGAATCTATTCCTAAATTTCTTTTCTGGTATTTCTACTGCTTGTCCCATCTTAGGACCGAGGAACCTTGTGCTCTGGACCTAAATCTGACACCAGATCGCTACTTGACCTTTTCAAAGTCACTTTTTAGCCTCTGGCTGTTGGGTTCCTCACCTGTAAAACATTGTGGGTAGGTGATGATTAACTCAGCAGGTTTAGACACGTATTACATAGGTTCTTCAGCAACATGGACAAGATGGGATGGGTCCCAGGAATCAGTTGATCTTGGCAGGGGTTATAATGTGGTGGTGAATTCTAGCTACGTTTGTGACCTCAGGGCTTTATCAAGTGTTAGGGTGTAAATGTGGAACATCAAATAAGGACAGGCACAGAATCTTGATTTTCAATACTCAGGCCATTAAACAAACAAACTGAATCAGTGGCTGGGAGTTGTGGAGCAAGGTCCAGCTCCCTCTGGGAGGATGCTGGTCAAGGTAGACAGGGACTCAGAACCACAACTAGAACCCAATCTAAGAGGACTTGAGTTCAGGGCAAGAATTAATTTTCAGGGGAGAATGAAAAGACAGTTGGGGAAAATGAGGCTGAGAGTTGGGTGTATGGACTGAATCCATATTGCGGGCATGTTGTGAGTAGGAGACCATGGGAGTTATTTCTAGCTTACCACTTTTTTGGGATAAAAATAAAAAGATTATTTTGGGGCAATGCTATTAGCTAATGTAGTCGAAATTGCCTAAGTCCTCCCTTTTCTACTCAAGACTGTCCTAGAATGGTGCTAAACCTGCCTATGTAGGAGGATGGATTGCTGATACTAAATCTCTCCAGGCAAGAGATTCTAGGATTTTGAGCAGTCTCAGGCAGGAGTCAGGAGTCAGGGGAGGACAACCCACAGTACCCTTCATGCTTACAGAGAGTATAGGCCAGTGCACACCTGGATTGGGCCCCTTTATGTCATATGTGTGTTGGATCAGTCCCTGAGCAGAACACCACACGTACTTGTGGGGTTCACTCCAGTGCAGGGGAGAGAATAGTGTCTGACACATAGCAAGTCCTCAGTAAATGTTGGTTAAATAAATGAAAAATGAAAATTGAATAAAATGAACAGCAAAGACTGATGGCTAAAAGAAAGGATAGAACAGCAGTGATCCTGGGAAATAGTCCTATTTTTCTAATGTGATCCTTACCATCAACAACTGAGCCTTAACCTTTCCCCTATAATAAGAAAAATAATTCTCAAAACACATTTTCAGATAATAAGTTGCCAGAGCTAGAGAGATGTTCCTACCCTTGACCCAATAATCTCACTCTTGGGATTCTACCATAATGAAATAATTCAACAAAAACAAAAATCTAAATGCACAAAGGTATTTATGACGGCATCATCTGTAGCAGCAGGAAAATGGGAACAACCCACATGTCCAACAATAAGGGGCAGGCTAATTTCTCTACTCAATGAAATATTTTGAAACTATTAAAAAGATCACTATGAAGATTCTGTACCAAGCATAAAAAACACATAAATACTTTCATTAAAAAAAGAAGTATACAAAATACCTCATATATCATTAATGCAAATGTTTTGGGTGCTCTTCCTTGTCCCAATCAATTAATTTTGTCCAAATTCCTATTGCCGTGGCTAAATTCCAAAAGGAATGCAAAAGGTATTTCTGAATATCTAATGTTCCCACACTTGCTCTGATAAATATTGGGATTCTGGGAAGATGACAGGAGTGGGGTAATGTAATTTTTGAATCTTCTTGAATCACCATATAAAAAATAGACCAAGCATGTAAGCATGGTCTGTAAGCACGAAGGGTTCTGTGGTTAGTTAAAAAAGTCAAACACCCAGGAAAACCATCTACAATAAAACTAGGTGACAAAATACAAGCACCAACATTTATGATGTGTTGTGGGCATCTGTGTGGGAGAAAGCAGAGGGAAGCAGCAGGGTGTTTGATAGACCTGACAGACATAATGGAGTTTGAGAGCAACAGATAAAACTGGAAGTAGTTTGCCCACCCCAATAATGGGTGAGAACAATGGGCTTGTGGTAAGGCCTAAAGAGACTGGGGCACTCTAGCCTCTTTGAACATGAACCCTTGAAACCGAATAGCCTATATTTAAAGATAGCAGCCCTATTTAAAGATAGGGTCCCATACTAAGGGAAACTTCTGGGAGAGGAATAAAAATTGATTAAAAACAAACAAACAAACAAACAAAAACCCTGAAGAAAGAGAAGGTTCAGATACAGGTAGGGAAGGAGAAAGGAAACAGAATTCAGAAAAGAACTACTTAAAAAAAATGAACTTTTAGTTTTAGAATGCAGACTGGCACTTCTTGACACTAGATGAATATAATAGAAGAGAGAGCATAATGAAGTTAGAAAAGCTATTTGAACAAAATTCAAAAAACCTAAACTAGCATCAACATAATCAACAGAAAATTATCAAAGTTAAAATTTCTATGAGGAAAAGAAATAAGCAGCATCATAATATATCTATAGACAATGAAAACATGCCAGAGAGTCATGCTCAAAAAGGAGATCAAAATATAACATTCTATTTCAAAACAAGAGATTAAAGAATGACATAAATCAGGAGTTCAAAAACTTAGAAATGAGATGACAGAACTAAAGAATTACAAATAACAGAAAAATTTAGAAAGGGAGACTCAATTAGAAGAAAATGCAAGGGGAAAACTAAAATAATGTCTTAAGATGAATAAGAGAAAAAGGGAATTAAAAAAATAACATTTTTATTTGGGAATAATTTTAGATTTACAGAAAAGTTACAAAGATAATACAGAGAATTCTTGTATACCTTTCACCCAGATTACCCTAATGTTAATGTAATTGTAGTGGACTTGTCAAAACTAAAAAACTAACATTATACGATATTATGAACAAAACTATAGACTTTATTTGGATTCTACCAATTTTTTTTTCATTAATGTCCTTTTTCTGTTCCAGGATCCAAAGTTACTTACTTTGGAAGACAACATACAGACACTTGACAACATAATATTTGCAATACCCAGCATCCAAAAACTTGCTAGTTATGAGAAGAAGCATGAGAATGTGACCTACAAGTAGGAGAAGGACCAGTCAGTAGAAACAAATGTAGACAAGGAAAAAAATAATGAAATTTGCAGAAAAGAACTTTAAAACAGTTGTTATATATATGTTCAAGTATTTAAAGAGTAACATGAACATAATGAGGAAGTGATAGATATAAAAAAAATAAAATGGAAATTCTGGAGTTGACAAATATAACACATAAAAGGAATTTTACTAGATGAGCTTAACAGATTGGACATTGCAGAATGGATCAGTTTACTTGTAGACAGAACAGTAGAAACAATCCAAACTGTAATATGGAGGAGAAAAAAAAGACTAAAAAAGATGATCAAAGCCTCATTCACCTACGGGACCAGTAACAAGTGGAGTAATATGTGTGTAATTGGAGTCCTATTTTGGGGTGGGCAAATTATGGCAGAAAAACTTTTTATATTTAATCAAAACTATAAATCCACAGACCCAATAAGGGCAACAAATCCACAGCAGGAAACATAGAAAGTAAACCACATCAAGCCATGACATAATCAAATTGTCGAAAGCTAATGACAAGAAAAAAAATTATATTCAGCCAGAGAAACTCAGAAAGAGATACATTACATATAGGGAGACAAAGACAAGAATGACTGCAAAAACCAGCCATAGTTTCTAACAGTGTATTTAAAGTACTAAAAGAAAAATCTGTCAACCTAGGATTGTTTATCCAGGAAAAATATCTTTAAAAAAGAAGGTAAAATAAAGACTTTTTATTTTCCCAGACAAATGAAAGCTGAGACAATTTGTGACTCTCACATGTACTACAAAAATGTTAAAGGAAGTTCTTAAGGCTAAAGAAATATGATACCAAATGGAAACTTGGAACTATATAAAGGAAAGCAGAGTGGAGGAAATGGTAAACATATGAGTATTTATAAAAGAATTTCCTCTCATTTTAACATTTTATTAAAAGATAATTCACTGTTTAAAAATAATACAATGTTTCATGGTGCTTATAACATAGGTAGAAATAAAATATCTGATCATAATAGCACAAGGGATGGGCTAAGGAAATAGAAGCATATTGTTATAAGGTCCATGTTATAAATGAAATAGTTTTTATTTGAAGGTAGACTGTGATAGAATAAATATGAATATATAAAATATGAAGCAACCACTAAAAACAAAACAAAATAAAAGGCAAAAAAGTACCTCCAAATAAGTGTAAATTAAATAAGTGGAAATAAAATGGAATATTGAAAAAGTAATCAAATAATTCAAAAGAAGTCAGGAAAAGAATAAGAAAAAAGGAATGACAAACAAATGGGACAAGTAGAAAACAAATAGCAAGATAATAAATTTAAATTCAGCCATATAGGTAATTACATTAAACATAAATGGTCCAGACTCTCCAGTTAAAAACAGAGAATGAAGTTTGTGCTGTCTACAAGAAACCTTTTTTAAATATAAAGGCACACATGGGTTAAAATTAAAAGAATAGAAAAGGTACACATTGCAAATGCTCATAAGAAAACTAGAGTGGCTATATTAATATTTAATGAAGAAGACTTCAGGACAAGAAATATTACCAATAATAATGAGATATATTTCCTAATGATGAAAGAGTAAATTCATCAAGAAGATATAATTCTGATGTATATACATCCAACAACAGAGCTTCAAAATATCTGAAGCAAAAACTGACAACAGCAAAAGGAAAAACAGATAAATCCACAATTATAGTTGGAGATATCAACACTCTGTTCTCATTAATTGATAGAATATACAAATAATCAGTAAGAATAAAGACTTGAACACCATCTATCAACTTGACCATATATATATTATTTTTATGTTTTATATTTTATATTATCTATTTATATTGTTATATTTATATTTTATATTATATAATATTTTATATTATTATTTTTAAAAATATCTATGTAATTTCATTCCAACTGTTGGCAATATATTTTATTATTATTAAAAAAATAATAAAATATTATGAACAATTTCATGTTTAATAAGTAAATTCGATCATATGTTTAGAATGAAATAATACCAGTTCTATACAAATTCATTAAAAAGAGAAATACTATCTAGCCCACTTTAGGAGGTCTGCATTATCTTGACACCAAAACCAAAGATATTACAAGAAAACTAAAGACCAATAACTCTCATGAACAGATATAAGAAATTTTAATATTCCAGTAAATTAAAGCCAATGAGTGTGTGAAAAAGATAGTATGTTATGACCAAGTGAAGTTTATTTCAGGAATGGGAGGTTGACTAAACATTTAAAACAAAAAATCCATCAATATCTGAAGGTCAGTTGACTATTTACACATATTTTACTTAGTTTTTGTATAGTTTTATTTTGCACATTTAAAAATTTAAATAATCTGGAGTTTATTTGGATGTATGGTGTCAGGTGATAATATGACATTTTTGCCAGAGAGTTATTTTCTCTAATATTATTTGCTGAATAAATTGATATTTCCCCATTAATTTCTGATGTTTTCTTTATCATGTCAAGTTAATTTGCATGTTTGTACTTTGCCAGTATCATAGTTTTATAATGTTTAATAATAGTAGTTTAAACTGTATTTTACATTTGGCAAAACAAACTATTTCCAATACTCTCCTTGTAAATATTTTTTCCCCCAGCTCTTCTTTTTTAAATGTATTTGTTAACAGGTAATATAGTTACTTGGCTTAAAAGCTCATATTATAGAAAAGAGTATACATATGCAATAACTATTACTCGCTTCTTGTGTAGTCATTAATAGATACTTCATACATAAACTAGTAAAGATAATTTTTCCTGTTAAAAAATATATATCATATGTATGGTAACAAACTATGCACAGTCTTATGTATTTTGCTTTTCCACTTAACATATCTTGGAGTTCATTTCAGTACACAAAAATCTTCCCATTCTTTTTTACGCTACAGAGTATACTACTGAGTGGATATCCCAATTTATTGAACAAGTTCCTATTGATACATATTTAAGTTGTTTCCCTTTTCTTATATAATAACAATAAATAAAAAAGAATAACATTGTACATATATTTTTTTTACACAGATACAAGGATATCTGTAGGATAAATTCCTAGCAGAATTCTTGGGTTAAAAGGCATGTACAGTTATAATTTTTAAATATTGCCAAATTGCTCTCCATAGAGGCTATACTAATATACAATATCATCAGCAATATATGAGTGTGCCTATTTACCCACACCTTACTCAATGACGTTTTCAATTTTTTTGATAACATTCTAGGGAGTAAAAAACTTACATTGCTCATTGTTTTATTTCACATTTCTTTGATTATGAGTGACTTTTTAAAGTACTTCTTGACTATTTCTGGAAGTTATCTTGGAATTTTAACATATAACATTAATAATTAAGATATAGCATTGATAAATAATGATAATTTTGTCATAGCACCTCTTGTTTCTGTTTTATGCCTTTATTGCGTAGGTCTTAACTTCTAGAACAATATAAATAATAATGATGAGACTAAGCATCCTATTTTGGTTACCGATTTTAACGGAACAGTCTATAGTATTTCAGTTTTAAGTAAGATATTGCTATTCTTCATTATGTTAAGAGATTATCTTACTCTCCCTAAAAATTAAAATGAATGTGGAATTTTAGCAAATGCTTTTCAGAATATAGGTTTGAGTGATTTATTTTCCTTATTGATTTAATACATTTCCTAATGTCATGTAATTTAATACATTTTAATACATTTCCTAATGTCAAACCATTCTTATGTTGCTACAATAAACCCTGCTTGGCTATCATGGATGACTTTTTAATGTCCTTTAATTCAATTTGTTAATTTTTTTTTCAAAAAATTTCTGTCCACATTTAAAAGTGAGACCTTTGTATTTGTGTATTTTTGTAGTTTTGTATCTTTCATATTTTTGTATTTTTGAGTATGTGCTGTTCTTGACAGGTTTTGTTATCAGGGTTATGATGACCTCATAAAATGAACCGGGCAGCTTTTCTTCTTTGCTTTTTTGCCTAAATTCCTCTCTTCTCTCCTGGCAGGGGAAGAGCAGGGCTGGCCCTTATTCAGAGCTACTCCAGGGCCCTCGTGACCTCCAGCATGTTCCAGATCTCTTCTTGACTCTCAGCGGTGTTGTGTAGGCATCTCGCTACTTCTCCTTCGGTCCGATTTCCCAGCGTGCTTCCCTAGCTTGTGTTTCAACCTGCCCTCCGTGTGAACCCAAGGGAGGGGATTTCCTCGCAGATGGAGGTTCTCCATATGCCCCTCCCACTTCCTGCAAGAGCTCTCCCAGCTGCAGTCACTAGTTCTCTCCTGAGCCTCTCTTCCAGCTCTCTGCTGCCCTCACCTGCCTCCTGGCCAATATGTCTGTCCTTGTCATGGCTTCCTGCAGCTAGAGGCATGGGCTGTCTTGAAGCCCCTGAGAGGTCTCCAGAGCAACTGGTTTGAAGGGGGTGCTGCAGTGAGGCAATGGGTTGTACCAACTACCTCTGAAGAAAGAGAGTGACAGAATAGACTGAAGTGGGCCCTGCTCTTAAGGCAGAAACATATTTCTGCCAGAGAGCACCTCTGAGAAGGCCTGAACAGGACAGCTCTGTGAGCTTAGAGTGGGGAAGTGGTCACATTCAGTCTGGAACTTTGTCCACCATGGATATGGTATCCCCAGAGACAGCTGTGGCCCATGACTTATACCTCTACCCCTCCCCTCTCATGCTACTTTCCTGTCCTTTCCTGCTACCAGAGACAATTTGTATGTCCAGCCTTTCTATTCAGCTGTCAGCTGTGTAGGACACCAGATGTGGAGGCCTGAGCTATGCAGTAAATTGTCTGGCTCAGGCTGACACTTTCCTTGCCATCTCCCCTAAAGCCATCTAAGGCCAAGACCATGGGGAGGAGTTTTGTATGTTGTTTATCACTATTTAATTACATTTAGTGGTTAAGAGTATGGTTTCTAGAGTCAGGCAGGTTTGGATTTGAATTCTGGGTATGTCACTTACTAGCTGTGTGACCTTGGACGAGTAACTCGACCTCTCTGAGCCAACGTTCCTCATCTTTAAAACTGGAAAATAATAGATAGACTTGTTGTGAGATAATAATGTATATAAAATATTTGGCCTAATGTCTGACTTAGTAAATATTCTATAGATGTTAGTTAAGATTATTCTTTATCCTGATTATTATTGTATCTTGCTTGAGAATCAAGATAACGCCCTAGCTGACACTCAAGGCTCTCTACAATCAGTTTCCAACCTGTCTCTCTAGCCTTTTTCCACTGTACCATTGCACATACTATATTAATCTACCAAATTTTTACCTCCTTTCTTTTGTTCATGCTATTCCCCTAAACTAACCTTCTCCTTTCTCATTATTATTTGCTGAGAATCTTCTCAACTGTCAAGGCCCAAGTTAAACACCACCTAACCTGGGGGATTCTTGGCTGCCCCGTTCAGAGGTTTGTTCTCCTCCTCCTAGAGCATTACCATTGTCCTCCTGAGAATGAAATTTAATGTCAAAGTTCATATGATAAATGTCCTGAGTTCCTATGGACATGCCCCATCTAGAGAGCTGATCTCTGAATGCTTCAGGCCTTAGAGGTACTGTTAGCTCCATAATTTCTCCTTGAAGGAGCTAGGGATTGAGCTGGTAGAAGGGGAAGCTAAACATTTTGTTTTGCATGGATTTCACTTGCACTGTATGTTTATTAGAAATGGCTTAGGGGGTGGGGGTGGGGGTGGATGGCATTAGTCCTGCTGATAAACCATGGATAGTTCCTAATCTGTGAGTGAGCAAATGTGGTCCTTAGGCCTGGCCAATAACTAAATCAGTTCTAACCAAAGCTGTTCTTAGAAGTGAGAATGTGAAAAAAAAATGCAAGACAAGTTCTGTTGGGAGACAAATCTGAGTGTTACAATGTGTGGTCTCATAGTCACGTCTAGATCTCTTTGTGAAAGGTTGTGTGTGCTTGGATGGCAGTGTGGGTGAGAACTTGAGATTCCTAGAACTGAAGCGTCTAGTCAAAAGGGAGAGAAATGGGAGCTAGGCGGGAAAGGATCTTACTTCTTTAGGGATCTCTCAGGTCTGATAGGAGCTTGGCCCAGATCTATCTACTAAGGTCAGGAGGTCAGACTAGGGGTAGAGGTATATATCTCTGGGAAGTGAGCTAGAGACTGTCCTCAGGTATCCCAAAGGTCTGGCCATGTTTTGGAGCATGAAATGGGTGAGCATCTTCCCCTAGATCAAAAGACAGGTTGAGAGAGGGGTGCAATGTAAGGGGAAGGTAAAGGAAATGACTCAGGTCTGACACACAGGACTCAAGAGATGCTTGCTCCTTTGGGCTGCTGTGTGAGGCAACAAAGGATGAACTGAGCCCAGGGGCGATGGAGTAACCTGCAGAGAGCCTTTTAGGGCATAGCCCTGGAAAAGCCTCCTTTTGCCATACTCCAGCCTAGCCCCTTCTCTGCCGTTCTCGCTGAAAAGTTCGTTGCTCTCTTAGACCTTGCAGAATCACTAAGATGACTTGCCAAATACTTCCAGTTTCCCTCTCTGTGAGGCACATGATAAGATTACACTTCCAGGCACCCTCATGGCTGGCTGGAGCCAAAGTGACCATTTGTAGTCAATGAGCTGTGAATGGAAGGGACATGCATAATTTCTGGACCAGAACACTTCATTACCAATATAAGACCCTCCAGAGCTATCTGCCAATGGTCTGGGCAGTGTCCAAGATCAATCTGGGTTCTCAAGTGAGGAGATGTGGAGCAGAGCCTCCAGCCACGGATAGGTGACATAAGAAGGAAATAGACCTCTGTTGTTATAAACCATCTATTTTCATCAATCCTACCTCACTGAAGATCTAGGCTTCCTGCCTATTCCCAGGTTTTACTGTCCCACAAAATCGGACAACCTGCTTTTTATTTTTCAAGACACTACATCCTCTGATTTCCTTCTGTCCTCTCTGTCCTCTTTCTTCTCCTGGTTCCTGTCTTTCACACATATATCCCTGGGTCCCAGTGCTACCTTGTCATTGCTTAACTCCATACTCAGGGACCCCAAAGTCCTCTCTCTAACCATGAATACAGGTGAGTTTCCCTCAGGCAAGATTGTAGAGGCTGGGGCAGGAGAGGAGAGAGGGTGTGTGGTAGTCAGCTTCCAGGATGGCCCCCACCTTCTGGTATTCATATTCTTGTGTAGTCCCCTTCCACCTGGTACCAGTGTAGGTCATGTGATCAATAGAATGTGGCCAAAGTGGTGATATGTCATTTCCAAGGTTACATTATAAAAGATTGCAGTTTCTGTCTTAGTTACTCTCTTGATAATTCACTCTAGGGGATGCCCTGTCATGAGATACTGTGGAGAGGTCCATGTGACAAGGAACTAAAACCTCTTGCCAATAGCTCTATGAGTGAGCTTGAAAGTAAATGCTCCAGACCCAGTCAAGCCTCAGATGACTGCAGCCTGGCTGACATCTTGATTGCAACTTCACAAGAGACCCTGAACTAGAACCACCTTGCTAAGCCACTCTCAAATTCCTGACCCTATAACAACTGTTTGTTGATTTAAGCTACTAAATGTGGAATAACTCATTACACAGCAATAAATAACAAATACAAGGAAGATGCTGGAGAGAGCTCTGCCTGACTGAGGCTGTGTCCCTTGCTCTGGGACAGATTTGGCTATTGTGCATGGTTGCTGAGGTACCTCTCAGGACAGCACTCAACTCAGGAGAAAAGAGGGCAGGAAATATGAACACAGCTTGGTGTCTATCCCTTAGAAATGTCTCTTGGCCTTGTCCCAAGAGACTCACTTGAGCCTGTCTTGCTATGAATGGGGAGCTCTAAGTAAACACTGAAAATTTTATGAAGAATGTAAGATAGTAACACACTAGCCACATTCCTTTAGGACATCTTCTCTAAGCGTGACACACACATACACACAACACAGAGAATTCCAGCACACCTGTGGTGGTGCTGAGTGTGAGAAGCAGCCTCAAAAATAGAACAACCATCCGAATGGGAAAATATATTTGCAAGCAACACCTCCGATAAGGGCCTAATATCCAAAATATACAAAGAACTTATACGACTTAATAACAACAAAAAAACAAACGATCCAATCAAAAAGTGGGTAGAGGACCTGAACAGATACTTCTCCCTAGAGGACATACAAATGGCCAACAAATGAATGAAAAGATACTCAACATCACTAGCTATTAGGGAAATGTAAATCAAAATCACAATGAGATACCATCTCATACCCGTTAGAATGGCTATAATCAACAGGACAAGTAATAACAAATGTTGGAGAGGATGCGGAGAAAAAGGAACCTTCATATACTGCTGGTGGGACTGCAAATTGGTACAGCCACTATAGAAAACAGTATGGAGGCTCCTCAAAAAACTAAGAATTGATCTACCATATGATCCGGCAATCCCTCTACTCGGTATTTACCCTAAAGACATGAAAACTTATATTCGAAAAGATATTTGTACACTGATATTCATAGTAATGTTATTCATGGTGGCCAGGATATGGAAGCAACCGAAGTGTCCTATGATAGATGATTGACTAAAGAAGCTATGGCACATATATGCAATGGAATATTACTCAGCCATAAGAAGAAATGAAGTACTGCCATTTATTACAACATGGGTGGACCTTGAAATAATCATACTAAGTGAAAAAAGCCAGACAGAAAAAGTTGAAAATCACATGAAATCACTTATACGTGGGATATAAACCTAAAAGCAACAAATGAACAGGACAAACAGAGACTCATGGACATGGACTATAGGCTAGTGGTTACCAGAGGGTAGGGGTGAGGGAGGAGGGGCGAGGTCGATGGGGTAAAGGGGGTCAAATATAGGGGGATAGGAGAAGGATGAAGTGGGTAAAGGGGATCAAATATATGATAGATGAAAGAAACTGGACTTTGGGTGGTAAACACACAATAGGGTATACAGATGTGAAATTATAATGTATACTTGAAAATTATATAATTGTATTAACCAATGTTACTCCAATAAACTTAATTAAAAAAAAGTAGAACCTGTAGCGTAGTGGATGCCCCAGAGACAGATGAGCAGAGACCCCCCCTGGGGGACACATTCCCTAAGAGTAAGGGTCTAAGCTATTGAGGGGAACAATCTGCTAGTGAAATCAGAACTATTGCTGTTAAAGCATTTTTACTCGTGCTTATAGCCTTGCAAGTCTTGGGGAAATTTGAAGTTCAGTGATAATAACAAATACTGTTCTTGTGCTTATTAAACATGTGTTATGGCTGACTTCAAAGTTAATAATTAATGAACATCTTATCTTTCAAGCTTTGAAATACTTTATAAGGTGGATAGTATTCCCATTTTACAGATGAGAAGACTGACATTACATAACTTGCTTCCTCCAAAAGTCAAAGCATGTGCCACATGGGCAGGCACCTTCCACTTGTAAAGTACTTCCACTCATAAACTGTACGTCCTCTGGTCTACCCAGCTGATGTGGAGGACCCAACTCTGCTTGTGTTCTAAGCACATGTAGATCCTGCTCCTTTGTGAGACAAGTGTCCTGAAGAGAGCTCGTGTCATGGCCCAGCCCACGGCTCTTGGATGCAGGGAACTGACCTGCTTTTATCCACAGAGTCAGCAGAGTGTGCAGATAACTTATAATAGCTAGTGGCAGGGTGCATTTGAGGTGAAGTGTGAATCTCCTGCACTTCAGCTCTACATAGAACTGTGCAGGAGCAAAGAGAAGTATAACCCCTGGAAGCAGTCTAATTACAACGAATGAGGACTCTGAGACTGAGTTTCTGGCAATTGCAAAAGGAGAGATGGGGAAAAACAATGCAAATATGTTTAACATTACTGAAATGTACACCAAAAAATGATTAAGATGGTACATTTTATGTTATGTTTTTTTTTTTTTACTGCAATTTAAAAAAGGAGATATAGGGAATTATCATCAATTAGTAAACAGAATCTGACAGAAGAAAGTGATGGGTCTGTTGAGGTTTAGTGTGGATGTGTATGGGATGTGGATCAAGTTGGAAAGATGAGTGAGCATGTGATACACTGTTAGATCATGGCAAGGAAGACCAGATAACACCATACAGAAACTCTTCCTGGGGCCAGGACTAGTGAGGAGAGATTGGCAGTTACTCCTAGGCCCCCATGGCTGTGACTCTACTTTAGTCACAATAACTGTGTGTATATATAGATACACACACACATACACACACACACACTATATATACTATTTTAATTTAATAGTACTTTATATAATATAATAGTGTATATACATTATGCACATAAGTATATAAATACACATACATAAAATATATATACTGTACATACATGATGTAATAATGCATATGCATTATGTAATAATTGCATAACTATTATATAATTGTTGTGTAATAATATAATATGTATTACATTATATTATTTAAGTTATATAACATATATGAATAGTAAGTATACATATATATGTAATTCATAAACAATAATATATGGTTGATAATATAGGATGGATTCAGGTCTTTCAAGTGATCCTTTGCCACCTTTACAGAACCCTGGGTCACAGAGGTCTCTCAGGTTTGTGCAGGAGGGAGGCCTGCCTGGGTGGACCCACAGCACTGTAGTCTTCCTTCCAGGGCAAAGTGGAGCCCCAGATGAGCTGCCCTGTTCCTGTCTGTCTGGGCTACATGTTAGATATACAGACAAGCACAGAAAGCCAGCAAGGTAGAAACAATTCATGTTCCTGATGATTTAGTGGGAAAATACAGGCTCTCTTCTCCTGCAGGCTCCCTGGGAGGTGGGACCCTGACCTAGTTCTCAGGCGGAAGCCCTGTCAGTGATGAGGTAAAGGTAAAGTGACAAGTCTGGGAACAAGTTTGAAATCTTGGCTTCTTCTAAAGGTATGAGGCCTTGGGTGCTGGGGGCAGGGTGCAGTTGGGAGGGCTCCTGTTTTGTTTTGTTTTGTTTTGTTTTTTTCCACTGAGAAACAGAAGCCTTTTAGAGAAACAGCGCTTGACTGAGAGGTGTGAAATTGGAGTAATGTCAGATATTTTTCACTATCTACTCTTTTGCAAGGCTCTGGGATAGTATTTAAGGCCATCCCTTCTGCCTAGTCAGCTTTCCTACCCTCAGATCAGGGAGGACCCCCTAGCTTTGACCATGCCACACGTAGCCACACCACAGGATTTAAGAGTGGCTCCAAACCCCCTTCATTTCTCTCTGGCTCAGTACATAACTGTCTCTTAACGTAGATTATAATCCCTCTGAGGGCAGACACTGTGTCTAATTCATCTTGAGAGCTTTTCTAGCTTCTTTCCCTCCATCTCTCCATGTGTCTGGCATATAATAGAAGACCCCAGAGATCACTTTTTAAAAATCCCCATTCCCAGATGTTCCTTTCGGCAGTAGTATCTTCTCTTCGTTGCCCTACAAACCAATCGCTGTGGCTTTATAACTTTATGCTGTTGGCCAGCATTCTTAAACTGCAGTTTATCTTAGTCTGTGGTCAGATTATTGTTTGATTTCTCTCTCTCTGGAAATATCCCAGATAAATTACAGCCAGTCATGTCCATGCTACACCTCTCCCCATAATAGCCAGCATGAGGGCAGAGTTAGAAGGGCTTTGGAAGAGCATCCAGGAAACCCTTATGTTATAGATGGGAAATCAAAACCTCTGAGAGGAGAAGGGACTTACCCAAGGTCACGGTTTTGAGTCAGGGCCAGAAGTCAGATCTCCAGCCTCCCAGGGGCTCCAGGGCTCAGAATGCTGGCCTGGTGGCATGATTCTACTTTATGCTGCTTGAGCTTTTAAAAGGGACTTTCTCTGGCCTCCACATTTCAGGCATTACATCTAGAGAGGCAGGTTGATAGCCTGGCCAGGCCAAGAGTGTTTGCTCTACAGGAGGACAAGTGCTCAGGGCCTGAGAAAACAGAGCTGGCCCAGAGAGTGAACACAATAGTAAGTGACCCTTGACATTCTCTCCATGCAATGACTTCTCTTGTCAAATAGTAGTTTGACAATGAACCCAATAAGCAGATAGTGTCTTGCTGGAATTCACCCTGAACATGAACTTGGTAAAGCATTCACAGCCATTGGAACTTCCCTCCTACCCCATCTAACTGTCTTCTGGCAGAAGGACTGTTTTGTTTTTGTGGCCTTGTGGTAATGTTTTTCTCATCAGCAGAGGCTGATTTCTGCCTGAGTCGGACCAAGGCCATCGGCTACATGCCATTCTGAGTTCTGGAGGAGAAGAAGGTGGTAACACCACTTTACAAAGCTCTTTTCCAGGCACTGCTCACTTGATCCCCAGTGACATCCTGGGCAACAAGCAGGGAAGTCCCTATTCATCTCTAGTTTGCAGAAGACACTCTGGCACAGAGAGGATGAGCGATTAACCCAAGACCATATAGCTAGTGAGTTACTGGGATGGAGAACACTTTGCTATTTACTGTCAAGATCACTTGAACCTAGAGCCTGCTACTCACTCATTGTGGGATCTTGAGCATTACTTAACTACTCTGCTTTAGCCTCCTTACTTTTAAAATTAAGAATATAGCATGTCCCTTATTGGAATGATCCTCATTGGAATATAACATGTTCCTCAATTAAGTAAATTAATATGTAAAAGTACTTAACCCTGTGCTTGGCAGTCACTAAGTGCTGAGTAATGTTAGAGATTGTTGTTATTATTCTGAAATCTGGCTCTGCTCTGAAACAGAACAAGTCTTCTCTGAGCTCCTATAGAGATCCCTCTAGGCAAAAGTCATATTGCTGAAGCCTTAGAGATAATCCAGCTTGTCTACTCATTTAATTTTATTATTATTTATAAATATGACATTTGAAGATAATCTGTGATGCATAGTAATTAGGCGCACAAGGTCAGTGGTTCACAAAAGTGGTTGAAATTATTATTATATTTATGTAGTCAAATAAAAATTTAATTTTCTTCTTTTTAGTTATTCTTTGCTGTCTATAATAGATATCCATGTCATCACATTTCCTCATTTCAAGCTCCATTTAATCCTGATCATTTGCAGTGACAATGACTCACAGTAAGAGACAAAAATAGAAAAAAAAATAGTGTTACTCATAATATTCGGGAAGTGGGAGAGGGGAAATGGGAGGAAATGTAAGAGTGTCAATTTCCTTATCTTTCATAGCAGCCAGTCAATTGATACCGTCTAAAACTGAAGCATGTTAGAAAAATGATTACAGTCTCTTAATATTTTTCATAATATATTTTCTTAACCTTAGAAGTATATTTAAGAAATACTGTCTCTTGTAAAGAATAAATGAAGTTAAGCAATTCCATTAGCTTTACTTTAGAGTCATTGTCTCTATTAAATTCAAGGAAAATTAAATTTTATACCTTTTATGAAATAGTATGTAAAATATAATCTCTTTTTAATTAACTATTTCTTTATGTCCATCAATTCATCCATCCATTCACCCATCCAAACACCCTCCTTCCTTAGTTACCTGTCAATTTATCCTTTGTTCTGTATATGTAAAGAGAGAAATATCTGCAATGATGTTCACTTTCATCAGCCATGATTATTTTCAGGTGGTGGAATTTTGAAGATTTTAAAATATCTTCTTTGTGCTCTTCTACATTGTTTGAATTCTTTGTAATAAGTATGTATCACTTTTATACAAATAAACTATTATCTTAAAAAAGAGAAGGAGACAATGCTTCTGGATTTCTTCCAACATTTGGGTTCTCCTTGCTCTTGTCAACTTCCCCCACCCCATATACTCCATAGCAAAGCCTTTCAAGCTCATCCAATACCCATGGTGGTCCCACCCTGGGCTCTTGCTTCCAGAGCTCATATCAAGAGTCCTTAATGTTGGAGAACTTGAGTGGCAGAAATTCTTTGCAAAGAGGCTGTGACTTTGAAACTAATTAAAATAAATAAATAAATTAGAAAAAAAGAGGCTGTGACTAGCCCAATAGGTAGACATATGACTGAAGAAAGATGGTCAGAGTAGAGGTAGACAGGAAAAGGTCTTTGAGTACCTGGTATTTCCTTGTCTTACATATGAGGAGACCAAGCCTAGAGGGGTAAGAGTGTCTTGTTCAAAGTCATCAGCCTGTTACATGCATCCAAGACAATCAACTGCCCCTTAAAAGGCAATCAATATTTTTCTCCAAGCACAATGAGTAAGAAGAGGTAGTAGGGTCTTAGGTCCTTATTTTTCATGTGGAAAATGGAGAAAGAAGGGGAATGCCGAGGTGTAGCGGGGGGGGGGGAATTGGGGCCACAATCTCTCCCTCGCCATCAGCTAGTCTTGTTTTCCTATTAGATCTGCCAGAATTAGCATCTGTAGAGACTGCAAGACACCCTGGAGGCATCTGCAGCATTCATTGTACTGAATATTTAGAATTGGAGAAAAGGAGTCCCAGGTAATATTATGTCTGCATTTGAGTAAAGTGGAGAAGAATCAGATGCCTTTGCAACCAATTATTGTCTTCCCTACTCAAACGGGAGGACATAGCCTATGTTTCTCTAAATTTTTACAGAATTTTAAATTTCTTTGGGAATGGGGTGGTGGTAGGGGTGTGGAGTGGGCCTCTTTTCACAATTCTTGAGGAGGGCAGCCCCTGTCCAACTCCAGGATACTGTCAGCACCTCCATGGTGGACAGCTCCACAACCACCACCAGAATTTTCCTATCTCAACAGGGCCACTAGGACACTGAACCATTAGTGTTTCATAAATAATGACTTGTCTTTCTTTTTTTTTTTCCCTCTCTTTTTTCTTTGTTACATTCACTTTGTTGTAAGGGAGTTTAAATTCAAGAGGTTCTATTCTTTAAGATATATAAGACAATGTATAAAAGGAACATCAAATCGGTCTAAATAAAGAATTCCTTTGGGTAAATATAAAAGCCTGAGCAGTTGGGTTAGAAACAGCTCAGGGATGGTGTGTAATAGCTCAAGAATCTTCTAAAACAGGGTTTTCAGATCCAAATCAATATCAAGGACACATCATTTTACAAAAATTGTTTTGGGCTACTTCCCAGTGTTAATGCAACATGGGAGGGGTTAGTTGGACACTGAAATCTTAGAATTTCAAGGATATTTTAATGTTTTATGGCTAAAGTTCAGAAAATTTAAAACCTGCATGTCTCAGAAAAGCCAGAATCATAATTATCTTATCTATAACCAGCAGTTTAGGATGACTCAGGTAGAAGAGATAAGTCTAACTGGAAATGGAGGTCCTGGAATTATGAACATCTTGGGAATTAAAATAGTCAAGGCTGCACAGAGATTTTCCTGTTATTAGTGAGCAGAAAGCTTTGAAAAAGTCTTGTGTGTGGCCAGGTCAGGTGGGTTGACTTCCATTAGGCTCCTTATAAAGCAGCCTTTACCTGGGGAAGTCACCTTGGCCCAGAGTCTAGTTCCCAGCCACATAGACTGGGAAATGCAATAATGTCAATACTGAGAGTGGCTCCATTCCATTCAGAATAAAGCTTCACTGTCCAAGCTCACAAGAACTTGTTGTGTAAACTGGTTGCCAGGTATTCATCAGCAGTGAAAAAAAATAGAACTCCTTTAGGATTGGAAATTTATGCTTCTAGTCAGTATCCCCTCTTTTTCTACAGAAAAACCATAAATAAAGCCAGGTCATAATCAGAAGTTTGCTTGGTGATCTTGGAATACGAATAAGGGGAAAGTGTTTTATGATGGTGGGTTTGGTAGAAACAGGTTCTGGTCAGCTTTTACTCTTATGTCCAGGATAAGGAAAGACCTGCCACTGAAGCTGAATACGTTAAGGCCTTGTGTCAAGGAACTGATCTTCTTTTTTTAGGTCTTTCTAGAAAGCAAACCTTGAAACAAGGATCTGAGTGCTAGTAGTTTATTTGAAAGGTGGTCTCAGGAAATAGTGGTGGCAGAGTGGCGAAGTGAAACAGGGAAGGGAAGGAAGCCAATATAGAAATGTTATCAAACAAATGAACCATTGTGAGCAATTGGAACTTAATCTCCCTGAGGACTCTGAGAAAGAGTGTACACCCTCTCTCAGTGTTAACTCATCTCAGGGGCAAGAGGTCTGGGCTCTTTCTCCACCAAATCTCACAAGCCATTGGTTGAGTGATGCTTCTGACCACAGGGTGGGGCTGGGCTTGGGTGGTTAATTTGTTGACATATCCAGCCTACTACATATGTGGATAGACTGAGCTCTGGTGTCCATGAGAAGTCCTCAGGTCAAGAGACACAAGTATGGCAGTTAGAAGGTGGTCTGGCAAGCACTGAAGTGGATAGTGCTGAAGGGATGTAAGTGAGGGAACAGGTAGTGCATGTAACAGTTTACCCCCTGCATTGTGGCCATTTGAGAATTGGGTGCTGTTCCTGCTTCCTTTCATGCTCATACTTTTTGACTGTACTTGTATCACTGATCAAAACCCTTTATGACTGGTCCATTCTTTTTATTTTTAAAATAATTTTGTTAAACCTAATCAATTAGATTTTGCTTTTCCTACTCCTGACTCCAGGAATTGTCTAGGATTATTTCTTTTAACATGTTTTTGGTTTTATTTAGAGTTGTGGGGCTTTTAATAGTTTAATTCTTAGAATTTTGGGAGTGCCTTGCTGATGACCAAATGTAGTGCTTCCAGGAGGTGTGGGTGAGAAGAAGGAACATCAGTAATTGGAAAGGGATGAACTTTCAGAAACAGAGCATTTGATCTGTTCAGAACATTTTATTAGCACTGATTCTTGAGTTCATTTGGAAGAGAAAAGACACAAGCCTAGCCAAGAACATTTTGAAAAAGAACAGTGGTGAAGAATTTGTCCTATCAAATATCAAAATATACTATAAAGCTACAGTGACTAAAACATTGTGGTTTTGGCACAGGAAAAGACAAATAATCCAATGCAACAAAATAGAGTGGCCAGAAACAGATTCATCTATATGTGGAAGTTTAGTATAGGATGGATATAGTATTTCAAATGAGAGGAGAAAAGGAGGGGAATAAGGGTGAGTTACATAATGAGAGGTGTTGTTAGATATCCATTTGGAAAAAAGTTAAGTTAGATTCCTATCCTACACACATACAAAAATAAAATTAAAACATGGAAGTAATACTACAGAACAAAACTAAAACATTTTAGAACAAAATACATGAGAATTTTTTTTAATCTTTAGGTGGGGAAGACCATTCTAAGTAAGACATAAAAATGTAGAAGCCTGGAAGAGGCTGGCAGACTTGACTCATAGTACTGAAAACTTTTGTGCAAGCTAAGACATCATTCACAAATGACAGATACCAAAGCAACTCTGGATCTCTTTCCCCCTCTTTCTAGTGACTGTCCTCTTCCCAGTCCCTGTCTACCTCTCTGAATCCCTGCCCACCCTTTCTGAATCTCTGCTCCTTTCTCTTTGGGTTTTCCCATGTTTCATCTGTACTGTTCTCTCTGAGTTTGTCTCACAGTCTATTTCTTCAAGAAAGGCTGATGTGTTCTAGAAGGCAGATGGTGAACTCACTCATAGACAGAGAAAAAAATAAGAAAAAAAAGATAGTATATGAAAAAACTGTAGTATATATGTGATAAAATATCAAGAGTCATAAAATATATATAGCAACTATAAATCTAGAAAAAAGTGAAAGCGCTATTAGAAAGTTAGATCAAGGATATACACAAACAATTTGAGGATGTTGAAATGTGGCTTAGTGGGTCCTCTGGTGCACCCCATCCGAATCCCTCCTTTGGAGCAAGGGCATCCACTCCCAGATTCTGGGAGTCTTGGCTTCTCATGGCTCTCAACTGAGTCCCTCTACAGGAATTGTCATTCATTTCAAACAAAAAGGAATTCTGCCATTCCTAGGAGGGCAGTCACACATAAGTCTCAAATACACTAAAGAGATGTCATTGTCTGTCATTTATAAATAAAAATGGTCTTCATACCATCATAATAATTGTGTTGACATTCTAAGTGTAACTTCAGTCTTTTTAATTGAAACACCTAATTCTCTTCCTACATAGAAAAGTGAATGACCTAATTTGGAGTTATGTCAATTACAGTTTATTGTCTAAATCAAGTCTTTTTGAATGAGGCTGGAGGCATCACTCTGCCTGACTTCAAATCATACTACAAAGTGACAGTAATCAAAACAGCATGGTATTGGCAGAAAAATAGACACATGAACAAGTGGAACAGAATTGAGAGTCCAGAAATAAATACATATTTATATGGGTAAATAATTTTCAACAAAACCCCCAAAAATATACAGTGGAGAAAGGAAAGCCTCTTCAATAAGTGGTGCTGGGAAAACTGGAAAGCCACCTGCAAAAGAATGAAACTAGACTGTTGTCTATCACCACACACCAAAATTATCTCAAAACGGCTTAAGGACCTGAATAGAAGACCTGAAACAATAAAATGCATAGAAGAAAACATAGGAACTAAACTTAAGGACCTTGGGCTTAAAGAGGATTTTATAAATTTGACCTCAAAGGCAAGGGAAGTATGAGCAAAAATAAATAAATAGGACTACATCAAACTAAAATTCTTCTGCTCAGCAAAAGAAACCATCAACAAGGTAAAGAGACAGCCATCCAAATGGGAAAATATATTTGCAAGCCACACCTCTGATAGGGGCCTAATATCCAAAATATACAAAGAACTTATACGACTTAATAACAACAAAAAAACAAATGATCCAATAAAAAAAATGGGCAGAGGACCTAAACAGATACTTCTCTCTAGAGGACATACAAATGGCTAACAAATATATGAAAAGATACTCAACATTGCTAGCTATTAGGGAAATGCAAATTGAAACCACAATGAGATACCATCTCACACCTGTTAGAATAGCTATAAGCAACAGGACAAGTAATGACATGTTGGAGAGGATGCAGAGAAAAAGGAACCCTCATATACTGCTGGCGAAATTGCATATTGGTAAAGCTGCTATGGAAGGTATGTAGTTTCCTCAAAAAAACTAAGAATTGGCTTACCATATGATCCAGCAATCCATCTACTGGGTATTTACCCCAAAGACTTGAAAACTCATATTCGACAAGATATTTGCACACCGATGTTCATAGGAGTAGTATTCATGGTGGCCAAGACATGGAAGCAATTGAAGTGTTCTACGATAGATAATTGGCTAAAGAAGCTATGGTACATATATACAATAGAATATTACTCAGCCATAAGAAGAAATGAAATACTGCCATTTGCAACAACATGGATGGATCTTGAAATAATCATACTAAACGAAATAAGCCAGACAGAAAAGGTTGAAAATCACATGATATCACTTATATTTTGGATATAAGCCTAAAAGCAACAAATGAATAGGACAAACAAACAGAGACTCATGGACATGGACAATGGACTAGTGGTTACCAGAAGGGTGGGGGGAAGAGGGAAAATAAAAAAATAAAATGTTAAAAAAAATCAGTCAAGGCTTTTTTGGTATTTGTTGACTTTTATGTCAGCCTTTGAGGTTAATGAGAAATCTGCTCCACCCTCCGTATTCTCCTGGAAGATATGACCTCTCTATGAGGAACCCTAATGACGCACAGGTAAGTACCCAAGGGCAAGGAGAGGGGGCAGCAGCCGAATGCCTCTCCAGAATTTGACTGTCCTCAGAGTACAGAAAACCACGTGGACTGGAGCAGATCTACAGTTATGCGATTTGGTCAAACAGAAATGTCCCTGGCAATAACAGCTGGAGTTGTAATTGTTATTTTCCTGAGCAGCTCTGCGAGTCCATGTGCTCATCCTCCCCCATTTCTCCTCTATGTACAGGGATATTTACTGCTCACTTTGAGCAGCTGAGGTCCAGAATGACCAGGAGGACCACAGTAGGACTTGAACTCAAATGCTGGACTGCACACATTCCTCAAAGAGGCCATGGCTGCCTTAAGAAACCCTCCATTCCAGTATGTTCCCACAGGCCCTTTTACATTCCTAATTATGCCAGATGGGAAGTATCTCTGCAACTCTTGACCTACACTTGTAGCACTTGGGCAGCCTGTGGGGTGGGCATAGTCCACCACCAGAAACATCCTTTACTGTCAGGGGTTCATATACACTTGTGGAATCCAGAGGATGCAGCAAAACATTTAATCTTCTCATCAAATCATTCTTTGGTTCATATAGAAGTAGCCTTAGGCAAATGGGAGATCCATTTGCTCTCTTCACCTCTCTTATGACCCTCTGCTTCTTTCTTCCATTCTGTGGCCTTCCCAGGGTCCCAACTCCATTTTAGAGTTGTGGCATCGTATCCTGAGGTCTTCAGGTCTTAATATTGTTCAAAATCAACAGAGAGAAGCATCCATAAGACAAGTCCTTCCCTTTCTAATATTGATTGCTTTTGGTAGCCTGGGGTTTTTACACTAACAGAATTTTTGTCACTCTGCTGTGACTATTGTTGGACTAGTATTTTGTCACCAAAAAGGATTTATTCATGAAAAAAAAGGATTGCAATCCAGTACCTGTAGCAAAGGTGAGCCACGTGGAGAAAGAGAAAGAAGCAGGAAGCCCTTTTTAAAGGAAGGAAGGAAGGGGAGGCAATGTTACAACCATAGAGCTGTGTTACAAACATAGACTTCTTCCTATAGGGCTCTTGCAATGACACAGGGTGTGATAACTCCTCTCATAGGCTCTCCCACCTTCTGTCCAAGTTAAGGTCTCTTTCATAATTTTTTTCACCATCTAGAGAAAAGCCTTCCCCACAAGAGATGATGGGGCTATGTACAGGAAAGAAGTAGGCAAGGGGGAAAGAAAACTTCACACTGCTCTTGGATCTTTCTCCTTTGCCAGGTGGTGGGCTCCTCGAGGACAGGGATGTGCCATAATCCTTCCTATCCCCACATCAAGCACAGAATCAGTTGCAAAGTAAAAGCTCAGCGAACATTGGACAAGTCAGTGAATGAAAACACTCAGGCCAGAGAAAAGCAGGCCCCAACAACATTCTTGAAACCCATGCCTCCTCCATATGTGCAGCCCTGTTTGCCCCCCTCCTCCCAACTCCTCGTTCATTCATTCAGCAACATTAACAACTATCTCTACCAGCTCTGGGCCAGAGATAAATAGCAAGGCTCCATTCCTCACCTCAAGGAGCTTCTGAGCTGCTCTGGAGGAAGCAGATGAGCCAGTCGCAGTACTGTCTTATCGCGGCTAGGACCAGGGTCAACACAGGGCAGGGTGGGAGCTGAGAGGAGGGGACTCCATCCAGACAGGGGAATTGAGGGAGGTTCGAGTTCTTTCTAGAAGCTGTTAAGTTCCTGGCCAGTGATGTGGAGAGGGTGAGGGGAGCCAGCAGAGAGGGAGCTGGCCTGTGGTGGGGCCAACAAAAAACTTGGCTATATTCACCCTCCTCTGGCCAGGATGGGGAGAAAGAAGCCTCAAATGTTTTTCTTTCTTCTGGAGAGTTGCCACGTGCCGCCACAGAGAGTATTTCACGGGTAGATGCATATTATTGCAATGTGTTTATCTAGGAAACCAGAGCCCAGCTCCAGCATCTGGTTTTCAGCACAGTCCTGAATGAGGTCCAATTTTCCAGTTCGGTTAATAAAAATAAAACTTGGGAAGTTGTGGCCTGGCTGCATCAGGGGTTGAGTCCTGGGCTCATGCAGGGTCATGGATTGCAGGGCCGGAAGGGCTTGGGCAGGTCATAGATTCATTGTGGACTGGCCATGAGGCTGACACCAAAGACAACCTTGCACCAGGAGGGAGAGTGGCCTGGACTGGCTCTGAGGAACAAGCCTCCAATGGATCTTTGGATTCTGTCTCAATCTGACAAAAGTTGACCAAACACCTACTATGGCCAAAGCCCTGGGCTGGGTCATGCTGTGGCCGTGAGATGCTTATGTGAACCAGTGCCTATCCCTAGCCTGCCAGAGCACAGAGCAGTGGGGGAGAAGCCCAACCTGACTGATAAGCAGGACCCACAATAGCCCCTGTCAGCGCTTACCACTTTGAAGACTTGGGATCAAACAGGGACCCATTTTTAAAAGCCAACCTAACTAAAGATACAACTGGGCTTCTAAGAGACCTGGAACCCAGAACTAAAAGTCCACAGGCTCTCTTAGGCCCTCGTGTCTGCTGGTCTTGCATATTTGTTTCATTTTCCACTCTCATTGAAGACTGGATTTCTCTACTTTCCAGACTGCACGGCAAGAAAACACAATTGCCCCACCTCTCCTGAGTTCACACAAGCCTCTTTTTCTCTGTCTTCCTTCCCCAGTTCCAAATTCCTTGGGAAAAGGCTCACTCTTGGTAAACTCAGCTATGGCTAGGGATCAAAGTCATGTGTATAATTATGGCTCAAGAGAGCCCACCCTGAGATCCAATGCTTAGGCTTCTTCATATAAAATGCTTACAGTAAGACACAAATCACAGACAACTTCTCTCTGACCCTGACTCTACCTTTGTGAGGGAGATAGGGCAGGGCTATGGAGGTTTGCCTATTACTGTAGAGCAGGGCTGGACCCAGAGCTCCTAACTCGTGGCCTAGTGCTCCTTCCAATACACCCTGTTCCTTTTGTCCTGATGTGAAGCCAACGGTTGTGAAATAGACTCTGCCTATGCAGTTCCCCTTTGGGAACAGCTGCAGAATGCACAGTTGATTAGAGAGAATTTTGTTGGCAGGCCTTGAAGCGAGCTGGGAGCCCACACCAGTGGTATGGCTGGTTGCAAGCCTTGGTTTATCTATCAGAAGGTGTGTGTCATAGGTCTTCATAGGGGTGACCCCTCACAGGGGTGTGAGGATCCTGGAGGAAGGATGGCCCCTTACTCTTATCTTCTTTATCTGGAGGCAGCTTCAAGATAGGGAAAGCCAGGGCAGGGCAGGGAGGATGTGCCTCTTTCTCTTGGGTCCTGGCTCAGACTAGGGAATCAGAGAGTCATAAAATGGCCTTTGGTGGAGAGGCTTTTCCATGAGGCTAGAGAGGAGAGTCTATAAGCCACGCCAGAGATCTAGCTTCTGAAGGACCACCAAGGGGAAGGAAACCTGGTGTTTGTTGGTTGGTCATCCTTCAAATCTGGCAATGACATTTTTTTTTTTAATTTTACCACCTTGATGTGGAAATTGTATGCTAACATTCTCCAGGATGCTGTCAGCTTTGTGTGCACCTTGCTCCTTCTGCTTCTCTCTCTTCAGCATCTCATGACTACAGTCATTGCAGTTCCCCCTTGTAGGCCTGAGCCTACTCCAGGGCCTGAGCCAATCCTGACAGTTGCCTCAGTCCCCATTCTATGGGGTGTGGAATCATCTCCCTACTGGAAGGCCTGGTGTGGGGAGCACTGGGCTGGGCCCCTAGTTGGACTCTTTCTGCCTTGCTGCATTGGTATATCCATAGACTGGGCTTCTTCTATTTTACTTGGTTGTAGTTCCCTGAACCCAGACTGCCTGTACCCACTTATGACCTTTGAATCTGCTGTCCATTCTTCTAGCCACTAATGAAGGAAACCTTGGGCCCCATGATGTAGCTTCACCTGGTTCTATGTCACCTCTGATCTCTGTCATCTCTGCCCACTGGACTGGCTGTCTTTAATGCTAATGCCAATCAGAAATGCCCTCTGAAGCATCCAGCTGCCCATTTTGGGCTGGGCTGGAACCTCTGGCTTGGAGTTCATGAGGAGGCTCTTTTCATTTTCTCTTACTCCTCCCTGTGGTCCTGCACACCTCTTCTATGCACCTGTTCTAATGACACTGGCACGGGCTGCACTTCCTGTCCCACTGAACTCTGCACTGGAGTCTTCTCTCCTTTTCATTTGTCTCTCTTCTGTTGGTTGGAAGTGTTGTTGGGAATCAATGGGCAGCAGCCTTCCCCCCAGGGAACAGGTGCCCTAGTGTACCAATGAGGAATGCTGGCATTTTAGAATATACTCTGACATATAAACATGTCCCAGAACATTATGGATCATCCTACATTGGCTCATTAACCAATGGAATTAATCTGAATCCAAGCATCTCTGCCCCAGGTGAAGAAAGAGAAAAGCAGACTATGTTCCTCATTCTTTTTTTTTTTTTACGCCTACAGCACCCAGTCTTCCTAGGTGGTCTCCCATCCACATTCTTCATTCTTTTGATTTTAATTCTCCCTGCCATGATGCAGGAAGGTATCATATGGTACACTCAAGGGTGACCTTTCCTAGTCTCTTTCTTTATCCAGATACTGAAATGACATTGTTTACATATCTGGACTTGGGTCTATAGGGTTCCTGCAGGTGCAGGGTCTGTTCTGTCAAATCATCTCCCCTTCCTTGGACATGGTTTTCTATAGCTTTTGCTTAAGCCTGAAATTCTCTCATCTACTTACCCACCCACCCATTCATCTAGTCAGTCAATACGTGCTTCTGCCAGGTTCCGTTCTAGGCAATGAGAACACAGTGATAAACAAGTCAGACGTGGGTCTTCCCTCCAGGAGCGTTGTTGTGTCCCACCTTTGTCTCGCCAGCTCCTCTCAGGAGTTGCCTATGTGTCCACCCCTAGGCCTGGCTCTTCTTGTGGGGATGACAGACAAAAGGTGGGGGGAGATTGAAGATAAACATGTAAACGCGTAATTAACTGCTAATTGGCTAAATGCTAAATAGGAAATAAATGAAACAGCAAAAGAGAATAATAAGACAATGGGGGCTGGGGGGCCACTATTTAGAAAGGATGTTAGGAGTAGGTTTTCTGAGGAAATAACCCTTTAGCTGAGATTTAACAGATATGGTAGAGGGACAAAATGTACAGGCAGCAGGAAATAAAAAATAGGCTAAGGCCCTGAGGTGAGAAAGAAAATGTATTCTAGGAAGGGAAAGGCAGCATGGCTGAAGTACAGTGAATGAGAACGTGGCAGGAAAGGAGACCATGGAGGTGGGCGGGAGATGTACGAATGCACAGCTTTTTGGCCATGTTGAAGAAGTTAGAGGGAGAAAAGCCTTAAGCAAGAACTGATGTGATCTGGTTTATATTTATTAAAAGGTTACTCTAGCGGCTATGTGGAACATAGATTGGAGAGGGGACATATGGAAGTAGGGAGACCCAGTAGAAACTACTGCAGTCTTTCAGCTGAAAGGTGACAGTGGCTTGATCTGATATCATTGCACTGGAGAAATATTTTGGATACAGAACAGGTAAATTAGGTGTGGTAGGTGAGGGAGACTTCATGAATGACTCCCTTGTTCCTGGCTTGAGAAATTGGGCGAGTAGTGGTGCCATTCACTGAGAGATGTGGAAACTGCAAGCAGAGAAGCTTCGGTGTTTGAGGGAGGAAATCCAGAGTTCAGACTTGGGCATGTTAAGATCTCCTTTAGACAACCAAGTGGTTCGAGTATGTAGTTGGATAAATTATACTGGAGCTCAAAGAAGAGGTTTGGGTTGGAGTTAAATAAATAAGTATGTTCAGCACATGGAGAGTAGATAAGACAGGAGGACACTTTCTTATCTGCTTCCTTGGGAGCTCTGCACCAGAGGTCTTTCATGCTGTCTTAAGGTGAAAGGTCAGGGTGGGGGGTCCCGGGACACCCTTCTAATAAGAGTGAGGGCTCTTGGGTTTCTGCAGGGCCAGGAGTGTGCACAAATAGTAATTTAATTGGGGAAGAAGAACTTTACCTTATCCACTGGGGCAAGTGTTTCCTAGGATTGTTCTAAATTCCATTGATTATTTTTTGCTTTGCCCTGGAAACAACTACTTTTTATGCAAACCCTTTCAAAAAGTGACAAATCATGGAAAAATTCTCTTGGATTTGGGTTCAGCAAAGGCAGAGATGGCACATTTTGCTCTGTGGTGTGGAGGTCATCCCTGAGGTCACGCCACAGGCACAAGAGCTGGAAAATGGATGCAGGTGGCCAGGCTGAGTCATTACAATTCTTTGGTTTTGATAAACCCATGCATAGCTTCACGCGATGTGGAGGGAGGGCAGAGGGGAACTCTTGGATGTGTCTGATATTCAAGGCAGGAAGGGAAGATTTGGACAAGGAGGAGAAAACATCAGTTCTGTGGGGTAGGAGAACACAATGTGCTTCTAGAAGGAATGTTTCCTGCCTGGGGCTCTGATATCTCCTGATGGGTAAGCTCTCTGGGAGAGAAGGCTGTGACTTGACCCCAGGGGCCCTCTAGTAGAGGTATCTGCTGCCACCTTACTGACTTTAGAGGACACATTTGGGGAAGCAGAGTCCTCTCCCTGCTCCCCACATGCAGACAGTTCTGAGCTATGTCTTTAGGGGTGAAGTACCCTAATTTCTCCTGCTTCTGCTCCTGCTTCTCATTTCTTTGATTTATTTCTCACCCTCTTTCTCTCTGTTCATTTTTTTTTCTCATATCTTTATTTCTTGGCTCTCCCTATCACAATGGAATGAAGCAGTGGGAAGGCAGTGACAGCGTTGATCATGGATGTAGAATGTTGACAGTGGGAACAGAAAATTAGTGAGGAAGGAGCAGAGAAGCTTCTACATGCTCCAACCCCAGAAGGTACTTCTTCAAGCCACAAAGTTGCGATAAACAGTAATCATGGAGGAGGTACAGGGTGGAGATGGACACTCTGTAGGCAAGGAGAAGGGGAACAGCTGTCTCCATGGGCACATTTGCTAGAAGACAATTTTCAAGATGGTATCCTGACATGACAGGAGTTAAGATTATAATGAAAAAAAGATTAGAGCAAGCAATGTCAAAAGCATAAGTATAAACTTTTAGAGGTGGTAGTCAAAGTGTGGCCCCCTGGTGGTCCTCCTTCGCTACCCTTCTCCCACCTCCAGGTGCTTCTCCCTAAGGTTGAATACCTGTCCCATCTGTGGGGACGGGACAATGTAATTGGGAGGTAAGGCAATGGCTGTTGAAAATGCTATCAAGAACATCTTCCTGGGGCATACTATGGCCCAGGAATGGCTGGCACAGGCGCTCTAGACAGCAAAACTACTCCTCTCCCTTTTTTTCTTCTACCTGTTATGAGTTTTGTGGAGTTAACATGCCAACCTTGAACAAACATTCCAATGACTTTTCATTTTTCTCAGAGTAAAATCCAAAGTTCTTATCACAAACTTAAGATTCCACATGACTTGGTCTCCCTCTACTTCTCCTACTATCCCAGCCATACTGGCCTCCTTGCTTGCATGTTCCTCGAATATGCCATCATCTCATGCTTCAGGGTTTTTGCATTTGCTGTTCCCTCTGCTTAGAAAGCTCTACTCTCACGGACTTGCCTGGCTCACTCCCTTACTTCCTTCAAACCTCTGTTCAAATGCTTCTTTAACAAAAAAGCTTTCCCCGGGCAGCTACATAAATTATATAGCTCCTTCATTTGCCTCTCCACTGTCCACACCCTTACCATGTGTAATTTTTCTTCATAACTCTTTTATTGCCCCACAATATATATCTATCTGTTTGTTTCTTGTCTGTCTTTCCCTGCTTGAACGTAGTAACTGTTTTGTTCACTACTGCATTCCCAAAGTCTAAAACAGTGTCTGGTACATGTAGAAATTCAATAAATATTTGTTGAGTGAGTGAATGAATGATTAAATCTGATGATAATAGAGATTTTGGTGACTCTTGAGCATCGATATGTAATCTACATAGCAAATGTTTGTTACATCAACATTTTTCTTTCAGTTAAACCCATTTTTTAATAATCTTGTCTCATCAGTGCAAGGGACTCATCAGTGTTGGGTACGAACCAGGCTATTTCTGGAAGGATTGCAAGGGGCAAGACAGGCCAGCAGGGTGATGCTTAAGCTGGGCCCTTGATGCCTGAGTAGACTAGAGCCGTAGAATTCCCAGGACTTTCACAATGCTCTCACACTTATTTGAATTTCCCCAGAAGGAAGATTGGGTTATCTCCCTCTCTGTGGATGAAGTGGAGGGAAGGGGTGTTTCAGTCAGGGTTCTCCAGAGAAACAGAACTAACAGTGCAACACACACACACACACACACACACACACACACACACACGAGTTCATATTTCTATTTATGTCTGTCTGTCCATTTGTCTGTCTATCTAATCTATCATCTATCTATCTATCTATCTATCTATCTATCTATCTATCTATCTATCTATCAAGGGGTACTAGAAAGCTGGGTGGAGCATGGACAGGAGATGGGCAAGACTGGAGAGGGAAAGTCAGTTAGGAGGAAAGAATGGGAGATGAGGGGTACAGATTTGAAGGAAAAGATACTGAGGGCGTATCAGCTAATGATGACTCCTTTAGCAAAGTAGATGGAGAGGCTTTTCTGAAATTACTGAGGTTGACAAAGGAGGCTTTGGGGGCTTGAGAGAGAAGAGAAGGATTGGCTAGAGAAGGGAGGATACTCTCGGGCTGAATGAGGGTCTATAGGAAAGTTCCCTGGTAGAGAAAAAGCGTGACCCTGCAGTGCACTTCTGTGACCCTTCTGCAGTCTATATTGGCAAAGTATTTGGGGATCAGGTCAGAGGGGACTGGAAGTCGAGGAGGACAGTTATTGTATGGCTGACCTGCACTGGAAGAACTGGAAGAGATCTAGAATCTGGAGAACATCTGAAGGTCAATGGTAAGTGAGGCAGAAACATAAGAAAAATAAGAGATATGACTGGAGGCTGCACTCTCAGAGAAGGATTCCAGAGCCAGTGGAGGTGGCAGGTGGTTCTTCATGGTGACCATGTTCCTCTGCCGCTGTATATGCTCTTCCCTGGGACTAGAGTACTAGTCCTGCCTCCACACACCCTTACAGTGGCAGCCCCAGGCTCATCTCCTTCCCTGACCTCCCAAGGGGAGGCCATCAACTTCTCTAGCCGCCTGGCCTTGCCTCCTCACAGCACTTTTCGGGCTGGGTTAAAGGTGACTGTCCATCTACCCATCCCATTCCCCACTTCCCCCAACCATGAGATTGCAACTTTTTGAGGAGACAGTCTTGTGTTTCGCTCATCTGTGGGTCCCCTGGGGCTGCAAAGCTGGTTGCAGCCCCCTGCAGGTGTTGAATAACTGTGTCTTGAAATGTGGTTTTACTAAGGCGCCCAGCCCCAACTGAGAATAAGGAGAGGGATTGTGGTGTGGGCTAAGTGCCTCATTTTATCCATTGCTTTTCCTCTTCTTCCTGCCTTCCTGACACCTCATCTCCACTGCAAAGTCCTTTCTGGAGCTTCTCTGTTACAGGGTAAGGCGATAGAAAGATCCAGACCAGATAGTGGCCCTAGACGGGAGAGGCCCAAGCAGCCCCCAGGGGCACGTGCAAGCTCAAACCAACCTCCAGCGTTAAGTGGGGACTGAGGCTCCTCCAGGCGGCGGGCGGAGCGTCCCAAGGAGGCGGTGGCTGAGGGCGGGCACTGCAGTGCGGTGGGACCGCGGCCGGAAGGACGGCAGGGGGCGCCTCTGGGTCTGTCGCCTCCCTGCCTCCACTCCAGATGTGAGGCCGTTTGGAGAACTCAATATTTTAGATGGAAAAACAGGCCCAAGGAGGACAAAGAAGTTGCTTATGGTCACAAAACTAGTTTAAAGAATGTAGAGCAGCCACCGAGTATTTGCGCCGCCACTCCCCGGCTGTGCGATCTGGTGCCAGCCACGGTCTTAGTTGTCACATCTATAAAATGGGGATAGTAATAGGACCATTAAATGTTTTGAAAGTGTTCTTTCATATCTGTCACTGGTAGAGGCTGGGCTGTCCCTGGGGCTTAAATTTCCTATTTCCAGTCCAATACCGTTTGCATCCATCAGTTTGGCAGAGCTAAGGGTGAACAGTTCTGCTCAGGCCACCGCTCTGAGACCGTAAGTTCTCAACCAGCCACTGTCAATGTCATTGATTTAATTCTTGCGGGGACTTTTCCTTACATGGCTGGGGGTGCAGTAAAGAGGGGATTGTAGGCAGCAAAAAGAAGTGAAACGTTGCTCTCTCCAACCCTTATTAAGAGTCGATTATTTTTCAACAAATATTTATTGAGCACCTACTATGTGTTCTAGGCACTTGGGATACCGTGGTGAGCCAGAGAGCAAAGTTCTTGCTCTCACATAAATTCTGAACCTTTCTCCTCCTTTGACGTTCTGATTTACCCTGCTGTAGATTAGTTTTCAAGCTTCCCTAAATAAGGTGCTAGAGGCTCCAACCTTCCACCCTTACTGCCAGTCCCTGCCCTTTGTTAATTACAGCCTTGGAGGAGTTCAGTAAAGGGGGCAAGAGGCCAGGCTCAGCAGAAGCAATGCCAAGGCCTTTGAGGGTCAGAGGTGATTACCCCCCAGCCACCCCCATCTCTCCCATTGCTTCCTCAGGAGTCGCACCTCCATAAGGATAGTGAGCTCTGGGCTTTCTCAGGCATGGGCTGGACATTCTCAGAGTCTAGCTGGACTCACTCAGAGTGAAGTATAGCTGAGCTTGGGATCAATTCCCTCTGCCTCTCCTCTACCTTGCTCTCAGAGAGTTCAGTCTCACTCTAATTCCCCAGCCTCAATTCTAGGTGACGGCTTGAGCCTGAAATTTCCCAGTTGCTGGTACTCTCTGATTGTGTCCAAGTTTCTAATCGCCAGGCTCCTGCTTTTGCTTGGAGCGCAGGAGCATGGATCTAGAGCCCCTGAGAGGTCAAACTGTAGCTGATAATCTTCAGGATTCTCAAATAGTCCAGCTGAGATGGACGCAGCCTAGCTCTAGGATGGGCACAAGGAGGCCTGGAGTTTGGCCCTGCTGCTCCTACTTGGTTGCTGTGTGATGTAGGGCAAGTCACTATCCATCTCTGGGCTCAGGTTACTTATTCATCTATCCGTTCATCCATCCAACAAGCCTTTTGACTACTCTCCATATCGGATAAAGTCTCTGCCCCTCTGCATTGCATTGAAGGCCCTTCACAGTCTGAGCCATTTAGGAGGGAGCTGAATGAGTAGTTTTGCTTTCTGAACTGCTTATTCTGCCCTGACTTCCCAGTCTTTCATACAGCACACCTGGAGCTGCAGCTGGTCTTCTGTGCCAAGCAGGCTGACAGGGGCACACTCCGGACACCTGAGTATAGAGAAGTTCTATCTTTCCCAGAATTTCCTGGAAATCATGGCTGCCTGTTGCTAGAAGACCCAAGGGTTTTAAAAGAAGCTCTCCCAGTCCCCAAATTTGGAACTAACTTGGGAATAGGGATAGGAGTGTGGAGAAGCAGGTTATGAGAACCAGGGAGGGTCAGCTGACCTGAAGAGGCTCAGTGGGATAGGCCTTTGTGGACAGACCAGGGAAGAGAAGAAAGATGGGAGGACAAAGTTCTGCAGAAGCCAAAACCAGGAGAGACCTGGAAGTGGCCATGAGTTGGTTGGTTTGATTCAAAAATGGAAACTTAAGTTTGAGGCTGCCTTGGTGGCCAGATTTTAGGGCAGAGCACACTTTGGACACATTGAACATGTGTCTTGTTCCATCACTGGACTACAATGCTTAGTTCAGGGACTGGTGCATGGCTCAAGAGCTGTGTATGTATGTATAAGAGTGAATTCCAGGACTGGAGCAGGAACTTAGGGGAAAAGACTTGCTCTTTTCCTACTGGATTCACATTTGGGAAGATAAAGGCTTGAAGTTGCTGGTAGCCACTCTTAGATGTGAATTCTGAGACTGAACATGTAGGAGAGCAGAACAGAGGCAAGTTAGACTGGGTGATGCCATCATTTGAGCCCTACATGGCGCTTGCCTGAATATAACCATCCCTGGGACTATATTGTTTCATAGGCCATTTTTTGCTCAAGACAGCTAGAATTGTGTGTGTGTGTGTGTGTGTGTGTGTGTGTGTGTGTGTGTGTTTATGTTTAATCACTCACAACCAAAAGAGTTCTACCCAACACACAACCATGATAAAATTCATCTTCAGAAAGACCTGTGTGATAGGGGAAGATTCCTCAAGAGATCATTAAAACTCAGTCCTACAGTGACTCAGTGGAGCTCATCTGCTGATGACTGCTGCCTTGAGAAAGGTTTAGTGGGGCCACACTGATCCAGAGACTGGCAGCACGCAGGGCTCAAAAGAGCTGCTTTAAGGCTCCAAGCGAGGTATGCTCAGAGTCCGTCCACTTGGACAGCACTGCACCTATCCCGTTATGCTGTGGGTACCTGTGACTAGGAAGGGGTTGAGCTGATTACTGTCAACCTCTGCAGCCCAAGAAAAGTCTGTTCACATGGTCCAAGGAAAAGGAATTAATTGGACACCAAGACTGGGACTTAATCTCTTGGGGGTGGGGGATGCTTCTGAAGATCCTGCTTAGAAGCAAAGGCTAGGAGAGAAATCCTGTGTCCCTCTGATGTCTTTCATCATAGCAGTCATGAAATAGCCACTCCTCCATTATGACTTAAGATTCTGACAGCTCTTCCCAAAATGGATTTTTGTTTCTCAACACGGAAGAGTGAGGGCTAGACAGGATACTGACCTCTGGCCAGCAGCAGTCTCCAAATGTGGCAGATGAGGATAAAGATAAGATAGAAGTGAATACTAGAACATAGTATATAAAATTTATAGTTTGCTGGATTTGTACTCAGAGCAGAACTGAAATGATCTCAATAGTAAATTGTCTGTAGTTATCATTTTATATGGGAACCCTGTAGCCCTAAAATTTTTTTTTGCTGTTTGCATAAATGATCCTCAACTTTCATATGTTCCAATTTTCATGTAACTTTCACTTATGTAACTGGTATTTCATCTATCAGCTGATGAATGATAATCTGTTTTTGCTCTTGGTGGCTACTTGTTACCTACTGTTGCTAGGGGATAAAGGGTTAAGTCTCTACCTAGGTGAGGGGTGGGGGTACAGGAAGTGATTATGGTGAAGCTGATCCCTTTCTCTTCAATGTGCCAAGTCTCTTGGATGCTGGGGCCCTGAAGCTTGCCTTTTGATATCAGTCAGATTACTGAACAGGATAGGTGCTTCTTTTTCCCCTGTCTCTTCCTGGGGTCCTTGCATCTGGTGGGGGTAGAGAAGGAGTTTGGTGCCTCGTAGTTCTAGGTGATGGCAAGGGAGGTCTTCTGACCAGGGATGGTGGAGATTTTGCCCATGCTGTAGTAGTGGAGAAGATGAGGGCAGAGAGGGGTGATGGAATCATGGAATAGGAGCTATAGCCTTGACCTACCCAGACACTATGAAGCAAAAGAGGAATGCCACTATAGGCATTCACCTGCAGGGACCCAAGGCAGGCATAATGCTTGCATAACAGGGATGAATTTTTGCAAATATAAAACTGATCTATTGAATTTCCCCTTATGCACTGTTTTCCCACGGAGACCCAGCTACAAAGATTGTCACTAGAGGGCAGGAGAGACTTAAACAAGACAACAGGCTTCCAGCCCGGGCCACTCCTCCTGTAGTCTGTGGCTGTGCTGCCTAATCTTTCATGTTCATAGTATACAGAAAAAATGAGAATGTGTGTATGGAATACTGGGGTAAAATGAAGGGGACTTGAGGACACCTATATGGGACTTAATTTAAAAAATGCAGTTTTTTCATGTTATGTAATTATAACAAGATACAAAGTAAAGGAAAATATTAATATTGAATTTGTATAAAATTATAAATAAAATTATTTCAAATATTTTATTGCTAAACACGAGTTTGTTTCCATTAACATATCTTTTTATATCTAACGTCAGTCTGAAATGGCAACATGAAATTTCCGATCAAGATTTTTAATGATTTCTTTCAATTCTTGATAATCCTCATTGATAAGAAATTTTGTTTGTACAATTTGGTGATGAAAAATTAAAAACAACTTTATAACTGTAAATTATACCTCAAAATTTATAGCAGTTGAAATTATTTTGAAAGAATATGTCTTTTCTTCTATTCATAAATGCAGTGTTGAAATTTCTTGTGATAAGGCATTGGATTTAGCACCCATCAAAACCTTTTTGATTTAAATGTGCTGAAATAATGATGAAGCATTAATTGGCAGAACACATGTGGTTTTAGAGCAGTCGCCCTCAGCCGGCTTAGATGTGGACTAAAAAAGCTCAGCTGTTGCAGAAGATAGAAACAGCCCATACGCACAGAGTGACCATTGTTCTGATTGGTCCTAAAGGGATCTGTTTATCCCCTCTGACCTGATATGACCTGATAGGACCTGATACAGCACCTCCTTTCACTCAGGAAAAAGGAAAACAGTTTGTTGTTGACACCATGACAAGGATGAATCTCAAAAACATTGTCATGAGTGAAAAAAACCAGACACAAAAAAGTACATGCGATATGACTAATTTCATTTCTTTGAAATTTTAGAGCAGGCTCAACTAATTTGTAGTGAGGGAAAGTGGATGAGTAGTTGTCTGGGGCAGTAGTTGTTTGGGGGCAGAAGTGGGGAATAACAGCAAAGGGGTACTTAGGAGCGTTTGGGAGTAATGGCAAGGTTTTCTATCTTGGTTGTGGCAGAAGTTACACTGGTCACCCACATATACATTGTCAAAACTCATAGTACTGTATATTTAAAATAGATGCACTTTATTGAATGTAAATTATACTTCATTAAAGTTGATTTCAAAAGAAAAAAGTGTACCAGTTTGGACTACAAATAATATGGTTTCGGTACATATGTGTGATGAGAGAGATTTAGGGCTGCCATGTGATGCTGTGGTCACCAAGAGCTCCCTCCTGCTCTCCTTGCCCCCGCCCCAGCCCCTCCTGGCCTGTGCTCTGGGCTCCCTGGGCACATGAGACACACATTCTCCTTGTCTGTAATGGACTGTGGCACATTGTCCAGGTACTGGAGGCCTCCCTCACTGCTTGGGGAGAGATCATTGTCCTTGCTGCCTGAGAGGGCTGCTTGAGGGGAGGTCCCCCAAAGAGCTGTAGTTAAGGCTCTCCCCAGGAGTGACCAGCCCACATGATCCAGCTGCCTATTTACCTGAGGACTGAGGACATCAGCACACCACTTTGCTGCACACCTGTGGCCCACTGGAGGCAATCCCACTAGAAAGCTCTGGCCCAGGGAGGGTACCTATGCCTGTCCCTAAGGCTTATCACAAGGCTAGAGTCAGGAAGGGGAAGATCTTATGTAAAGGAAATAAATAAACACTAAATTCTTGGTCTTAGCCAGTGGTGGGAAGAAGGAGAGGGAACATGAGAGGGAGAAGAAGGGGAGGAGGGGTAAAGAGAGAGAAGTGAGAGCAGTCAGACACATGGTCTTAAATACCCTTTCTGGACTTTGGTCTAGAGCAGGTGCTGGCACACTTTTCTGTAAAGGGTTAAACAGTAAATATTTTAGGCTTTTGGGTCATCTGGGCTCTGTTGCAACTACTTAATTCTGCACTGCAGTGCAGAAGCAGCCATGGACAGTACGAACGTGACTGTATGTGGTTGTGTTCCCATGTAAATTACGTCCCATGTAATGAATGCTGAAATTTGCATTCACGTAATTTTCATGTGTCACAAATTATAATTCTACTTACAATTTTTTCCTGACTAGTAAAAAATGTAAAAAAACACTGTTAGCTCCTCAGGCCTTATGAAATATGTGCTGGGCTGGATTTGGCTGGCCTGGCATAGTTTTCCGACTCCTGGGCTAGGGAATGTGTGTGGTATCGGGGCCTTGAGGGTACAGGGCTTCTGGAAAGCGATGGCCCTTGGATTTCTGGGTTTCAACATATTTAAAGAAGTCATGACCTTTAGCTTTATTGGGCTCTTCCCTGTTCTTATTTTTTTGCATGGGACACAGAAGTTCTCTCAGCCCCTAAAGGAGTGACTATATTTTAACATTCTGAGTACAATAACCATTCATAATATACAAATGTATTATTTGACTTCCAGTCATTTGAATTTGACTTTCAAATAAGTTTCCAGAAATCATTCTGCATGACATACATGAAATAACAAAAGAGCCATAAATTGCCATAAAAATGTGTTAGGAACCAAATGTTACAAGTAATCAAATTCTGTGTTTTTGAGGTCTATAAAAAGGTGTGTGTAAGGGTGATTACCGCAGTAAAGTCTAGGATGGGAGTCCCTTCATGTGCCATTGTAGGGAGCTAATTTGACACTAGATGGAGAGTCTACTGCTGTCACCCACCTGGTCACCCACCAGAACAAGGCAGGCCAAGTAAGCAGCGCCCCCTGTGGGAAGGGCTGGAATAGGGACTGTTTCTGGGCAAGTGTGATGACTAACTCCTGCACAGCTTTAGCTCCGACTGCATTCACAGATACTCACAGCCAGCTCTGCTTCCTGTGTACTCTGTCCTCAGGCCCACATCTCACTCTCATTCTACACCCCTGGATCCTTCCTCTCCTCATTCCCTCCTCCTCCTCTTTGTCACATTGCACGGCCTTTTGGTTTTGTTCTTGGGGGTTTTGCTGAAATCAGGAATTGGTACCTCAGGGTGGTGCTGTTGCACAGCTCTTAACCCTCCCTAGTCACTTGGGTGGGGTGCTCTCCTGGGCCCACTGTTTGTAAATAGAGCAAGAGAAAATGGCAGTTTAGCTAAGGAATAGTGAAGTTGGATGACATCCCTGGTTCCCTTAGTTTGCTCATCCCCCTTTCCTTCTTCACAGCCAGCCTTCAGAGTCCTGCACCTGGGGTGGTGTAGCCATGGGAGGCCTGACCACCTGATTTCTTCTCTGCTCCTTCTCTCACTCTCTCTGCCTTTCCCATTCACTGTGTAGTCAACAGACTGTAATTGTGAATTCTCATGTCTACCTCCCCTTAGGGACTGGGCTGGGCTGCTTGTGTCCATCTAAGACCCAGAGCAGGGTTGGGCCCAGAGTGGGCCTTGATAATGTTTGTTGGCTGCAATTGAATCAGCAGTTCACTAGCAGGATCTTCCCAGTCTGGATGGCAACTCTTGCCATGACCTCGAGTGCCCTTAGCCACCGAGGATGCCTGCTAGTCACAGTATTCCATAACACTCTGTTATGTTTACTAACAGGGCATTTTAGGAGTGAGAGGGATGGGGACCAAGGAGAGAACCCTGTAACACCACAGAGCAGAGAGGGATGGAGACAATGACAGGGCCACAGTCAGTGTTTCAGAAAGGGACCTTGTCAGAAACATTGACATGAAGTAGGGGCAAGGAGAGCAGGAAGCAGAGTACAGGGGAAGTGCTATCTGTGTCCCTGCCTTGGCCCTGAGTTTCCTGCCTCTCCCGAGGAGAACCATGCATGGCAGACAGGGTTAGGTTTGTGAGAGCTCTTTCAGCATCCGTGGGCTCTAATCTCCCTGGGGTCTCATGAGAGGGAGTTTCAACTCTCAGGCTTCCTCTGCTGAGGCTCCAGAGGATAATTGCTGTGGGAAAGGGCAATTTGGAGTGGCAGGAAGGGGATTTCTTTGGGGACCAGCATTTTGTGGATTGAGTGAGGCACCGGAGAAGCCTTGGAAATTTGGCAGGTGGGACCACAAAGTCTGCATTCTGTGGCACTGGCCTGAGTTGTTGCTGCTGCTTTCATCTTTAACATTTTGTCTGTTTGTTCTTTTCTTCACAAAGGACATTAAAAAGAGACCTTCTAGCATCAGGCTCTATGTCAGGCACTGAGAGGAAGCTCAAAGCCTAGAGTGTGGAGGAGGGGATGGGTGAGAAAGCAGATGACTTGTCAGGTGACAGATGATTTAATAGGGAACTGTATAAAATGATGGTGAGGGGCTCAGGAGGATCTCTCTGTCTGGAGGTGGAGCTCTTGAGGAACCTTTTCAGAGCAAGTGGCACTTATACAGATGGGGTGGTGAGGAAGCAGGAGGATGGTAATTCCAAGTAGGGGGACCAGCATTCGCAAAAGCATAGAGGTGAGAGAGAGAGTTCTCTGGCCATCCCTCTGAGCAGCCACGAGCTTTGAAACGAGGGCTTGAGAGGGAAACCCAGAATGAGCCCGTCCCAAAACACACCTATGTTTAACACTCCCAGTGGACCTACTTTGTGGGGTATGGTGAGCTTTGGGTGTGGTCTGAAAGGGTTAAACACTATTGGCTTCCACTAAAGTCTCCAGAAAAGGAGACTGCTGGTTGTCACGTTTAGGCAAGCATTCTAGTCTAGGGGGTCTCTGCACTGTCCCCAACCTGTCCTCTACCTCCCCTCAGCTCCAACTGTAGCACCTAGAAAAAGCTTTTTGAGAGAAAGGCTCAAAACAAGGTTCCTGGGTTAGATTGTGGATGTCTGGTGGGTGCAGACCAGCCCGCAGGAATGTGGGGGCCATCTCCTACTTAACACCTCTCTCTGCTCTAGTCTCAGCTTCTAACACAGCACATAGTCACCAGGATATCTCCTGTGAATCTTGGCCCCAGTTTGAGTGTTGAAGGAGCTAATAGCATTGAAGACGTGACTTTTATTCCAGGAATGGTTTGGGGATGTTGGCTCCCTTGTTGGCAGAATGGAGATTGGGCTTGTTGAAGTTTGAGAGGTTTTAAAGAATGTTAAGAGCGATAATTCTCTTGGAGTTCTTGTCCTGGACTTGTTAAGTTGGGATACGCAATGCTATGACAAGGATAAGTAGAGTTAGGAGAAATGTGGACCGTCTTTCTGGAGCATCAATTTGATGTGAATTATTTGTGGGAAATACCACTCCCATTCATGTTTATATTAAAACAAATATACATATAGAAATAGAATACAAATTTGCATAAATGTTTAAGTGAATAGAGGGCCCTGACAAAGCTTCAGTTTCAGAGACATGTACAGGCTTCCACCTAGGCCTTTTGGAATTACATTCTTTTCTCTGCTTTTAGCACTGTAACTCTTTCCATAGTTTACAAATGAAGAAAATGAGGTCCAAAGAGGTGGGTCAGTGACTTGCTTAAGTGATCATATTGCAAAATAAGAGGTAGAACCCACATCATGAAATTTTGCACTTAGCATATCTATGACACAATGGTGAATCTAAAGTTTCTTGTTTTGTATTTTGGTTTCAGTAGTACCATAGAAATAACCAAATCTCACCTGTCAAAGTACTCTTTGAACTTGATGGGAGGGTAAGTGGGGCAGTGGAAAGAGTCATGGACTAAAAGTCAAGAGACTGGATTTTATCCCCAAGCAGGTCTTTCAATAATAAAGCTCTCTGACTTCAGGCAAATTGTTTAACTTCCCTGACTTTACCTCTGAAATGTGGTAGCTACAGTAGATACTGTCTAACAACTTGGCCTTCTATGAACTGGGACCACTGCCTGTCTTCCTAGAACCTCCAGACTTGCACTTGGGCTCTTCTTGGCCATTCTGAGAAAGGGGCAGCCTGCAGTGCAGTCTGCCACCTCTGCATGACACCCGTTTTTGTATTAAGGGAGACTGCAGATGGGGCTTGGACAGAGTCTGGAAAATCAGCCTTCTCCAGGATGCCCCCTGCCTTTGTTGGGGCTCGTCTAGCTACAAGGTTGAAGTCAAGTCAGGGTGTTTGTTGTGAGGATACACTAGGCAAGCTCACAGCCCGGGATGGGAAGAACTGCCTGGCCCTGGCTTTTATTTCCCACCAGAATAATTTTCTGGCAGTGAAGTTTGGGAGGAATCAGCAATTCCTTATAAAGACTTTCTCCCTATCCTCCTGTTTTCAGTTCCATTTCTCACCTTGGCTCAAATTCCTGAGCCTTTCTGGGGTTCAGTGATTGGAACCAGAGTGATTCTTGTTGGCACCCCTCCCCGCTTTGGACTGCTTTGGTGTTAGCTTTCTCTGCTTTACTAAGTTGGTTATCATTATCTAGCCTCTTACTTTTTCCAGGGGCTTACTAACTAGTTTTGTCTTCTGTCATCTTTGGGCCATTCCCTTTGTTCTTGTGGGCTCATTTGTTTTTCTTTCATCACTTTCCTTTAGTGGGTGTCAGGAGGGAATTGAGATATGCATGTGTTTAAACCCACGTGCTTAACTGGAAGTTCCAGTCACTGTCCAGCACATTCTTTCATCTACATCAGTCCTTTGAAATTGTTCTTGTCAAGGACAAACATCATTTTCATGTTGCCAAATCTAACGGTCACTTCACTGTCCCCACAATAGTCTCTCAGTAGCATTCCATATACTTGACTATTCAGTTCTTGAAAAACTTGCTTCTTTTGACCTTCATGATAAAACATTCTTCCGATTTGTGTTTCATCCACTGGCTTCCTTCACTCTCTTTGCTAATTCTTCCTCTTCTAGGAGTCCTGTAGACTCCTTTCTTTGTCTTCTTCTTTTCTCTATTTGCACACTTCCCTAGTTGATCTGTTCTAGTCCTGGGTCTTTAAGTAACTCTTATATAATAATGACCCCCACATATCTATCTCCAGCCTTGATATCTTCCTTGAATTCCAGCTGCTTACTGGACATCTTCATTTGGATATCTAGCAGGCATCTCAAACTTAACTCTGTTTAGCCAGACTCTTGATTTCCCCTAGACCTGCTCCTTCTTAGTCTTCTCCATATAAGTACATGACATGCCCATATGTCTAGTTGTTCAAGACCAAAACCCAAGCTCATGCTTCGCTCTGCTCTTTTTTTTTTCTGCTCCCATTTACTACATTCGCAAGCCCTGTCAGTGTCTCCACAATGTACTATTGTGTCCACTTTTTTCCAGCTCCATTGCTCACTGCCCCTGGCAAGGCTATCATTAGGTCTTGTGTGGATTGCGCCAATTACCTCCTGATTGATTTCTCTGCTTCCACCATTGTTTCCCATGTTCCACGATCCACCTTCCACACTGGAGCTGAAACAATTGCATTAAAAATATTTATCTGGTCCTAATTCACCTAAAGCAGATATCAATAAACTATGGCTTGCTGGCTGAATCTGGCCTGACACCTGTTTTTGTATTAACTATAGCCAAAAATAATATTTAGATCTTGAAGAAAAATCAAAAGAAGGATAAATTTCTTGTCATATGAAAATGATATAAAATTCAAATTTTAGTTTTTATAAATAAAGTTGTAACAGAGCACAGCTACACGCAGTCATTTGTGTATTGTCTATGGCTGCTTTTGCACTACAATGGCAGAGTTGAGAGGTTGTGACAGAGACCATATGGCCTCAAAGCCTAAAATATTTATCATCTGGATCTTTGCAGAAAAAGTTTACTGACTTCTGACCTAATCACAAATAAAGCTTAACATTTTGATCATTTAGAATATGGTGGTGAGAGAATACATTCAGCATGTGTTTTCCTTGTGAGAATTAAGGAATTCTCTAAAGTGTTTGTCTCATTGGGAATAACTCTTTGGATTGGGCTAAATTTACCATAACTCTAAATAAAAAACAAAACAAATTCCTTCACCTCATTTGAAATCTAAGAACCAAGATGCACTAATTATCAAAAGTTATTTAAAAGTCCAGTTAAAACCAGACTTATGAATGGATTGGAGTGAATCACTTCCTAACCTTTCTTGTAAGCATGTTCTTAAATTAGAAATTAGCTGAATGTTAGCAAAATAAAATATGAAGGAGAGTTTGTCCTTAAAAAGAAGTCTAGCAGGTTATGCCAATCCCTTGTTTAAGAGTCCATAGTGATTTCCTGTCACCTTTAAAATAAAACCCAAGCTTCTTACCAAGGCCTCTGCTCTTCTGTAGATTCCTTTGACTACCTCCCTTGTTTGACAGGCTTTAGCTACACTGGCCTTTCTGTTGCTCTTTCATGTCTACCCCTGGACATTTACATTTGCTTTTCTTTCTGCTCAGAATGTTCATTGAAGCCACAACTCATAATTCATGTGTAAGTTTATGTTCACCTCTCCAGAGAGGTTTCCTTACTCTGTTTTATCTAGAGTAGGCAACTCTTTCCCCAAATCACTCTCTAGAACATCACTTTGTTTTGTTTGTGTTTTAAAAAATTCATAGCAAATATCATTATCCCAAATTAACTTGTTCATTTATTTGTTTACTTGCATATCATTGAACTCTCTGCATTGAAAAAGTAATTCTGTAAGAAAGAACCTTTATCTGCCTTGTTCATATCTTGTATCTCTACATACCGCAATGCTTGGAATATAGTAAGTGCTCAATAAATATCTGTACAATAAATAAATGAATAACCAATTAAGCTAAAGGGACCCGGAGCAGGGAAGAGGCTTTGGCAGAAGAGGCACCTCTAAACAGGTCTCTTGAACTTTTACTCCTTTCCTCACTCTAGGCCAGACTAGTACATGAAGTCTGGCAATTTTATAAAGTGTCAGTAAGCAGGAATTGAAGAGTAAAACTGAAGACAAGGAGTAGCGGTTGGCTCAGTGGCATGGCTCTGCAAAGATTTTGCTCTGTTTTTTTTTTTTTTTCTTTTGCCCCAAGCAGTACGGTTTTCCACTGCAACTTTGTGTAAACTTTCCGTGAAACTATCTTCTACAGCTTCTTTTGGGTAATTTTCCACATGGTCAGTCAGCTCCATTAAGTGCAACCATGGGACTTGGAGATGGCCTGGGGGCATGGGTGGGGGTATTCTGGGGGGTGGGGTGAGGGTAGCCCTGAGACTGTCAGAAGGAAGATGTGGTACGTTGTTTGCACCATGTACTAATTTCCAGCTCTCCTTTGTGTAGGAGAGTCCAGGAGTGTAACACACAGGATATTCTTTTGTAGCTCTTTTTAAATAGAATGGTTAAAAGAAGCCCATTTTGCTCCCACATTAAAACTGAAATCTGTAGTCTGCAGCTCAGAGCAGATGCTTAGACACAAATCCTCTGCAGGAGTTTGGGCCGTAGTCTGGGAAATGACTATTTATTACAGTTTCCTTTCCTTTGTGTTTTTCTGTGGTTATTGAAGATTTTGCTTTCGGGAAAACAACAAAAATAAAAATAACGACAAACATATTTATAAAAAAAATACAGGGAGAGATAAAAATTTGACCTTTTGAAGAGGCAAACAGGGAAACTGGGTGCCTGAGCATATTTCCTTTATGAATGACCTCGGGCTCTAGAGGGGTCACAGCGCCCCTATGGAATTTTTACAGAACTCAGAGAGTGGCCAAGCTTTTGAAACCTGCGTATCCTCCTCCACTGTCCACCACCTACTGTAGGTTCTACCTGTGCAGAGCACAAGCCAGCCATGATCCGCTCTCCCACGCCAACCACGCGGGCTTCTGCGGAGGCCTATGACCTTCTTCCCACCACGCCTGCAGTCCTGGGACTGTAACAGCCACTCCTTTAGGGACTCAGAGAAGATGCAGCATGAGGAAAAATGCTCAGCTATCTTGCAGAGACTGGGCATCTCCCAGCAACACATTCTTATAGACGTAACAGCACAGCTGGCTGGCAAGTTCCCACATCACATTCTCAGTGATGTGAATACTTGCTGTTTCTTGGGCCCCTTCTTGTCTGACCCAGTTCTTAGTCCAGACCTTGCTTCTTGATTAACCCATGTGCTTATACAACATGTGGCACACCCACATAGTAATGAGGCCTGTTCAGGCCTCATTCTCTAACATTCTAGCTTGTTCTATAGTTTCTAAGGATGTTGGTGGAGAGAGTGGTTACCTGGTCTGCTCGATCTGGGCACTAGGATCTAAGCAGTTACTGCCTGTTGGAAACTACCTGGCCAAGGTGTCTTTCTATAATAACAAGTGTCTCTTATTCCTATTCCAGAGAAGTGCTTTTTCTTTGAACTCTATATGACAATGCAAATGTAACTAGTGTACACTAGGAGATGAGAACTATGCAAGTGGATTGCAGCAAGTGTATATACACAAGTAACCACAAAGTAGATGAAGTGTTGTGCAGTTATTGATGCTAATCCCTCTACACTAGAGGACTGTGACAACTACAGACAGATGTGGCCGAGCAAATCATCTGTCTTGAATCTGTCAGCATTCTCTTCTTTTGTTGTCGTAGCCTGGTTTTTTTCTTAAGCTTGCTCTGTGTTTCAAGGTGTCTACATACCACATTGTCTGCATTGAAAGGATTTACTTTCTTGAAATGGGGTTTAATATCAAGAGTGGACAATTTCCAATCTCTCCAGTAGCTGTTGCTCTTTTACAGTAAAAGAGAAAATTTTCAATTTTAGAGGTTTATTTTCATCTAGTATGTCTGGCTTCACATGGACTCCTTAAGATACCATAGACTGCCTTTGCTTCATGTTATCAGCATGATATTAAAACAGGCTCTTAATGCCCTCTGGTTCATGGCCATGGACCTGACCCTCTCCCGACAGCTCCATATACTGTGTTCGGGCTTGCTCTTGATCCCTCCTGTTCCTGACCTGGCATTTTTTGATCTATGGCTTCACTTTACCTTTTTGTATCTGACATTTGGTTCATGCTTCTGGCTTCACTCTACCTATGGCCGCCTGGGTAAAAACTCTCTTTCTATCTTTGCTCCCAAACCTCCTCCCTGGCCTAGATCCCTCTAGGTGGCTTCTGCCAGCCTTATGTAGTTGAAGAGCAGGACCTAGACACATCTGAGTGTCTCTGCCAGCCTCCAGCTGTGCCCAAGACTGGCATCTCCTCGGCTGTGCCTTATGCTGGGGCTGTTTGACAAGAGTGTATGCTAAATTACAAAAGGCTCCTTACTACTAAAAGTCACTGATTTTCCAACCTCTGGTCTTCTACCACTAAACACTTAGTTTTTGTAGCCACTTAGGGTTTTGGTGTTTAACCATTTCATGACCACATATGTGGGCCATACACTTATATTGTTTTCCTCAGAGTTCCTTTTTAGTAATTAATTGTCCTTACATTTGTTTGGTGACTTATGGTCAACAGAGTACTTTATATATTCACATATATCATCTCATTTCCATACTTCTACTTTCTTTTGCAAATAAGACTCAGGATCAACTCATCCATTAGGCTCATTAGGTATGCGGGCCCATGAAAATGTTTTCTTTTAAAATAGACCAACAAAAAAAGAATTAAAAAGTAATTAATATATAACAATAAAACCAGTTAGGATTAAATTTGTCTTTATACCAATGCATTAAAAATACTATTTAAAATATCATTTTATGGAGGTAAGAGTTCATGAAGGCAAAAGTGTTCAGGGCTCACAAAAATCATAAAATGGTCCTGACAGAACCGATACTCTACATTTAGCAAGAACATTGACTTGCTGTTTAAATTTGGATACATTTCTTAACATATTAGTTTTTTTCCTATGAGAGAAATGGAAAGAAAAATTTCAACACCCATTCACTTCCCAGAACTCTTATCGAGACAAAGGAAATAACTCTGAATGTACTGAAACTTTTTAGAAGAAAGACTTATATAATAGGTGGAACTATTTCTATTGCAAATAACTGGTATCCATCTCAGACTAACCTAGACAAAAAGAAAATGTATTGGCTCTTATAACTGAAAACTTCAGGGTTTAGCTTCAGGCAAAGCTGAACCAAAGAATCCCCCAAATTTGCCAGGAATCTGTTTTTCTATTTTCTTTTATCTCTTGGGATGACTTTCCTCTATGTTAGATTTCTTTTCTAGCACATTTTCTCCATGTGTTGAAAACATCCCAGAAACTCGAGGCTTTTTAGGATCCTTAAGCTTGTGATGTCAGAAGAAGAGACTCCTAGTAACTCAACCCATTCCTCCGAGGACTCCAATTGGTTGTTGCTTATATGTCTTGGCTTTCCTGGTGTCCAGGGAATGAAGTGCTCTCTCTGGCCAGCTTGATCATTTGCCCCACCTCCTCCCCATGACCTGATTGACAGTCTCATAAAACTCCCTTGGAAGAGGGCAGGGCAGTTTCCAAATGAGGAAACACAAACAGACTAAATTACATGTTAAGTCCTAGACTACATCAGTCTGAGGTACTGTTGATATTATCTCTGTTGCAGGATGTTAGAACCTGTTTAGGTTTGGTCAGAACCTCTACTGAACTTAACAGACCTGAATCCTAAGGAAACACATCAGAATTTAGTAGAGACCACATGGACTCATTTAATTTTTACAAAGTCTGTGAGGTTAATTATTAGCTCTGCTTTTTTTTTTCCAATTACAAAATAAATTAGTAAACTTTATGTGTTAGAGCAGTTCTAGGTTCACAGTAAAACTGAGCAGAAAGCACAGAAGATTCTCTTCCTGCTCATCTCCCCTGTTATCAACATCCTGCACCACAGTGGTACATTTGTTCCCATCGATGCATCTACATTGACATATCATAATCAAAGTCCACATTTTAACTTAGGGTTCACTCTTAGTGTTGTCTATGGGTTTTGACAAATGTATAATGACATGTAATAACTATTGTAGCATCACACAGAATAGTTTCATTGCTTTTAACCTTCTATGCTCTGACTATTTATCCCTCTCTCCCCTCAACCCCTGGCAACCACTAATCTTTTTACTGTCTCCATAGTTTTGCCTTTTCCAGAATGTTATATAGTTGGAATCATACAGTATGTAGGCTTTTCAGATTGACTTTTTTCATTTAGTAGTATGCATTAGAAAAAAATAATAATATGCATTTGTTTCCTCCATGTCTTTTTATGGCTTGATAGCTTATTTCTTTTTAGCACTGGATAATATTCCATTGTCTGGATGTAACATTGTTTATTTATCCACTTACTGGTTGTTTTCAAGTTGTGGCAATAAGGAATAAAGCTACTGTAAATATCCATATGCAGGTTTTGTGTGAACATAGTTTTCAGTTCATGTGGGAAAATACTAAGGAGTATGTTTAGTATATTTTATAAGGAACTGTAAACTATCTTCCAAAGTAGCCATACTATTCTGCATTCTCGTCAGCAATAAATGAGAGTTTCTGTTGCTCCCCATCTACATCAGCATTTAGTGTTGTCAGTTTTTTGGATTTTGGCCATTCTACTAGGTGTGTGGTGGTATATCCTTGTTTTAATTTACAATTCCCTAACGACATAATATTACTTATATTTTTATATGCTTACTTGCCAACTGCATATCTTCTTTGGTGAAGTATCCATTAAGATCTTTTTAAAATCAGGTGCATTTTCTTGCTGTTGAGTTTTAAGAGTTCTTTGTATATTTTGGGTAACAGTCTTTTCTCAGATGTGTCTTTTGAAAATATTTTTTCTCAGCCTTTGGCTTGTCTTTTTATTCTCTTATTAGCTCTTCTTTTACAGATAATGAATGCTACAAATTATAAAGAGCTTATCATACACCAAGCACTGTGCAAAACACCCTACATATATTATTTCATTAAAATTCTATGAGATGCTGTTCTTATTGAGGTTCTTCAAACTGTAAATACCAGAAACCAATTCTGGTTAGTTAAGTAAAGAAGAAATATATTGAAAGGATAAAAAGGTATCTCCTGGGATAGGTGGAAGAGTCAAACAATCAAAACTGGAAAAAATAGGAACCCACACTTGCTGGCTTTTGTAAGCGCCATAGAAGGTAGATTTGAAGATAAGCAATGCAGTCCTAGTGGATCCTAGTCCCTGTTATCATTGTGATCAAATAGTGCATTCCTTTGTAGGAGAATCTGATTGGCCCACCTTGGATCAGGTATCTATTACTGGACCAATCATGTTGAAGGGCCATGTAGCACAGGTATGGTCACGGGGACCCCACCTTTGTGTAAGAGCTGTTCTCAGAAGAAAGGGAATTACTGAGAGCCAGTTGGCCACCCAAAGGGGTATCTATTGTGAGCATGTAGTTGTATCAGTCAGGTTCCTGGCACACTCAAAAGTGGATAATTAAAGAGCATTTAATAAGAGATTAAGTGGGAAGAGTTTAGAGAAGAAACAAGGGATGTTACAGTATCTTGGGGTTAGCAACAATAGGGAGCTATAACCATGCCAGGCCTGAGGAGGAGAGAGGAGGCAGTGGTTTCTGGAACCAGAGGAGGAAGCTGTCAGAAGAAGGCTGCCTGAAAAGTAGATCTGTTTTTTTGGGGAGGAGAGGGTCACAACCAACCCTCACCAACACAGCAGTGTGGGATGGAGAGAAATAAATACCAGAACTTCACTCTCCTCCCATCTGCCCATTTCTTGGACACAATAGAGTCCCTGGGTATGTAGAGAAGGATGGAGAGTGGATATGGAGGGGCAAATAGGAGGAAGCCAACACAATAATGTAAATCCCAGTTTATGGAAGGAGACTCTTAGGTTTAGTGACTGGTCTAGATTCACACAGTTAATTTAGGGAAAGAGCTGGGGTTTAAACATAGCCAGTCTGACTCTAGAATTTGTTCTTTTATCCTCTATGCTCTGCCACCTTTAAGATGAAGACCCTGAAACCAAACACTGGATTGACTACACATAGCTCAGGTGAATACTTTCTCTCTCTAGTCCTCTCGCAATGTTACCTCTAAGCTGCTGTAGCAACAAGAGCCCATAATCGAGTTCCCCTCATAGCAGTGTGGATAGACTTACACTTGCTGGTTTCTTTCTAGTTCCTCATCCTGGGCTTCGCACAGCCATGTGCTGTGGAATATCAGAGGCAGCCAAAGTGGAGTTTCTTGCTGCTGCACAGGCAGCTCCACTCTCCTGTGGGCAAGATTGTGATTGTTCCACATTGCACCTCAATTAAGCCTCTCCTCTCTAAGTCCTCAGGGTAATATTCTCAGACTTGGACCATGAATTTGTAAGAACTAATAGCATTATCAGATGCCTGATCATCTCACATAGATAGGCCCATTAGCACTTCATCTGCCTCCGTACTTTTCTGACACTGCTGGGAGCCCCTAGACAAGCATGTTTCCAATCAGGCATACAGAAACAATATTACTAACAACAATAGCAATCATTAAATGATTTTATTTCCTGTCTCATTATTATTCAGCTCTATAATATTAGGTAACATCAATTATACACTTACTGGGTGCTAAGCACTGTTTTTACATGGATAGTCTCATTTCATCCTGAGGATAAACCTAGGAGGTTGCTACTACTTAATCTCTACTTTATAGGTGAGGAAATCGAAGCTTGTAGGGGTTAAGTATGGTCACTTAGGCAACATAATTATTAAGCAGTGTATCCAAGATTTGAAACCAGGCAACCTGGCTCCAGAGTCCATACCACTTAACCATGATGCCTCTTCCTGCTTGTGGATGAAAAAGGGGCCACATACTAAACCTGACAAGCTCAGGGGAGGCCTTATAAACTCAAGAGACTGAAAGTAATCACATAGAATGGTATGAATATAAAAATGCCTACCTAAAAGCAAGTCATGGAGGATAATCAGGTCCTAGGCCTGTAGCTTCCTTGACAAAGGTCAATCTTTACCTTAAGTGAGCCTGTCTATTATCTTTCTGTATCTAAGATAACATACCTTTGAAATGTCAGGCAATCTCCTTTTCCAGACCCCTCAGGGCACATCAAAGCAAGAACTCATGGAACTCCTCATTGTCATCTGGTTCCAGGAATACCATCTCTATGTGCTCTAAATGTTAATTATGAACTATACTGTACCCACCAATGTAAAAGAAGCATGTATCTCTCCATTTTACTTTTAATCCAGTCCCAGAGATTTCCCCACTTTGCTTTGCTTTTTCCTATACCCTTCATCTATCATCAATGGATATCATATAGCCCTCCTTGTTTCCTCTTTTTATTCTAATGCATAAAATAAGCTGTAAAACTGCCATTCTTTACAGCATTTTATCAAGCTGTTGAGATTTTGTTTCCCTGGCAATTGTTGTCAGTTTGGTTCCAATAAACATAAAAATTATCTACAGGTTTGGACATTTCTTACTTTGACATGTTGTATACTTTTGAGTATACTAAAACTACTGAAGTATATATCTTAAGAAGGTGAATGTTATGGTATACAAATTATATCTCAGTTTAAAATAAAAAATATGACCCCTTTCCCTTAACAATAAGATTCACAATCCTGGCTCATAATACACTAATATATGAATATGGAGTGATTCATTAGGGGGCATAGCTTTGGCTGTTTTTTATTCATTTGGACAAGTTTGAATGATTTTGGTTCTACTAAAAGCAGATCCTGAGACAAGGATTTGAATGCAAGTATTTTATTTGGGAATTAGAGAAGTAATGAAGGGAAAGGAAAAAATTCAATAAAGGGTGAATTAATAAGTGAGTCACTGCTTTGGGCATTTGGGGCTCAATCCTACCGGGGCCTTTTTGTGAGACTTTAAAAAAAAAAAATTTGAAATTTCTTTCCAGGAGATGAGGTAGCTAGAGAATTCCTATCACTGCTTGAGAATCACCCCTGGGCCACTGGTTCTCTGTTTCTGGTCTTCTCCATGCTTACTTTACGGAGTAAGTAAGGGACCAGGCCAGTGAGCTAAGGAGTGAGCAGCGGGGTCATTCACAGCTTCTGCTGTAAGTACACAACAACCTAATGTAACAGAAAAATGTCGGGTTTACTCTGGAAGGGAGGGGTCACTGAATTTTAGTAACTGCACATTTCTTTCACCCAAGTAGCTTGGATATCTAAAAGTGTATACCTTGAACACACTCAGCAGAAATCACACATTTTAAAGTTTAAATGAGACATAGATGTAGAGGGGCTATTTAACAAATTATTCTAGCTTTTTAGAATAAATGGACAAACAGAATAGAATTTGCTGTTTTGCTAGCAGAAATTAAATGGAATAGACAAAGTCCAGAATACTGAGGCCTGCAGAGTTAGAAAAGTTGACTGCTTCTATTTCCCAAATGGTAAAAGATGGAAATTTAAAAGGCTTTGACTGATGACCCAAGAAAATGTTTCAGTGGATTAAAGGAATCATGGAAAATATCTGATAAAGATGTGTTCCTGTCTTCAAGGAAACCACTATCATATGGAAAGAGAGAGCATGGGGGCAAGAAGATAAAAGAATAAAGCAAATTTGAAAACTCTGTCTTACAAAAGAAATGCGGCATGTGGATATTAGCAAATGAAATGGTCTCTATGCAAATAGAACAGAAGCTTCCCAAATTTTTGATGAAATTGTATTGTCAAAAACCCACAAGCCTGTATAAAAAAGTGAGTCTGTCAGTTAAGCCGTAAAAACCTCTGGCAAGAAATTGCACTGCATCTAAAAAGAGCATCCTCCCCAGCACCCTCTCTAGAGGCAGCCAAAGAGAACAGGGGCTCAGGGAGAAGCCGCTCAGCGGGTGGTAGCAAGGATCACAAAGAATAATGAATGAGAGAGTTCCTGCCCAGGATAGGCACTCTTTATAATATCTACCCATTGGTATTTCAGTATTGTAATATCACTGTATCTGTAGACGAGTGATGACTGTGGGTCTCTCAAGTCTTCCCCTTTCTGTGACTGGCTTATTTCTATTAGCATAATGTCCTTAAGATTCATTCATTCATCCTTTTTAAGGCTGAATAGTAATTATATATATTACATTTTCTTTATCCATTCATCTGTTGATGGACATTTAGGTTGCATTCACATCTTGGCCATTGAGTATTGCACTACAAAGAACATGGGACTACTAATATCTCTTCGAGATCCTGATTTCAACTCTTTTGGATAAATATGTAGAAATGAGACTGATGGGTCATATGGTAATACAACTCAATAGCAAAAAAATGAATGGGCTAAATAAAGACTTGAATAGACGTTTCTCCAAAGAAGACATACAAAACAGAACAGGTATATGGAAAGATGCTCAACATTACCAATCATCAGGGGAATGTAAATCAAAGCCATGATGAGATATCACCTCACATCCATTAGGATGGTTATTTTCAAGAAAACAAGAGACAACAAGTACTGGCAAGGATGTGGAGAAATTAGAACCCTTTTACACTATTGGTGAGAATGCAAAATGGTGTACCTGCTATGAAGAATAGTATGGAGGTTCATTAAATTAAAAATAGAACTCCTATATCATCCTTCCTCTTGCTTGCTCAATGAAACATGGATGTAATAGCTGAAGTTCTAGCTGTAGTCTCTTCTTAGCAATGAAAGAGGCACTGCTAATTCCCACAAGGATGAGGGCCATACTTGAAGGATGGTAGAGTGGTGGCCAGAAGGAGTCAGAGGATTTGTAAAGTACCTATAATTTCCAGCTCTGGGCCATTTAGTGAAAGAAAGGGAGAAAGAAACTTTTCTCTTATTTATTTCACTGTTATTTTGGGTCTCTGTTACCTTCAGTTGAACCTAATTCCAACTAATATATTTGGGAATATTAAATTATTGGTAAGTCCCAAATTTTTGCTGTTTATTTAGAAAGAATAAGAACTTTGTTGTAGGCCGGTAGGAATTGGTCTGGTTTGAGTGGGGATTGTCTGAAATATGATATAGATATAAAATATACAGATATGCCAGAGACTAGAGCATACCTTTTGGGAACCATTAACGAGTGAGAGATACCAGTGACTTCCAACCGATTTCTTTCTTTTTCTCAAAGATTCACTCTTTAGACAAATCATGAGCTATGAAAATCTTTGCCCACCCTGAGGTGTTTGGGGCTTTTCTAGTGTTCCCCCCCAAATTTCTGAGGATTCCAGGCTTCTGTGCCTCAGTGACCTTTGGGATCTCATTCCTTCCTATGGGTTGATGCTCTTTTTCCAGCAGCTGCTCTCCTTTCTTTCCTGACCTTCCTTCTTTGTTCCTTCAGAGTGTCTCTCAAACCACTTTTCCTGAAGGTTTGTGGATTGTTGGATAGTTAATAAAGAGCCATTTGTCCTGGACCTGTTCACACTTAATGATGCAAAGAAACAGCAGAGCTGTGAAATAACAGTTCTTTAAAAAGTTCAATTTTTATTTTTTTTGTTCTTTCAACAATTTTTTAATTGTAGTAAAACATATAGAATATAAAATTTGCCCTTTTCACAAATACAATTTTATGTACACATTTTAAATGTATCATTCAGTGGCATTAATTATGTTCACAATGTTGTGCGATCATCACAGTTTTTTGATTTTTGATTTCCCAAATCAAATTCTTATGTAGAAACCTCCTCTCTCACCCAGAGGTGTTACTATCCTCAGTGAAATCAAAGTTAGGCTCATTCTTAAACAACAGGAATTCAAGACATGGAAAAATCCCTATGACACCATTTAAGCAGCTCTGATTCTTCCAGATGTCCCTGGTAGAGTCCACAGGGCTGAGGATGGATTCTGTATTGATGGTACTGTCAAGGGCTGATGGTGGCCAGCCTTCTGGAGTCTGACACAACTGGGAAACACACTATGGGACAGGATAGCCACATACTCTTCCTCCTGGTTCAACCTTTGACCTTATTGCTCATTGAATGGCTGGGCGGGCAGTTCTGAACCAAGGATCTGGAAGAAGATAGCCTGGGACTGGGAATGCTAGAAACTATATCCAGGAGGGGTCTTAGGAATGTGTATGAAGTGTGTTGTGTGTGTAGGAGGCAATGAGGGAGATAACATCTCCAGGAGACAGAGGTCATAGCCTCATCTGAGGCTCTCCTCTGCGCATTTTCCTCTTTTCCCTCCTGAATAATTCTAGAGGGTTACAGTCATGCTAGAACTTGATGTCTGAATTTCAGATTATATGGTAAGAGATGAAGGGAGTTGGAGGCAGATGATTTGGGGGGTTTAGAAAGTGGATTAAATGTGCAAGGCTGTTTGAGGCTGTGATTCCTGTCTATAGAAGTCCAGTTGCAGAGTCTCACTGAATGGCATAATGATTAGATTGATGGTAGAGTTTTGAAGGGTAGGAGCAATAGCCTAGAATGATCTTGTACAGAGTCCTGGAGGGAAGGCAGAGACGATAGGCTATTCTTAGATGGGGAAAGGGACTGCTAATTCCCAGACTTCAATTTAGTTACAGAACTATGTGCTGATCAGCAGATAGGCATGTCCTGGGAAGCATCAGCCCCTGGACCACTGAGAGAATGATCTGTGGTCATGTGATATGGGCCCTAAGCCTCAGATCCCACCCACTGACCCTACTTCACCCTAGTCCAGAGAGGAGTGACTGAGGGAGCCTAAGCCCAAGGTCCCATTACTTCAAGATTCAATACCAGTCTTCCCAAACTTCCTCTTTTCCTTCTCTTGGCCTGGGCATGGTGCTCAGGTTATCCTCCCTTTACTTCCTGCCAGAACAGCTCCATTTCCAATGTTGGGTGCACATGATCTGGGTCTAGAGCCTAGCTCTCATACACACTAATTTTCAAGTGCTCAGGTTTCACTCTTTCCCTTCTAGGAACCAATTTCAGAAAGAAGGAACCAGTTGTTAACTGTAGGGAGACCATGATGTCCACTGTCAGACTCCAGCTTGCTTAGGGCTGACTGACTGTCTGCATAGGAGTTAAATTCCTGGGGAGGGAAGTGTACCTTGAAACGGAGTGAAGAGGCAGGTTGGGGGAAGGTTGTATTCCCATTATGACACAGCATCAGCAAAGGCCAGGTCGGAGCTAGGAACACTGCTCTGGCACTCTTTTTTTAGCTACCATGTACTCCTGATGTACGTATTTCTGCCCCATTGTCAGACCATATGCCGTGATTTCAGTCCACTCAATTAGTAGAAGGCCCCAGGGCATTTTGGTTTGAAAACTGGACATATTTGATGAGGCTCTGCTAAAGCATTCTCAGAAGCAGAGCTCCTTCTCTTAGTATCTCCTGGGGAGAGATTTTGGCTTCTGTAGCTGGAAAGACTATAAAAGGAGAAAGAGAAACTGGCCATTTGGAGGCTGCCTGAATGTGTGTGTGCACTGAGGAACGACAGAGAACATTGGTGTGTGTGTGTGGGGGGGGGGAGGGTGGTGGTAGAGCACAGACTCCAAACACCTTTGGGTTTCCAAAAATGTTTGAATAATCCCCACTTCCCCAATAGGGTTAGGAGTTAGAGCACTACTGGAGGTAACTCATGGCTCTGGTCCTGGTGCACTCCAAGGTGTTCCAGTCTGAATGACAGGAGCATCAGGCAGATTGGAGGAGAGGAGGAAAGGAGGCAGGATGTCTGCACCTGGTGGCAGAAGCATAAAGAGGCTGGTGCTGCTGCTGAGGGGTGGAGGTTGGGTAGGGGAGGTGGTTATGTCGGCAGACTAGTTAGGTGGTGCTTACATTGAACTGAGGCAATGGGATGCAGTAAATCAATGGTCTTCAAAGTAGGTACATAGGATGATCCATTGGGATGTAAAAGAAAAATTAAAACTTTTATTTGTATTTATGTTTTAATATAAAGAAATTAAGATTCACTATACAGATTGACACAGACACTCTTACTCGGCCCTTGCATCAGGTGTCCTTGCCATGTGTGACAGTAGAGGTGTCCTCAGGGAAAAGAGGAGGTTCTATAACATGGAGTAATAGTGGTGACTGTGGTACCCTCACTGGTCTGGTTGCTTTCAAATGAATTTCAGGGAATCATGAATTACTTGTATCCCAGGTGGTAGACAGATTATATTGTGGGGGAGGAACAAACTTTCCTCTCCTCTTAAGGTTCTTCTGGCTGGTCTAATAATCAAATAGACATGAAGATAAATTAGCAAGGGAAAATAACCAAATTTAACACATACGTATGTATAGGAACCCCTGCTAACATGAGCAAGTCAGAGACCCCACATGCACGAGAGGTTCAGAGATAGAAAGGGAACATGGGTATATAAAATATCCTGAGCTAGGGATGAGGTAGGGTGCCTTGGAGGCTTCAAAATGTCATTGCAGGATGATAAGAAGAGCAGACCTTTAGTAAATAGATGTTTGTCCTGCCCTATAGATAGGTGAAAAGCAGTTATCTCTGATAAATTCGTAGGAGCAAGGCCTCTAATTCAGATTCTTCTAGGTAGTTAAGGAGAGGGGCAGAAGATTCTCTTGGGCCTATGGCTAAAATTGCCTTCAGCTCAAAATAATCTGCATGCCACAGAAGCACATCTTGGGATGACTGGTTTTAGACCCCCATAATATCTTCTAACTATCATTTAACTAAACTAATTCTCACAAAATGGACAAGTAGTTTGAAAAGATTCCTGCAGAGAAATCCATAGACTGAAAATAATATGAATAGTGGAAACAAATGCAAACTTAGAAAAAATGGCAGAGCCGACAATTTTTTACTATTCATATGAGATCCATTACAATAATATCTCTGACAATAAAAAAGTTCAAATTTATAAAAAAGACTACTCAAAATATAAGTTTATATCACTATAGCTAACAACCAACCTAAGGGTATATTGGTCCTGAAGGTATTAGCTAATAATTATATGAATATGCCATCATAAGTAGCAATGTAGATTGTGTATACCCAGAGCATGAAGACACACCTCTACAATTTTGGCAGGGCAGGATATTCCAAGTCATGCAATACTTAGTTTTGTGCTTTTGTGAACTATTATTAAATATAATAAACATGTTTAGAAGTCTCTTTTGAGTCAAATCTTTTACTTAATTGTAAAAGGCAAAACGTGAGTCAATATCATTGAGAATAAAACCACTGTTCTATAGGCCATGGTTCGTGACTGAATTTGTACAGAGAGAAGATGGCAACACATACAATTGCATCCTGTAGAAAGACACAGAAAACACTCAAGATTTGAAGAAAAGGTTATAGAACACATGATGTGTTGTAGAGGTTAGCTATACGGTTGGAAGCAAGTTGTTAACATGTTTCACCTTAATTTTTTTGCCATATTTTTCCATGATGGCATTCATAAAAAAATACCTTTTGTGATCTACTAAAGAAAAGGTGTGTTTATAATGTGAATGACTTATTTAGTGTAACACGCAGTGGTTTTTATGTGTAAGGGTAACCACTTGGCGTGGTTGCCCTGACTGGAAAACAAACTGGGGACCCGAGGGAGGGACTCTACACGAAATTCATCTGTTTCATCACTCATTTATAAATTACAGCAACAAAGAAAGTGAAGTTAGAAAACCACTACAGGATTTCAATAATATGGTTAATTTGAAAAAAAACTTAAACTACAGTAGAATCTTTATAGTACTTTGTAATGAGATGTGGAATGAGACTATGGAAATCTTTTATATTACTTACAGGTTTACTGATTTTCTCAAGGCGAGGAACTTAGAAGTTGTGGAATTAAAAGATATGTTTCTTTAACAAAAGGGCAAGTATTGCAAGTTTGCTGACCTCTAATTTGTTGGCTTGTGACTGTCACAAATGCATACACACATATACATACAGAATGTATCCTTTTAGGAAAAGGTAATATTTTAGCCATGTATATAATTGTACTTCAAAAGAATAATGTTATAGAGAAAGCACTTTGAAAATTGATGTTTGTAACTATTTCCATTATCATGTCATTTTAATGCCAAAATGAATTGTGTCAGTGTCACCTATATAAACTGTCATAGGCACAGTCTTCAAAATTTAAGAGGTATACTTTTAAACCCATTTTTATAATCTTCCAAATGAAAAATTTCAAGAATTAAAAAAAAATCCCATTGTCGAAAACATTTGCAAGAATAAATGATGAAAACATCATGGAGAATGTTGACTTTATGGACAAAGAGTTTTCTGGTGGAATTTCAGATTCGCAAAATTGATAGATGGAATTTAAACAGTGAGAATTATGATTTAATAAGTGTAGTCAAAGAGAATTCTTCTATTTGGGTCTATTTATCTTTGTGAGATATCTTTTTCAGGAGTGGGGCAATAATAGCCATTAGGACTAAGTATTGACATTAACTGAACTTAAAAGCATACTCTCATAAAATATTAAACTAAGATTTATTAAAACCCATTTTAATCGTGTTGCTCTCACTGAACAGATTTTTGCTAATAACTTTAAAGTGAAAGGAAAAAGGTATATTGTACTATTCATTAAAAAATGAAGTAATTTAAAACTGTTTCATGTTTACCATATCCTTTGACAGTTTTTAGTGGGCTTTATGATATATATTAATACAGTTGCATGTACATAACACTTATAAATAAGCGAATATCAGGCTACAGGGTAGAAGGAATAAAACTTGGTGCTTAAACGAGAACACTATGAAAGCAGTTGGCACAGTGAGGGCACATACTGGGTGGGTGGTCACTAATGAATAGTTTAGTTTCTCCCCTTGGTGAAAAATTTGATGTGACAGATGAAAAGGAGAAAGTCAAGATGTCTCACAAATGTGGCCTGGGAGAGTGGGCTCACTAAGACTGGAAACAGAGAAGCATGAGCAGATTCTGGCACATTCCTGGGAGGAAATTAGGAGTTTGAGTTTGGATACGTTTTCATGGGCCTACGAACCTCTAGTGGAGATGTGCCCCAGGAAGTTGGATACACCATCTATGCAGCTCTGGAGAATTCTGGGCTGAAGATGAGGTTCAATGGTCATTAGCAGGGAGAGGGTTGCTAAATCTTGGAAGTGAGTGAGATCCTCAGTGTTCCCAGAGTGGGACAGCAGCCACCGGACCCCGGGGCGCAGGGGGTGTGTCTGGGGGAAGGAACGCCATCATCATAAGCCAGGCCGTGGAGGCGGACAAGCTGTAATTATCAAGGTATGTGCAAAATTGCGAGCGAGCGAGACAGAGA
>CM053510.1:33220911-33237663 GCA_028627145.1 Eidolon dupreanum | reverse complement strand
GAGTAAAGGAGGCTACAAATCACTTACTGGCCTGGGCAACTAGGAGGTCAGTGCGAACTTGGAGGGGCGGTTGTATATGTCAGAGAGCAGAGGGAAGGAGGGGGGGGGAGGGAGGGAGAGTGTGTGTGTGTGTGTGTGTGTGTTGGGAGCGGCAGGAAGGTGATCCAAGGAACTAGGCGGACGCCTGGAAGAAAATCTAGGCTTGCGGGTCCGTTCAGCTACGAAGAGTAAGTCACACCTGTTCGAGGCCCATGACCCTGAAATCTCACCTTGGGAAAAGTTCCGGCGCGGGAGGAAGTTCGGGCAAATACGAACACGGTGGGGGGCGCCCTCGGGGCCCGCGGGTGGCAGCGGAGGGGACGTCGGGGGAGCCAGGCTGGAGGCTGACCCCGGCGGAGGCGAGCGCGCTTCCGGCTGAGGGACCCGGCGGCCGCGTCTCCGGCATCTCAAGTTCCCCGTTGGCAGCGTGGCCCCGGCGCTCAGGTAGCCGCATCAGGCCTGGTTGGCGGGCGGCCGGCAGGGCTGACCTGCGTGCAGGCGGCGGCCCGGCCCGCGCCCAGCTGCCGGGTCCTCGTCTCCTCGCCCAGGTAGGGCACTGACTGAGGAGGCGCGCCGCTCTCGGCCTCCTGCCCTCCGGGGGCGGCTCTCCTCCCCTGGGCGGGCCTGGGGACTCTGGGGCCCGGGTTCCGCAGCGCTGCGCCCTGGGAACGCCCGGCTCACTCCCCTGCCGCGCGCTGCACCGCTGGCTCCCGCCGAGCGCGGGCGGGGGGCGCAGCCTAGCGGGATCCGGCCCCGGCTGGCTGCAGTGCGGGACAGCCCCCTCTGCGGCGCTTGCTGCGCCCGCGCTGCCCGGCGCTGCCACCTGCGCCCCAGCCCTGCGAGCTGCCCCCTTCGCGCCCACGGCATGGCCCTGTCTCCTGAACACGGTGAGTGTGCGCGATGCTGAGCTACTGAGCTACTGACCTTGGGTCGCCGCCCCGCGGCCCCCGCGGCCCAGGGCGGGAGTCGGAGCACTCCGGGGTGGAAGCCTCGGCTCTGGGCTTCCCAGCTCACAGAAGCGGCGCATCGCCTGCCTGGGCCCTCGCCTGTGCTCCTGGTCCTGTACGTGCGGTGGCCTAGGCTCCAGAGGCCTCAGGTGAGCCAGCCTCATCTTAGCTCCTTGGCAGTCCTACATAGCATTCACAAGGTTTAGAGAAATTAAGGGACCCTGGACTTGCCTCCACTTAAGAGCTGGGGCAAGTTACTAGGTGCTTTAGGACTGGCTGGATGCCTTTCACCTGGAGGCAAGGGGATGGACAGGATGGCAGGGTGATGGGGTTGGTTGAGGCCTTCATCTTTACCTCTTTGGCTCTCTCCTGGCAAGGGAGGTGTATTGCACTCTGGCAGTCTGCTTTCTGCCCTTGAACTTCCTGGTAGCTGCTTTGCCAGAGGAGCTGCTAATTGCTTGTCTTGGCTGGCAGAGGGCTCTGGGGTGAGTTTTGAGAGGCCCTGGAGTAGGAGAGGCTTGCTAACTAGAGTGTCATTTTCCCAGACTGTTAGGACCTTGTATGTGCTTGTAAGCTTGGTGATGACAAATTAGCAGAGGAGCTAGGTGAAAGCTGGAAGCACTAGGAGGAATTTTAGCATGGTCCTTAGCCCTTGTCGGCTATCCCCCTGGATGTGGTGACCATCATTTGGCCATCTTCAGGGGAAAGCTGGCTGCAGCTGGAACCCTCATAGGAGAAATTCCTCTCCTGGCTGTGAAGCATTAATGCTGAATGGTAGTCAAGCCATGGACAGGCATGCAGAGCCCCTGCCAGCTCTCACCTCTGAGCGCTGACAGCAGGTCTGAGGTAGTTAGCCTGGCCTGGATGCAACTCTGAGGGGCTGGCTTGCTCTGAAGATGATGGTACCAGGCTGCCTTAAGAATCATGGGGCTTGTATGGGTAGATTTCTGGAAGACTCTTGGGCCTCTAAGCCCCACCCTCAGCCCAACCTCAGTCCCTCTGAGAACCTGGATAAGGGGTGAGTGTTGCTCAGCTGGGTCAAGAAATTGTGAGATGAGGCCTATTTTTCTTGTCCCTTACACTAGATGAATCACTCTTCAAATAGTCTCAAAATCAATCCCAGATATTGAAAATATTATGGACAGATAAAAAGTAGCCTTAGAGATAAGCAGGGAGATACCTTTCCTTTTCCAAATCTACTCATAATATATTTGGGTTCTGCCCCCAAATATATTAATTTCTTAGTTCTTCTGTGTGCTGGCTGCATATCCAGAACAGGAGACCATGGCTTTGGGTTTTGATATATGAGGGACTAGGACATAAGAGGATGGGTTCATGGCTGGGGTGCTGGCCATGCAAAGGCAGCAAGATTATTCATAGAGAAGGCTATTTCTCCTGATCTGATTTCAAATTTAAACGTGGTTTCCTTCTCTTTGCACCCAAGTAGGAGCTTGAGAGCATGCCTGACACACAACAGTGCTTTGTAAATATTGTTGAATGAAAGGATTCAGTGTCTAGATTAAACTGCATGTTCATTTTCTCAGTTGGATTCTCTCATACCTGATAGCATGATGACAATGATGTTGATAGATAATACTTATAAAGCACTTACTATGTGCCAGGTACTAGCTAAGCACATTACATACACCAGTTTAATTGTCATGGCAACTTACGAGGTCAGTACTGTTATTAACTCCATTTTATAGGGAATAAAACTGAGCCAGAGAAGTTTAGTAATTTGCCCAAGGTCATGCAACTAAGCAGTGGAACAGGATTCAAACCTAGCTAGTCTGGCTTATGCCCATATTTTTAACTTTACATTGTACTGACTCTTGAGCATGCTACAAGTAGATTAATCATTAGCTCATTCACTCATTCATTATTTTATGCCTTTAACAAAAAATTTACTGATGTCTACTATATTCTAGGCACAGGGACACAATAGTGAAAGATCTGTCATGGAGCTGATATATATAGCAGGTGAAGCCCCTTTGCCCAACTCCTATGTGACTTCGGCATACCTCAGAAATGAGAAGGAAAATGAAACCATACAGGCAGGCCTGCAGCATCCTTTTGGGGAGGGGAGAGTAGTATCTTTCTTGATGAGACATAATTTGATTCCAACCTTTCTTGTCTTTTGTGGTTTATAAGGGGCACTTAACTGATAAAAGTAAATGCAGTCTTATCTGGGCAGGAGATACAGGTCCTGGGCCTGGTTATCATAGATTGTCTTAATGTTCCTTCAGAAGAGAAATGGGGCTTTGAGCTTGGGACCAGTGCTTTTCAGTCCAAGGACACTTCTAGGCTACAAGGAGTGGTGACATGTTAGGCTCAAGGTGGAATTGTGGAGTCCTAGGTGAAGCTTGCCCTCCTGAGACAGAGCTTTAATATCCTCTTAAACTGTTACTGTGCTGGAGGGTCTTGTATCCTTTTGGCTCCAGTAGGACCCTTGGCCATTGTCCCAACCTGTCACGTTAGTGGGGCTGCTGCCCATCTCTGCCTGCACCTGATAAAGTGGGTCTCACACCCATTGCTGGGCCCCAGGAGAACAGCTTGTCTAGGTTGGAAAATGAAGGCTCACAGTGGAAGGCATTTTCCAAAATACATGCCATGAGATAATAATAGGTATTTTTTCCTGTAGTGGTAGTGGTGAGAGGGTCAAATTAATGTGCTAGATTAAACAAAGTTAAGCAGCTTTCTTTACTGTAGGACTTCTCAGATGTTTAGAATCTGCTATTAGGAATTGTGTGTGAATCCCTATAAGGAACTGCGGTATGCAGAATTTTCCAAGCCTTCTGATCTTTCACATTCTATAGACTACACTTTGGAAGATGTATGTTTAGACTAAGGCTATCCACAGTCTGGTTCAAGGTACGGAATGAAATTCCTTGAATATGTTGGGTCCAGGTAGGTTCTCAGATGCATGAGCTAGTAGGCTCCCATTACAGCCTCCCTCATACTTCCTCCCTCTCCCAAACACACTGGCAGAAGGAATCATATATTCTCTCTTTTGGCAGAATTGTACTGAGGGCTTAGATTTTTTTCACTCTATGCTTTAAGTGGTTTAATTATTTAATGAATAAATATTATCCTCCCTCTAGTTTACTTGTAGCCTGCTGGTGGCACTGTTTATGAAACAGCTGTGAGGACAGGTGGGTCGTAATCCCTGGGTAGCTGAAGCCCAGAAGTGGCCCAAGGATCGTGTGTCAACCCTGTAATCCTGCTCTGTACGCACAGGAATTATTATGTGGGCTCAGTAAGGCACAACCTCAACTGTTGGACATGAGGAGGTGACTCAGGCCCAAATCAGGGCTAGAGTCAGCTTCCTGGTAAACAACTGACCCATCCTTCCTGGGCTCTTCTTCCTAGGATTTCAGCAGTACCACCGAAATAGCTATTTTGCTCACTGTTATTTCCCAGACCCACGCCACTTTTCTAAGTCGCTGGGAGGCCGAGCGTCTGTTCTGAGCTTTTCCGCACAGGACTGTCCTTCTGCTAAAGGACAGATGAAGACTGGAGTTTGGCGCCGTGAGACGCTATTTTAATCCACTCTCCTTGCTTTTAGAGGGCTGCTTCTGTGGGTCACTGAAGGCAGCTCCACCTTCCCCAGTGGGGAACAGCAGCTGCTCGTGGCAGGGTGACTGCGTCCAGCCAAAGCTCAGGAGACTTCTCAGAGCTGGAGACCCCTGTGGGAACTGTGAGTGGCAGTAAGGAGAGGGTGGGGTGGTGGGCTCAGGTTGGTTAGGTGGGACATACTTCTTTTCTCTGTGTGTGTGTGTGTGTGTGTGTGTGTGTGTGTGTGTGTGTGTGTTCCTGCACACAGTCACACTCCGGTAGAGCTTGTCAGGCTGCCCAGTCACCTGTGATGTGTAGCTTCTTTGGGGCAAAAAAGGAAGGAGTGGAACAGGCATGTCAGCTTTTCATCCTAGCCTTCTCCTTCCTCAGTTCCCCCTTTCTCTGAGTCTCTGTCCTTTCCTGAGAAAGGAGGGAGCGGTTCATGGTCTTTCCTTCTTCTGGAGAAGGAGGGGAGGGTGGAGCTCATTCATATTGGCAACTGGGCTCAGAGCTCCCCATGTCTGTCTCGGGGTGCCCTCAGGGGAGTTGCTTCGGGGGGGGGGTGTGCTCCTGAAGGAAGGTAGGGCAGGCTGTGCCACAGACAAATCCCTTTGGTAAGATGAACCCTGTCAGAAGGTCAGGCATGAAGTGGGGTTCAAAACAGAAGCAGCGAAGTTAATGGTATCACCCATTATGACTCAACTTTTAGGAGGGGTCTGGACATTAGAGGCTGTGCTTATCTTCTGTGGTTGGTCAGGAAGGCGGAATGTAATGTTGTGTTGGGGCAGCAGCGGTTTTAGTTTCTTGCTGTGAAGAGGGTTGTGAATGACGCCAAGACACTGCATTCAGGATACAGCAGCTGTGGATAACTGGCATGACCTGGGCCCTTTAGGATTCTTGGAAATTTTACACTTACATTTCAAACTCACGGGAGTATTTCCAGCCCAGACTTTTCCCTCTCTTGCTCAAGGCTGCTAACAGATATGCAAAGCAGAGACCTCCCACCCCAGCAGCTGCAGACAAGACCCAGCTAGCTGCACTTACACTGACTCAGCTCAGTTTCTGAGCAGCACACATCCCCTGGCTTGAGTGCATCACCTGTGTGGCATCCTCAGGAGCAGCCATGGAGACTCCAGCACCAGCATCAGGTCTGTGTTGTGGGTTCTGACGATGGGAGTCTGGCAAGAGCAGGAAACAGCTTCGTTTGCATAAGGAGGGTATTTAAGAGGCATTGTGCTTTTTTCCTGAAGGGGCTGTGGTGCCATGAATAATTACAGTTTGTTGAAATTAGTGGCATTTTACAGCTTTCTAACTTTGGGACACTTTCACAAGCTCTTGGAGAGTGTCGTATGTAATGGCGAGATAAGCTGTATCGCTAGCTGATGCTGGTGAATTCAGAGTTATGTCTCCCAAGCCTGCTGGCTCCAGCTAACGGTTGAAAGCCAGACTTGAACAAGCAGCTGGAGCTGAAGCTCTGCTTCACATCTGCAGAGTGGGCTTTCCTCAGCATGCCTGGCCGGTATCTGTAAGTCTGAGATACCATGTGTATGTGTGTGGGGGGGCAGGGGAATGCATTGTTGGCATGTTGGAACTGCCTGCCAAAGATGTCCAGAAGACAACAAGTGTACAGGAGGCTCCTAAAGCGCACCAATTTAGCCCAGCACCCCAGATAGGTTACTGGGTCCATACTAAGGCATGGAATGAAATCTTCACCAATTATTTAAGACATCTGTCGTCCTGCAGGGAATTCATATGGGTTCTATAAAAAAGAGGTCTTTGCAGAAATGCTGCTTTATGACCTTGAGTCTCTGATGTGCCTTGTGAATCCTGGTGAGGGGCTATGGAATACAGTATCTCCTTAATAATTGACCACAGGACCTGTTTTACCAGCCACAGGTATCAACTTCTCTTGGGACCCAGTTGGGCAATGGCTAATTTAAGCTATTGAAATTAAAGAAAAATAAAGCTCTTTTGTAGAAAGATGTATCCTAGAAAGTATGTTTAGTTGACTTGAGCAAGCTAGAAATGTTTCATGGAAAAACATGGCAAGATCTAGCATAAGGGCCCTCAGACACAAAGGACCCCCCCACCAAATGCCCATCTCTGAGGGGGCCTGGTGTGGTGTGGTTGGATCAGGCTTGTGGGTGTTTGTGGGGGTAAAGGGTGAGGGGTAGGAAAGGGGTGATGGGCAGCTTCCATCCAGGACAAGAACTAATACAGGGATGGGTTTCAATGGTGTAATTCCCTTTGGACTGGTCTCTCTCTGGTGTGGGTTAGGTAGGAGAGGACCCGAACTACCAAAACCTGGGATGTAGAAGTCTAATTTGTTGTGCTGTTTTTCTTTTTTTACAAACTCTTCAGTCTCTTCATTTTCTTTCTGTTGCCTATGTGTTTGTTAAAAGGACATTATAACAGCATTAACAGTCAAAATCAGATATGGCCTCACACGCAGGCAGTCCTGCCATCTGGTCATTTCAGTCTGTGTCTCTCTTACTGCTCTTGTCCATAAGGGAATGCATTTTTATAGTTGTAATCAAAGCATGGGTACAGTTTTATGTATTAATTTTTTCATTTACTTTTATTTCACAAGCTATTTTTATATGATTGCATTGTTTTCATAATTATAATTTTGGTTGCTTAATGCATTTTTCAAGTAAGTGTGGTCTAATTTGGCCATTTTAAAGCTATTTACATAAAGAGTGCATGTAAACATTGTTGTGCCTTTTCCTTCCTTCGGATTCTTTTCTTATAAATAATTTCTAGAAGTGGATTTATTCTGCCAAATGGTATGGATATCTCATGGCATTTGCTGCCCCTTGCTGGGGGCCTGTTGGATGTCTACTTCTGAGATGTGGTGTGAGGTTCTGGAACATTGCCCTTAATCTGTGGTGTTAGAGTTGGGAGATAGAAGTCCAGCTTTCTTCTGACCTAATAGTTCCTCCTGGATCTGGTTCTTTGTCTTTCTCTCCGTTTCTCTCCCCTGTCACCTTCTGCCAGCCTCTGCTCTGATGGTTTCCAGTTTCCTCTTCTCTCTGCTCTCAGGATATAGCAATCTTGAGTCAGCTTTGTTCTTCTTTACAGGACAAACCTTCGCCATTGTCTTGGTCTCTGCCACTACAGACTAGCATAGTTGCGTGTCAAGGTGCCTTTGACTGAACCAACTCCCTCTCACTCAATCCCCTGAGAGTGAGAGAGGTTCAGGAAGGCAGGGTCCTGGGTGTAGAGGGAAGGAGGACATTGGTTTCACAGTTGAGGGGCCCACAGATGTTCTTCGACTGTTCGTTACTAGCCTGCTTTCCTCCTTCCTGTCTGTGTCACGAATTAGACCCACGTGCTACAGAGAAGACCCAAACAGTAAGCTTCTTGGGTACTAGAAAATTCTCTGGTATCTAGGATTATGACACTTAGAACTGAGAGGGGATTGGGGACCACTTAGTCCAGTCCCTTTATCACACAGTAGAGAAAATGATGAGGTACAGAGAATGACTATCCCAAGGTTGCTCAGTGAGCCCCTTCTTCCCTGTTAGTGCTTCCTCTCCCTGCCAGACAGCAACTGGGCACTGTTTTACCATCAGCCTCATCTGTCAGTATGACAAAACCACTTCTCTTTTTAAACCTTCCATAAAGAAGCCATGGTAATAGGTGGAGAGGAAACTCTTCTTCCAGAGCCACTCCTGGTGAGCTGGTATTTGAAAGGATGCAATATTCATCGGTTCCATAGCATGATACTAGGGATAGTGGGGACACTTGCCCTGATACCCAGAAGGACAAAGAGAAGCATCATAGCATAGTGGTTAAAAGTACAGATGTGGGAACCAGGTCTGGATTCAAATCCCAGAGAAGAGGCTCAGAGAGGAATAGAGTATGGGAGCCAAGGCTGAGAATAGCACAAATCTCTATCCACTTCCTAAAAGTGACCTTGAGAAGTGAACTCTCTGTGCCTTTATTTTGTCACCTATAAAATAGGAATAACTGAGTTATTAAGTATAAAAGATTTGGCAGAGTGTACTTCATAAGTGCTATGTAAGTGTTGAAACCAAGAGAGAAAGACAGAAAAACAGAAAAGAAAGGAACCAACCAGGCGATTTAGGCCCTCCACTGAGAGTGAGGAACCAGTCTGCAGTGCGGTGGATAAGGGCAAACTTCTTTGGGGAAGTGAGTTTTCAGCTAGGCTGTGAAAGGCAGAGTATTCTTTTCCCCACACCTTTACGGTAGATCCCCCTTATCCATAGTTTCACTTTCTGTGGTTTTAGTAACCCACGGTTGACTGTAGTATGAAAATATTAAATGGAAAATTCCAGAATTAAACAATTCATAAGTTTTAAGTTGCATGTCGTTCTAAGTAACGTGATGAAATCTCATGCTGGCCTCCTTTGTCCCACCCGGGATGTGAATCATCCCTTTGTCCAGTGTCTCCACGCTGTGTATGCTACTTGCCCGTTAGTCACTTAGCTGTCTTCGTTTTCAGATTGACTGTCTCACAGTGCTTGTGTTCAAATAACCCTTATTTTACTTAGTAATGCCCCCGAGTCATTCACATAACTTTTATTAAGGTATATTGCTATAATTGTTATATTAATTATTAGTTATTGTTGTTAATCTCTTACTGTGCCTAATTTATAAATAAATTTTATCGTAGGTAAGTATGTATAGGAAAAATCATAGTATGGTAGGGTTCGGTATTATCTGGGGTTTTGGGCATCCACTGGGGGTCTGGAAATGTACACCCCATGGATACGTTTATTTGCTGTGACTTGTTAGAAGTTCCAGAGGGTTTGGGAGATGGTGGAACCATGATTGTAGATTCTTTCTTTTCAGCAAAAGGCCTGTTTTATATGATGAGGATGCAGCCTGGATTCTCCAGGGCTCTATTGTCGGCCCATAGGACCTTAAGCTAATCATTAAACTTTGGACTTTGGTTTTTCTCTCTGTGCCCTGGGAGTGAGGTGTGGTAATTGTTGCACCTGGAATGGCCTCCTCAGTAGTCTACAGGAGGAGGGTTCTGAACTCTCTTTTCCCTTCTCCATCAAGGAAACAAAGTCAGGAAAGGCAGGGCTGCCAGGATGCTACAGATTCCCTGAGTTCAGGCAATTGGAAGCACACGTAGTTGGACATTTCATTCTTTGACTTCTTACTTTCTCATGAACTATAAGTGGTCCTACACTCTTCACATCCAATTACTTGTTGGCATGCTGGGTTTGGTCTGGGGAATTCCTGAGTAGACAGCTGACCCCAAGGACCAGCAGAGTCTGGCCCTTATTCCAGTACCTTCTCCCTCCACAGAAGTGACTCAGGCCATCTAGTAATTCATGAAAGTTAATGCCTGTTTTTTTTTTCTGCCAGCCGAGATGCCACGCCAATTCCCCAAGCTGAATATCTCTGAGGTGGATGAGCAAGTCCGGCTTCTGGCCGAGAAGGTGTTTGCTAAAGTGCTCCGAGAAGAGGACAGCAAAGATGCCCTGTCCCTCTTCACTGTCCCTGAGGACTGCCCCATCGGGCAGAAGGAGGCCAAGGAGAGGGAGCTGCAGAAGGAGCTGGCGGAGCAGAAATCTGTGGAAACTGCAAAAAGGTTTGTCCCCATGACTTGACTGTTATGTGCACAGTCGTGCCGACCCAGGCAGACTGTGGGCCTGTGTCCTGAGATGAGGTGCCTCATGGGAGCTGGCCTACCTCTGGGAGCTGAGTTTATTACTTAACCAGGACAACTTAGTTCGCCGCTTACTTATTGAAGGACAGTTTGGTGCCTTGAATTGAAAAGATCAAAATCCACTTTCTGCTTTTGTTTTGATAACAAATCATGTGCATAAGTACACACCATTTCCAAATGAAATTTCCATTTTCTTTTTGGAAATTTGAGGATTTCTTGGGAAACATCAATTTTACTTCTTTTCATTACTTGACAAGTACTTTGCATTATTAATTAACTCAGCTCACTGTTTACTGGGTGCTATGCTGGGCACTAGGGATAAAATAATAAACAAGATAGTTGCAGTCCCTACCCCATGGAGCTTATAGTTGATCTAGACAATAATTAAGTAAATGGACAAATTAATTTAAAAATGATAAGTTATGACAAGTGCTGTATCAGTCAGGGTCTCACTGGAAAAACAAATCACTTGAATATTGGGAATAGGATTTCAATGCAGGGAATTGGTTACAAAGGTGGTGGAGAACTGAAAAAACCAGCAGGGGAGAGGGAGGCAGCCCAGAGCTTAGACACAGGAGGAAGCAGCTCCTACCCTAAGCTGGAGAGACAATGGGAAGAGATGGTATTGCTGGAGCCAAGGGCAGAGAAGTTGGAACTGTGGTGGCCTTTCCAAAGGACACCGGAGCCAAGGAGGTGAAGTGACAGCTGTAGAGATGCCTCCTAAGGCAGAGAGAGAGATAGAGGCAGGAGATACCTAGCTTTAATCCTTCTGCCACCTTCCAGTCTTCCCTAGGGCTTGCCATTGGCCAAACCTAGTGGAAAGCCAACTGACACATAGCTGGAAACACAGGAGGGTGAAGAATGGATCTGAGGACAAACAGGCTCAAGCCAGCATATGAGGAGATGAATAAGGAGTTGACAGCAAGAGAGAGAAGGTGAGGGTGGAGGCTGGCGGTGGATAGTTCTTTTTCAGATTGGGTAGTTACGGAAGGAATCTTGGAGGAGGGGACATCATAGTGGATACTTAAAGGGTGTGAAGGAGCTAACTATGTGTATAGCTGGGTGAGAGCCTCACAGGGAGAGGGGCCAGGAAAAAGTCCCTCTATCTTCAAGGAGGCCCATGTGGGATAGAGGTGTGGTTAAGGGGTAGGTGCCATGACCTCAGGCATCAGATTAGACTGGCCTTGTGCTTCCTGATAAGAAGTTTGGATCTTGGTCCCAGTGCAATGGGAAGCTCTAACTCTTTCACGGTTTATCTTACCTGGGAGAGCAGAATTAAAGAGTAAAAAAGCTTTGGAAGGTGTCTGGTGGGGCTCGAGCTGGGTGCCCGCGTGGCCAGCACACTGCAGACCGAATGCAGTGGAACCGGAACCTTCTCTGCGACCCAGTGTTCAGGTTCTTCCTAAGGTACCTCCTTATTTTTAATGGCAAGTCCTTTCCTTTTTTGGGAGTATAGAAGTTTACTCTTTCCTTAACTTTTTTTGGAAAGAATTAAAAAGTTAAGTACTGATATAAAGGCAGGAATAGAGAGCTTCACCATCAATAAAATAAGTGCTTTCCTTCCTCTGAGGGGCTGTGAGCCCATGAAGTGAAGAAGTTGTTGGTGTATCAGCCAATGCTGAGTGCCAGTCTTGTGTTGTGTAGGGTGGGATGGTACCCCAGGCCCAGTGGCATGGTCATCCCTGGTGGGTAAAGACAAGCATGACTGTAGAGCACTTTGTCCACGCTGCACTGGCTTAGCAGAGGGCGACTTTATGAACTGATTGGTTTGTGGGACCTTCTGCGTCTTATGAATTGAGCATTGTAGACTCTTAATAATAAAAAACGAAGGAGTCCTGGCATTTTTTATTACCACAAATAAGAGGTTTCTGAGCCCAGTTTCTATTACAGAGTGACACTGGGCCCGATATCTACAAACAAAGATTATTCTCTTCTTAGCAATACTCAGGCTAATGCCAAAATGGAAGTCTTCTTTCTCTAAGTCCAAATGTTGCTCTGTGGTTTCCAGAAATTCCTCTGCAACTCCTTTTCAGAAATTTTGTTCTGTCCCTTCTTATTAAGGTATGGTGGTCTTGGTTTGCCTCTGACTACCCTTTTTGGCTGGAAGCTTCTTGAGGACTCTATCTGGCTTCTACTATGTCCCCAGGCTCCAGCCTAGGACTTAGCCTGTGTTGGTGAGCAGTGGATGTGTGGCAGAGGAAAGGCGTCTTGTTTCTCCACTGGTACCACAAATACTGCATCAGGCTGGCCACAGCATCTTGGACCACTGTATTCTGCCACTCACTAACTAGTACACTCTGTGGCCTTGGCGAATTAAGAAACTGTGTGCCCTGGTTTTTTCCTCATCTATTCAGTGAGGGATGGTAATAGTAGCTACTTTTATGGGGTGTTATGAGGAATGAGAGCATTAACATATGTAAAAGGCTTAGGACAATGCCAGTCACAGTGAGCCCCTTGTAGACTATCCCACTTCCTGCTGCTGGGATGGAGATGGGCAGCAATAACAGCTATTGTTTACTGTGGGCTAAGTGCTGGGCTGTGCAGTTTATGGTCATTCTTTAATCCCTATATCAAGCTTATCAAGTGGATAGCCTTATGATCTTGATTTTGCAGATTAGAAAACTAAGGCTCAGAGAAGTTAAATTAACTTTCACAAAGACACATAGTGAGTAAGTGACAGAGCAAGGACTAAAATCCAAGTTTTAAAAATCTATAACCCCATACGTTGACCACAAATATCCCATTGTTAGGGGTAGGGTCTTTGTTTTCATTTCTAGACACTGGAATGACACTGGGTGCTGCTTCCCAGGATATAATTGCTGACTTCTGGGTAAAATGGAGGGAAGCTGGGTCAAAGCTCCTCGCTGCCCATGGCCTTCTTTTCTGTCAAAGGACAGCCTGGTCCCTGGACTACTTGTCATATGTCCCAGTGTCCTCTGGGGCTGTGCACCTCCAATTTTGTTTTTTGGCTTCGCTGCTTAGTAAAGGCACTGTTATGCAAATATCCAGATGTGGACAGTTTCACAGAAGAACCTTCCCCCAGCTTCCTCTTCATTTCTGGCTCCTCCCTAACATTCTGGAATATAAATGGTGATATGGAGCATTCTTGCAAGGAGCCCACAGGCCTGGAGCCAGCAGCTGGTCTCCAGATACTCAGAGTCTGTAGATCTGTGTTTCAAACTGTGATGGAGCTTCCAGTTTGGTTAAAAACCCTCCCTCACTGTGGCCCCTCTGACAAGCCTGAATACTCCCGATGCATGGAGAAGGTTTCTTTTTGCAACTATTTACTTTTTCTCTTTTATAGAAAGAAAGAAAAGAAGGAAGGAAGGAAGGAAGGAAGGAAGGAAGGAAGGAAGGAAGGAAGAAAGGAAGGAAGGAAGGAAGAGGGAAGAGGGATGGAGGGAGGGAAAGAAAGAAAAAGAGAGGAAAGGAAGGAAGGAAGGAAGGAAAAGAAAAAAAAAAAGACTATTCTAAGTCTATTGTAAAGGTACAGGCTAGAACCAGGAAGTAGAACATCTTCTTACAAGAAGGATGAGCACCTGAAACATGGTGCTTGCTGTGTAGGATTCCAGTAGCTGTAAGAGCTGAGCTGGACTCAGACATCATCCTTCCAGCATTGGGGTCCAGTCCATGGAGCCAGCGCTCCAGGCTGCTGGGAGAATCACTCATTTTGCAAACTAGGCCTCAAGTAGGATATTAGCAAGGACAGCTTGCTATATGGCCCTGCCTCCTTAGGAAAGTGACATTATCCAGGTGTCTACTGGGACACAAGTATGGCTCAAGGTGAAAGAGAGGGATAGACTATGGACTCAAAGTCAGGTGGCAAAGACAAGAAGACAGGAAAAGCCTGGTAGTACCCAGAGACTATGTTTTGTTTACTTTGAATCTTACCATATTACCTAGCTAAGGTTCACCTGCCCTACAGAAGTACATAGTTGGAACTTAGCCAACATTGATAAACAACATGAAAGATTTCTGAGCAATCAAAATGCACATTAGTGCCTCCTCCACGCCCCCCCCACCGCCTCTCCTATTTCCTTTTAAACAGCTTTGGGATATAATTCATGTACCATAAATCCACCCATTTAAAGTGTGCAATTTAGTAGTTTTATTATGTGTACAGAACTGTACAACCATCATCACAATCAATTTCAGGACGTTTTTATCATTACCCAAAGAAACCCTGTACCTTTCAGCTGTCATCCCCCCAGTACTTCCATCCCATCTCTTATTTATTCTTGCCTTATACAGAGCTCTAATAAGCTTGGTTATCTTGTTTCTTATCCTGTGACAGATTTAGGGAGGCAAATTAGAAGTGAGGAGAAGGGTTTCTTGAGGGAGGGTCACAGAACTGATGGGTGGTGATTATGAGCCCTGGCATTGGAGTCAGACCACTGGGTTCAAATGACAGCCCTGTCACTTCCTGTGGAGTGGCCTTGGGCAAGCCTCCGAGCTGTAGTAACCCATTTCCTGATCTGCACAATGAGGATAATAAAAGGACCTTGTGAGAATTAAGTGAGCTAATATGCATGACTACTTAGCGCAGTGCTTGGAACATCATTAGTGTTCCTGTTTTTGTTGTTATTATTTGACAGTCAAGAGTGAGGGAGGAAACAATAATTATGAAGAGCAAATGAAGAATTCAAAGTACAGCAAAATGCCTTGGAGATGGTGATTGGGTAAAAAACAATGATGACCGTGAGTCATGGAGAGAGAACTTAGATTATGTTCAGCATGCTCTGATTAAGATACAAGAATTATGATTTTCATTTAAAAAAATCGCGCCAAGGTTTTTTTTTTTTTTTTTTTTTTTTTTTAAATTAGGATGAAAGGAGACATTTTTAGACTTCATCTGAAGAATGTAGCTCTCCAGGACAGCTACTTCCTCAAGAATGTATTGAGTGAAGTAGATAAATAGATAATTGTTATGAATTGAGCATAGTATAGCTAAAGTGCTACATCATTTTCTTTTATGAAACTTCTTCAGTCATAGGTAGTAACTTGTTTCTTCAGGACCACTGACAAAGGAGCTTCATTTGAAACTCAATTCTCTGCTTTGCAAGTTAAGAATACAAAGTTTAAGAGTTCACTTAAAAGATAGTAAAGATTATATTTCTTTTTGACTTCTGGGACCTTTCTGGGAGGAAGAGCAGCTGGAAGGGCTGGGGAAAGCGAGACCAGGGGGCAGGTGAATGGAGATCTACCTTTGGTCAGGAGGTAGGGGAGGGAGGACAGTGATAGGTGAGGGCAGGGGATCAGAGGGAAGTGAAGGGAGAGACAGGGGTTGAGGTTGTGTCTTTATACCTGATGGGCTTCAGGTAGGCAAATCAAAGCTACACCCGTCAGGCGTGCTCTCTGTGGGGCCCAGGCACTCTGGGCATGCCCCTCCTGTAGGTCCATAATGCAGCATGCCTTATGGTCAGCTGTTTCTGCCTTCTCTATGGCCTCTCTGGATAGGCTGGGGACCTCTGTTCTCAATGACAGTAGGTATCAGCTCTTCAACTGTTCCCCTTCTTAGACTTGGGGTCCTCACTTCCATGTGAATCAGTGCAATGACAGTGGAAACAATAGGAGCAGATAAGCCTGTGGAGGTGGGAAATGCCTGCGCCACCTCATGGCATTCATATTTAAATTGTTAATAAAACTCATGCTGGTTTGTGACTCTTACCTCAAATTTATGGAGTATCTCATCTAGCAGGGGCTGCTAGAATGATCTGAGTGTGTGTGTGGGAGGGGAGGGTTTCATACAGGCCTCCCCATTCTGGAATGTTCTTCTCTTCCTCTGGGAATGACTCCGGGAGGCTTCTCTGACCCAGCTGCTCTACTGTTCCGACCCTCACCCCGAGTCTGGATTAGGTGTCTCCTCTGGGATCCCAAAATAGCCAGGGCATCTCATCACACCAACCACATTGTGTGAGAACAGTCTGTTGAACTGTCCAGCCATCAATGCCATCATCAGTCAGCCCCTAGAGTTAGGGGTTATATTTTGTCTACCTGGCTACCCCAGGGCCTGGCACACAGTACTTCATTGATTGGATTGAGGTCCATGTGTGGCCCACTGATTCACTGTACACAGCTGAGAGCCTTTGGGAAAAAGTTTGCTCTGGGTCCCTCCCTGCCTGGAAGTCCTCCGGACAGACTACACAGGGCAGAAGGCTTCAGAAGGCCCTGGGGAAGGTGCTGGGTGTTCTCTAGAAGAGCAAAGAGGGCCCTGGATTCTTAACTTGGGTTTAGCATGTGAATCAAATGTTAAAATGAAAGGCTTAGGGTGCCTGGTTTCCAGGAGCTGAGGAGGACGAGAGAGTAGGACAGGATAAGGGTGGTGACACAGTGAATGGCAGGGGCAGCCAAGGGCCATAGAGTGGGTAGGAGCACCAGATGGGTGCTGAGAGATGCTATTCATCTCCTTGTGTTGACAACCTGGTTAGGTAAGAAGGTCACTGTGGCCCAGGAGGACCATGCATTTCAGGGAGGATGAAGCTGCACCCTGGCCCTTTCAGCTCTTGAGCTTGTCCTGGAGCAGGTGTCCTCATAGCCCCACACTTTGCCAGCTTTTTGGCAGGA
>CM053510.1:33138235-33220411 GCA_028627145.1 Eidolon dupreanum | reverse complement strand
GAAAGTTCAGGCTGAGTATCCCAAACAACTCAGTGCACCTGTTATGCAGGCACTGGGCAAAGGCAGATTCCTGGAAAGGGGCCGCCTCTATTTTTTAGGTGTAAACAGCCTTTTCCGCAAAGAGGTGATGAGAACCATAACAAGCAGTGGACATATAAACAGCAGAAGCAACTGTGTTTCCTGAAAACTTGTCATGGGATCTGCGAGGAGACCTGGCCAAGAGCCAGGAGGAAGACAGCTGCTTCCTGTGAGCCATGAGGCCCTTGTAGAGATTAACCAATTTCTCCGCACCCTATAGGTATCACTGGTGCCTAGAGAAGAGGAGGGGTCCGGTGGACTCTGGTGGGTCACGATTGTCACCGAGTCCTTTGCTGGTGGCTGTAGGCCCTGGTTGTGGTGGGATAAATACCCAGCAGGCTGCTGGGCCCTCTGGCACAAGGTAGGGCAAGTAGTCACCTTATTTCTGGCATTGCACACCACTGCGTGGCAAAGCTAGGGGGCTGGGTTCCACTGAAGCAGAGACATGGCAGAAGGAAGTGCTGATGGCTTCTCCGCATTGCTGTTAACTCCCTTCCTGGCGCTCCTAGGACTTGGGGTGTTGTCATGTCAAACGTTATTTAGTTAATGAGGAAGGTGAGTATTCACAAATCAGCATGGCAAATAAGCATGAGTTTATAGCATTTAAAACCAAACTTGTGCCCACTTCTCCAAGAGTTTGTGAAGTCATCTTTTGATGCCAAGGTGACAGGTCCAGAGGGACTTAAAGTTGGTGCTGCTTAATTCTTTTTCCACAGCAGAGACACAGATCTGTGCCTGCCCATGCATTGCACATGTCAGGCTTGAGGAAGGAGCACCAGGGATGACAGGGTAGAGGAGGGAGGAGGCCGAGGGCTAGCTGTCATCTTGCCTTGTGACTTTGAGTAAGCCCTTTCCCATCTCTAGGCTCCTGCCTCATTCTTTATGAAATAAGGAGGTGGAACTGGTCCATCGTCATGATGTCTTCTGGTTCCAATGCTCTAAATCTCAAACTCTGTGAAATACAGTGTAAATTCTCTCTGTGACCCTGTTTGTAGTCCTAACTGAGATTGCTCACGTTCTGGGACTTAGAGTTTGGGTTATCTGAAGGTAGCATGCTGGTTGATTTGACATCGTACTCACCTCACCTGTTCTCAGTGTTAGACCTCTGCAGGGTGGTCTGCCCTCTCTCTGGAGACACTGCCTATTCTAATGCTCTGTGTGCAGTGCAAACAGTCCACAGCCATTCTTAGTAACTGTAGGGAGGAGTGTCTGAAGGGCTGTTCTGTATCTCATGCAAAGAGATGTAATAGGAAGAGATAAGTGATTAGATCTTCTTAATGATAAGGCCAGCACCACTGATTAATCAGAGCAAGATTCTCCTGCCATGTGCATAACAAGACTCCTTATCACTCACCCCAATTAGCTGCTGATGTCTCCCACTTTTCCTTGTCCTTGGATTTTAGAAAGAAAAGTTTCAAGATGATTCGGTCCCAGTCCCTGTCTCTGCAAATGCCAACGCAGCAAGATTGGAAGGGTCCCCCGACAGCCAGTCCAGCCATGCCTCCCGCAACCCCTGCACTCCTGGGAGCTACTTCCCAGCCCACGCCAGCACCCTATGCCATGCCCGAGTTCCAGCGGGTCACCATCAGTGGAGATTACTGTGCCGGGGTAAGGCGCTTCCCACTCCCCACTCTCCGTGGGCTCCCCCCGGGGCTGCGTGAGGGTCATATGTGCCTACACGCTGAGGCCCCATGAGCCACTGGGGTCATGCCCATCCCTGAAGCCTAGCCCTGTCTGTGGGTGTCTGGGAGGTGGTGGGCAGAAAGCACAGGAGTCTGAAAAGGAGGGCCCTGGCTGAGGCTGTGGGGTTTGAGTGTGTCTAGGGTGCTGTCCGTCCCTGTGAGGATGATCTAGCACACCGTGGCCGTGGCCTGTCAGTTCCATGTGTTCTCTGTCCCTGTAGCCCATTGAGGAAGTGCCAGTTTGTTCCCAAAATGTCGAATGGATTCAAAGTCCTGGCATTGATCAGTTTGCTGATTCGGCTTTTTCCACATGCTAAGGCTCAGTATCCTTAAATATAGGCTATTCTCCCAAAACCAGGAAGAGAGGGTCTTGGTGAGAAAGTGAACAAGCTGATTTACACACCAACTCAGTCAACGCAGTCACTGAAAATGTGCTAATTTCACCTGGTTTGATGATACATTTTTATTGCTTACTTTGTAAAGAGAAATATCACTGAGTTAGTACCAGGGTTAAGCTTGGTTCTATCTCCCTGGTCCTCAGTCTACTACTTGTGCCTCAACTGGCCTTGTTATTCTCTTCCTCTTTCCTTTTTAATAGTAGTTTTAGAATATATAGTATTCCTGAGAAAGCAAATCAAATTTTTACCTCACTTAAAAAATATATAATATTTTTTGTGCAGTAGAGAATCCTTGCATATGCTGTAAAATTTAAAGGGTACAAAAATCATATCAATTTTCCAGCCACCCAGTTCTCCTCCTTGGCAACCTTTGGTTTTGGTTTCTTGTGTGTTTTCGCGTAGATGGCCTCTATACCTGTACTTAATACCTGTACACCTGCTATGTACACATAATTTATTTTTACACAAATGGTAGTTTACTATACAGATTACACTATTGAGCCTAGCTTTTTTTTTGCTTAACAGTACATCTTGGAGATAATGCCATATCAATAGATAAAGAACTCTCTTGTTCTTTTTCGCAAATGCATACTATTCCACTCTGTGGATGTGCAATATTTTATTTAAGTTCCAATGGATGAGAATTTTGGTTGGATTGGAAGCAGTACAGGCCTTGTCTGATGGTGCAGCATCCTGACTAGGAGTCCTTGGTCTCTACCCAGCCTCTTGCAGGTGGGCAGAGAAGTGGAAAGGGAGAGTTGAGGTGGGCTGACAGCTAGCTAAATGGGAGGACGTTGGCCTAGCGCATTAACTAGCTTCTTTCAGTCAGTCTCCTGGCTGGCACATCATAGGGCATGGAGCCCCTGAACTGGGCAGTTGGTCTCCAGAGAGCTACAAGAGTAGGACAGGCAGGCTGACCTTGCAGATCCCTTCGGCCCCCAGTGGGTCTGCTGCCAGGCATGAGGCCTGCAGTGCCTACAAGTTGGTTGGTGGTTGTTGGTCCCATGGGATCCTGAGCACCCTCTCTGATATCTTTAGCCGTGGCCTGAGCCCCTTGCCATCCTGAGTCCATCAGTTCTGCTCATAAAGTGTTTGGCTTTGTCATTGGCAGGGGAATATTTTTGTCTAAGGTGTTTGTATCTGCCCACCTATTTCAGCTGCTCTCAAAAGCTATCCACTGGAAGGGTTAAAGTGGAATTAACACATCCTCATGGGGGCACTTGGAGTCAGGAAAGGAGAAGCTACCTCTTTAACAAAAAGCAAGAAGTGACATTTAGTTAAAGTATAAAAACATGTATGGGAAATAGATATGCCAACTTCCTTTCTCTGAGGATGGAATAGTGTGGGGAGAGTAGAGGGTGGTGTTTTAGCTATTTGCGAAGACTTATTTATTTGAACATACAAGAGATCTAAAAGAATGATAAAAAATATTTAAAATGTTAGGTAGATACATGGGTGTCTGTCATATTATCTATAGTGCTTGTCTGTATGTTTAAAATATTTTGAAAGTGTCCAGGCCCCAGCCCTCCCCACTCTGCTCTCTACCCACATCTTGTACCCCCCTCTGCTGCAGCACATATCCGCTGTTATGACTGTCTGTTTAGCTGCTTGTCACCCTGAGCACATTCAGATTTCTGCCACACATATCCTTCCCAAACAGACTAAGATTAATGAGCCCACTGGCAGGTGGGAATTTACCTCATTTATCTTTGAATACGAGGCAGCTCCGGGAAAGCAGAACATCCTTGGGCTTTGGGCATTAATCAGATCAGAGTCTGAAGTTTGACTTTGTAACTTCCTGGTGAGTGATTTATCCTCTCTTGGTCTCAGTTCCCCCATTTGTGAAATGGATTGTGTTGAGGACCAAATAAAATCTATGGAAAGGGTCTGGCACATGGCATATGTCAGTAAGTGCTTGTTGACTGGGTGAGTTGGGGTGGTTGCCAGATGAATCAAAAGCTTAGCGTTGGCAAAGCAGCAGACTGAGCACGCGGAAGTTTTTATTTTCACCTCTGAAGGATCCATGTATTTTACCCACTGAAATGAAGATACTCACCCTCATCAGGGGTGTGGTCCAGGCTTTGCCTCTTCATGTGCTAGGTGCAACAGCAGATATGTAGTTTAATCAGCAGCACTTGAATCTGGCCTTGGAGTGTGCAGGCCTGAGTACCTGCCTCTCTCCCAGTGGCCCTAACTCTCCTCCTGTGTTAGGGGTTCCCAAGACCACCCTTGAGTTCAGTCATTTGCTAGGAGGACTCCTAGGACTCAGCGCATAGCTGTCCTCTGACTAGGATCTATTATAGTGAAAGGATGCAGAGCAAAGTCAGCCCAAGGAACAGGTTCTAGAGAAGGCCCTCTCCCAGGGGAGTCACCACAACACAAATAACTCCTCATCATCGGACTGTGACAACATGCATGAAGTGTCATTTCCCATGGAAGCTCATTAGAGACTCGGAGCTCAAGGTTTTTATTGAGGCTGGTCGCACATCTGCATAGCACGTCCCCACATTTCAGACTGCCAGAAGGAAATAGGTGTTCAGCATAAACCGTCATGTTTGTACAAACAGCTTAGGCATGGTGAGCCACTCTTATTAGTCAGGGAATGGTGGGAATACTCCCAAAAACCCAGGGCCAACCTTTCAACGGACCTTGCTAAGGACAGTGGTCTCAGGCCTGCTACATGAACTCTTCTGCACACCCATTTCTGCAGATCACTGTGGAAGACTATGAGCAGGCCGCCAAGAGCCTGGCCAAGGCCCTGATGATCAGGGAGAAGTATGCCCGGCTCGCCTACCACCGCTTCCCGCGGACTACGGCCCAGTACCTGGGTTGTCAGTGGGCACACACGGCACCTCTGGAAGAGGGTCTCCCAGGTATGATGCTGTGGCTACAGGTGGGATTCCAAGTGGGGTACAGCCCAAGAATTGGTCAGGACTTTTTACTGGCTGGATGTATTTCCCCTGGGTGATGTTTTAAGGGCAGGGCCCAGATATTGGCTTCTACATCGAGTTTGCTGGCTTCCCCAAGATTGAGTCTGTGTGCACTGTGTGCCTGGCCCTGGGTGGAGCTGAGCTGTGGGAGTTAAGAGAGAGGTGAAAGACCTCCAGGGAGTCCTCCAGGGAGACAGGAAGTCTCCAGCAGGATGTTTGAAACAATATGACCAGACAGCAGATGCTGAATTAGTGGTGGCGTCGGGGTAGGTACAAGAGGAAGGGGCATGTTCTGGGCAGGGAAAGTAGGCCCTGGAGTTAAACCCACCTGTATTCTGATCTAAGCTCTGCCACTGTCTTGGGCAAAGTATTTCTCCAAACCTCAGTTTCTCAGTTTGTAAAATGGGCCTGTTGTGGGACTAAATGAGAATGCATGTGAAGTACTTAGTGCAGTTCTGCCATCTAGTGAGTGTTCGATAAGTAGCTGCTTTTATGCCGTGGAGCTTGGGGAAGGGAGATTAGAGAGGGCAGGGTGGTTTCTGGTAGACTAGCCTGTGAAGGACTTGGGAGGAGTAAAGGCTGTAAGTAACATGATTGAGGACAATAGGAAACCTTGATATCGAACGTTGGTGGGGGCGGATCAGATGAGGTCCTGCTGGTCTGTGACAGTAGCCAGAACCATAGCTGCCTCTGGGGTGTGTTTGGCGCCAAGATGTCTCCCATCTCTGGCTTCCTTGAAGCTCTGAGACCTGGACTTTGAGCATCTGTTACCACCTGGGGCCCTGGGTAAATCTCAGCCCTTCCAGGCTCATTTCCCTGTCTGTCGGAGGGAAGCTGATCCCACCTGCCCCAGTTTTGGCAAAGGCAGACAGAAATGACTGTCAAATATGTACTTTACACAAAGCAGAGTACCCAGGGGTCCTGGGCATGTACATACTGGGGCGAAGGCTGTGGCTTCACCCAGGCCTTTTTACTGCCTGCACCTCATAGGCCACTAGCATACTTTAGGGATTCCTGAGCTGGCCTGTGGCCGTGCCCGATGCGGGGACATTAGTTCCCACCTCTGTGCTGCTTCAGCTCCTGTGACCCCTCACATCTGCTCCAGGGGCAGTCTGTTCCGAGCACTGATGGTGACACCCAGGCAGGTCACTCCACCTCGTTTGCTTCCTTTGATGAAGATTCTAGATTTTCCTCCTGCCTGGGCTGGCAAGCTGGGCTGCTGGATGCTGTGTGGGGTTGGCTGAGGCATAGAATTGAAGCCCCCAGTTATACTGTTGTTTAGTATAACCTGTTCCTTGGCCAGAGACAGAGCTTATCAAGAGTTAGGGAAAGTCATTATGAGAGTAATGAGACTAATATCTTACAATTTATGTGTAGAGCATTACTGTTTACAGAACATTTTCCTATACCTGCTATGGAAGCCCTCACAACAGCCTGTTAAGGCAGGTGGTGTTATCCTCAGATGAGCAGACAGGATCAGAGAGGTAAAGTGGTTTATTCAATGTCTCATAGCTGGGAAATAGCCAAGGGTAGTTTTCTGCCTCCTGTGGGCTAGCTCAACATAGGAGTGGAACAGACAGCTCCACCAACAGCATTCCCTGCTTTGTGGGAGACAAGCTCCATGTTCTGTGCTCATCTGGGGAGGGAACTGGCTTCTTCACCTCACCCAGTAGCTGCCCTGGGCTCAGGCAGATGTGGGAGGATGGGCAGCTGCTCCTGCTGGGCAGTCTCAGGTACTGCCTATTCTCTTGTTAGGAGAAGACACAGCTACCCTTTTTAATATGCCAGGTATCCCTGAAGTACCCAGGAGGCTTCAGCTCATTTTGGTTAAATTTTAAAAGTTTATTGAACTACTAGCCATATGCCAGGGACTGTTCGAGGAAATGGGGATATAGCAGTGCACAAAACAAACATATTACCCTAGATAACTAAGAGAAATTATTTTATATAGTGGTAAGTGCTAAGGAGAAAAAATAAAGCAGGGAGGGGCATATGAAATGCTGGGTAGTTGGGGGTGGTTGGGGGTAGTTGGGTTTTATATAGGATGACCAGGACAGGCTTCACCAAGAATGTGACTTTTGAGCCCACATGAGCTCATGAGGTCAAGAGCACTTTGCCATCACTCAATCCTGTTTTGCAGACTTCCACCCTCCCCCACGGCCCCAGGAAGACCCTTACTGCCTAGATGATGCTCCCCCCAACCTAGGTTACCTGGTCTGCATGCAGGGAGGCATCCTCTTTGTGTATGATAACATGAAGACACTGGAGCACCAGGAGCCCCACAGCCTGCCCTACCCCGACCTGGAGACCTACACGATGGACATGAGCCACATCCTGGCCCTTATCACTGATGGCCCCACGTAAGTCAGTTTCCCCCCCAGTCCACCTCTCCTTGCATGAGTGCTATTCTGTAGGGCTGAGCTAGAAAGGCTAATCCTAGGCTTTCCCACACTCAAACTATCCCAGAAAGAGAGTGGTTTCCCCTTTATCCTGTCTTTGTGGGTTTCTGGAACAGTTTTCCACCATAGGGTGTCATATTCTTGGAACTGGTATATGTGTCCCTTCTGCATGCATAGGTGTGGAGCTTTTGTTTGCTGGAGGCCATCTGTGTACTTTAGAATGGCTGCCGCCCATCTCCCCAGGCAGGATGACAGCCTTGCAGAGTTATCAGCCTAGGGTATTTCTCTAGATGGTGGAGGAGTGATGAAGACTGTTGCTTCAGGTGTTGGGTTTTCCATGTTTCTGCAGGGGACAGTGCAGAGAGCCTGGGAACTTTGTGTCACCACCTCCATGATGATTGTGGGGTCGGCTTGTGCTGACTTGGCAGGTGGTTGTCTTCCTGAATTGGCCCCTGACTTTTTTTTTTAAATAATTTTTTATTTCTCAATTACAGTTGCCATACAATATTATATTAGTTTCAGGCATACAACACAGTGATTAGACACATTTGTGTAAATTACAAAGTGATTACACTGATAAATCTAGTATCCATCTGACACCATACATAGTTATTACAATGTTATTGACCGAATTCCTTATGCTGTAATTTTCATCCCCATGTCTATTTTGTTACTGCAGATTTGTACTTCTTAATCCCTTCCATTGGCCCCTCACTTCTTGGTGAGCATTTAAGCTAATCCACAATGGCAGTTCAGCATGCCTGGACCCTGAGCCTCCAAGTGGCTGCGCTGGGTGTGCCCAGGGAGGACAGGAAGTCTGAAGGAGGGAGATGGTGCTAGTCACCACTGAGGAACTTCTCTCTTGCCCTGCCTTTTGGGTTTTACAGGAACGGGTGAGAGGCCAGTCTCTAAGGAAGGAAAGTAGGCCTGGGGGGACATGGGCAGGTGGCTCTTGTTACTCACTGATCCTAGGGTACAGGTAAGACCCGGGAGTGGGGAGGGGCAGCTCCTGGAGACTTGCCTCAGCCAATGTGAGGAGCTTTGAGGGGAAACCTTGGGAGAGAGGGAAAGAGGGTGTGTGCTCCATGTCTGTCCTGTCTGGGAGGCTCTTAGGTGAGTCCTTCTGGGGAGAGGGACTGGGTGAGATAACCTTTGAAATCCCTCTGACACTCTGAGATCCTCCTGTGCTCCGCTCTGGGGCTCATCCTGGCAGACAGATGGCGGTGCTGTTCCAGGGGTGGCAGCTACTCTTTAAGAAAGTCTGAGTAATTGGATGTCAAGGGGGTTGATGTTCGTGTGAGGGGCACCAGGATGCACATGACACGAATTGTGGTTGAAGGTCGGTGTGGCTGTGGGCACAGGTGTGTGGCCAGGCACCTGGTCTGCGTGTGGGCTGGCAGTTGGCCTCAAGCAGTGAGCACTCCCACCCCCAGTGGCTTTTGACTGCTGGTGGGGGACATCAGTCCTAGCAGAGATTTCTGCCCTAGTAACACACTTCTCTACATTCCTCATCTGCCCACAGTGCAAACATCAGAGTTGAAAAGTCCTTGGGTGTTGGGGTTTGAGGGAGGCCATTTACTCAGAGGGTGGTTCCTCTGCCTACCAAGGTGGGCAGGCCACTCTTGATAGTTTGACTATGTTACTGATCTCTTGGGCAGAAGTTAAAGTCCTTTTAAAGAATTAGAGGTGGCTGAGGCTAGACAGGAGGAAAGGAAAAGGAAGAGGTGAAGGAGGGGGACTTTTAATGAGCATCCACTCTGTTCAAAGGCAGGCCCTTCACATTCATAAACCAATTTAACCCTCTTGTCAATCTTGGGCATTGCTGTATCCATTTTTGTTCATGGGAAATAGATGCTCAATAGAGATCAGTTGCCTAAGCACGAGAGCTAGAAGTCAGAGAACCTGTGTAGGTTGCAAAGTCAGCTTCACTGCCCTGTGTCAACTGCCTGCTCATTTCATAGAGCACACGGAAGTGGTTACACAGCTCAGCTGAGTCTGTGGAAGGCTGGAACCTTCTCATACCTCCCTGCTCCATCCCAACCTTCCACCCAAGGGTCGGTCCCCACAGACAATGGAGGTCTTCAAACTGGAGAGCTCGATGATACTTCTCCTCAGCTGTGATTTCTCCCCCTTCCCAACCTGCAGGAAAACATATTGTCACCGGCGACTGAACTTTCTGGAATCCAAGTTCAGCCTTCATGAGATGTTAAATGAAATGTCCGAGTTCAAAGAATTGAAGAGTAACCCCCACCGAGACTTCTATAATGTGAGAAAGGTGCGTTAGCGGGCCACTGGGACGCCCTGAGCTGGTCTGGGGCTACTCCTGTGGCCTTCCTTGACCAGAGCAGCGTGATATGTATGTGCAGAAGGAAGACTGGGACATGGTTCCATAGTGTAGCAGTTAGCACGTCCGCTTTACATGCAGAAGGTCCTGGGTTCGCTACCCAGTGGAGCCACGGTCTATGGTCTACAGCCATGCCACCCTGAACAAGCCCGATGTCTGATCTCGGAAGCTAAGCAGGATCAGACCTGGTTAGTACTTGTATGAGAGACCACCTAGGAAGACCAGGTGCTGTAGGCATAAATAATAACAATAAATAATAAAAAAAAAAAGAAGGAAGACTGGCATGTTGCCCTCTGTGCCTCAAATGGTACTTGGTACCCATGTTGTGTGTCTGTTGGAATGTGCTCTCTTCTTTGGAAAATAGGGCATGGCCTGTTAATTGGTCATGAGTGGAGCCCAGGTTACTTTTAAGGTAGAGTATGTATTAAATTTATTATGCAGAGAAAAAGTTGTTAAGACCTCTTTGGACTTGGGAGTTTGTGATTTTGCTTCCTTTGGGGTCAGGTGTATTTAAGGAGATATATGTGTTCCCTTTCTGCCCCTCCCGCAGAGTGGATGAGTAGACTTGGCCTGGGCTCAGGGGGTAAATGATCATGGTCTCCAGCCTTTCCATTTTCTTCAGTTTAACTCTTAGTGAGGTTAGAGATCAGAGTGCTAAGCTCAGGGCATTTGGTGTTGGACAAGAGTCACTTCCTCTCTATAGGAAGTTTACAACCTATTACTACTAGTGTGATAAGTGTGACAGGAATGGCTTTTAGGAAGACGCCAGAACTGAGCTGACTTAAAGAGTAGGAGTTAGCCAGGAAGAGGATGGGACAGGGGAAATGGAAGTGATGGCATTCCAGGTAGAGGGAACAGCATATGCAAATACCATGAGGGAGAGAGTGGTACGAGAAAGGAGAGACTATGGGTAGTGCTTTGACATTACTGTAAACGCTGCAGTGTGGCTGGAGCTCGGTGTAGGGGGAGAGGTGGGCTGCGGAGAGAGTGAGGCTGCAGAGGCCTGTGGGGTCCTCGATCATGCAGGGCCCAGGGGTTTTCAGAGGAAGCAGGAGGAGGCTGGGGTAGTATAGTGATCTGGGAGAGAAGCTCATGGGAAAAGGGGGGGTGGGCGGGATTAGGCTGGCTTTGCCTGGAAGAGATGGCCACATCTGAGTCACATTGAGATTGTCATTTCTATAGGGGCCTCTGTCCCAGATGGGATCTCTGGAAGACTGCCCTTCTCTGGGGTCCACTTTGATAAGGGAAGGTAGGCCCGGGGAGGCTGTGCTCCTCTGGGAAAGCCCAGCTCAGGCAGAGAGAATCAGCAGTGGCAGATGGAAGACCCCCTCTGGAGAAACCCAAGATCATGTCTGTTAAGCGTTTTGCAGTCTGGCATGGACTCCCACTGCGATGGGATCCTTAAGAAATGGAAGTGTCTTGAGGTTTTCCAGGCAGAGGTAAAACATTGTATGTTAGACACCACCTCCCTGGCAGCACCATTTATTCCTTCTCTGTGAGCCTCAGGTGTTGAGACAGATGGGTGTCGTAGTCTCTATGCCAGCTCCTCTCAGCCCTGCCCAAACACACCTACATGTCCAGCACGGGCCCAGATGGGCGTCCGAGGAAACTCCTCGCTTAGCCCCGTGCAGCACTGCCCTCCATGTATGTGAAGCTCTGGACCTGAGTGCTTCCTGCTGCCTGGGGCACAGCTGTCCTTGCTGACTGCACTGGTTCCGACACTGTTTGCTGCTGAGGTGGAGCCCCAGTGGGTGGTCCTGGGCCACCCAGCTGCTCTCTGTCCACAGTGTAGGAGAGAGTCCAGGTGGGGGCTCTGTTACCAGAGCACATCCTGAGAGTTCCATTAGTCTGGAGTTCATGTGCTGTCTGGACAGAGCTGGCCTAGACCCTGTGTGTGACACAGCAGCCTGTTCTCTGGCACCAGTCAGTTTATAAATATGGGCCCAGGTCTGCTCTGAGTCAGGCCTGTGCCTGCCCCTCCCTGCCTCCTGGGGGCTGGCTCTGTTATCTTGTCCTGGAAGTGTCTACTCTGGGGAGAGAGATGGCTTTCTGAAATCCAGGATGGGTGGGGAGGGTGGCCTCCGTGTTCCCATGGTGGCTGTCAGTGTTGTGGGGGCAGGCTAGGGCCATGCTCTGAGGCAGGAACTGTACATGGCCAGGATGTGGGTAGCATCTGTGGAAGTTCCAGCAACATTGCAGCAGGTCATGGTTTAGGGTATCATGAGGCCCAACAGCAGGACTGTGTAACTGAGATGACTGTTCTGCTCAGAGCTTAGGACGAGGGGCTGAGTGTGTTTGCTGCTTGGAAACTGGGCAGGATTAGGCTTTACCCACTTTGATTTAGAGGTAATATCAGGAATAACAAATAGGTTTCATCTTCTGTGCCAAACTTGACCAGGTGAGAGTGGCTACCTCAGGCGTCTCCCACAGCTGAGTGAAAAAAGTGCTGTAATTGATTATTGATGTCTGCCTGGATATGGAAACAGTTGGTGTTGGCTTAGGGGCAAACTACTGGTCTGTTTGGAAACTCTACTGTTTGTTTAGACCCAGGTCTTAGATGAAAGAAGGAATCACTTGTGTCTTCTGATGAATTGAAAACACTGACATCAAATAATGTCTTTTATTTATTTAAAAAAATAACCCCCTTGGGGATTCTGAAGTGTGGATGCTTCCTGGATTGTCCAGTTGTTTTCTTCCCTCATCTTGTGACTCAGGTAAGAGGGTAAGGACAGGCTGCACACCCTGCAGTGTGTCACTGGTCAGTTGGAGGACACAACCAGAAAGCCCAGAATGTGCTGAGTCATACCGGTATAGTTGGGCCCAGCTGTGTCTGGCTGCACTGAGCCAGGCTGACCTTCTCTTGTGCATCCACATGAGGCCAGCTCATCCCTGAGGTGCCTAAGCCTTTATTTACACCATGCTTCTGGTGCTTTAAATTGTTTCATTTCTCTGATGTCTGTCTCTCTGGTAGGAATGGCAGGATTAATGACAGGAAGGGCCTTGATGATGTGGCCGATGACATGGGCTGTGTGATATAATGCTGAAAGAGGTTTAATAGATCAAATGTCTGGTTTGGCATGACGTGGAGATGACTGGCCAGCCATGGACAGCATTCCTGGGCCTGAGGGCAGATGCCTCCTCACCCCAGCCCTGGCAGAGTGCATAGCTGGCTGAAGCAGTAATTGGAAGAGCACAGTATGGTGGCTGGCAGCACCCTGGCCTGTGAGGCCGCTGTCACCCTCCCTGGAAACCTCCCTTGGGCCCCTTGGGCTGTTGGAAGGGCAGTCAGGGTGCCTACTATGACCTTAGGCCATTCTTAGCTTAGCGAGTGCTCTGTTTCTTTGGGGCTGATAGCTGAAGGGAAGGCTCTGGAGGTTCCAAGGGAGGTTGGTGGGTAGAGTGGGGTCTTGTGGGGCATTTTGATGGGTTCTCAGGGTTATATGAAGATGTGGATATCATCCAAACTATTGGCACCTACAACACCTATTCATTTGTTCATTTGTCCATTTGTTGATTTAACTAATACATTGTAGCAAGCTCTGGGAAGGTTCTGGAGATGTGCATGCATCCTACATGGTCCCTGTCCTTGAGGAACTCCCAGTCCAGTGGAGGAGTAGGCAGACAATTTCAGAATGGAGTAGGAGGACGTATACAGTATAGGGAGAGTCTGTACCAGGTTCCTAGGTTGAGTAAGGGAAAGACTCGTCAGCTGTGCTTGGGGGATCGGGACTGGCTTTCAAGTGAAGGAGGTTGTCAGAAATTTCCAGGTGAATGATATTGGTGAGGAGGAAGTAAGCAATGCCAGGCCGAGGAAACACATGGGCAAAGTGACGCGGTGTGGAATAGCACGGGGCCTTGGGCATCTGGAAGTGTGTGTCATGGCTGAAGCACAGATAAGGGCAGTGGCAGATGAGAGTAAAGTCTTAAAGCAAGACTTGGATCCCAGACTAAGGAGCTTGAGCTTTATCTTAAATACATGGAAGCCATTGATATTTTGTTAATAGGAGAGTGGCCAGATACAATCTACATTTTTAAAAAGATCTCTTGATGGAAGGCTGTAGTTTGGGCAGCAGGGATAGAAAGAGGGAGACCAGTACTAAAGTCTAAAGGAGAAATGGGGAGGGGGCATCCAGGCATTGGTACGGGCTGCCTCCATGGCCCCAAAAGTGCTGAGGCTCTGTGCTTGATATCGAGGGTGGAGTGTGCTCACTCTTGTTGCCAGGGGAGGTGGCCTGGCTCATGGACTGGTGGGTGCTGTGTTGCAGGTGGACACACATATCCATGCGGCTGCCTGCATGAACCAGAAGCACTTGCTGCGCTTCATCAAGCACACGTACCAGACAGAGCCGGACAGAATCGTGGCCGAGAAGCAGGGCAGGAAGATCACCCTGCGGCAGGTGTTCGACAGCCTGAACATGGACCCCTATGACCTCACTGTGGATTCGCTGGATGTCCACGCGGTGAGTGAGAGTTTGCCCCGGTGTCTCAAGCAGTCCTGGTAGGGGACTTAGTCCCCTGAAGAACAGCCATGACTGTGCTAGGAGCGAGGCTGGCTGTGTAAATAGCTCTGTTCTAGCCATGGAGACCGTGAGAGGTTATTTGGCCTCAGAAAATAACAGGGCTTAGAGCAGCCATAGGACAGGGGAAGAGAGTGTGTGACTTGGAGTCAGGCAGGTCCCAGTTTTAATTCCACTTCAGTCACTTAGGAGCTGTGTCCCCTTAAGCAACTCACTTAAGCTTTTATTTCTTTGCCTATAAAATGGTGAATTCTGCGGGACTATTGTTAATTACAGTTATTAAAATATTAAATGATGGTACAGCTACTATGAAAAACAGAATGGCGTTTCCTCAAAAACTTAAATATGGAATTACCATATGTTCCAGCAATTCTACTCCAAAGAACTGATGAAAGCAGAGACTAAAACAGATACTTGCACATCAATGCTAATAGCAGCATTATCTACAATGGCCAAATGGTAGAAGCAACCCAAATGTCCACTGACAGATGAATGAAAAAACAAAATGTGGTGTATCTGTATGATGGAATATTTTTCATCCCTAAAAAGGAATAAAGTACTGATATCTGCCATAACATAGACGAACCTTGAAAAATTTTTGCTAAGTCAAAGAAGACAAATACAGAAGGGCAAGTAGTATGTGATTCTCCTTGTATGAGGTACCTAGAATAAGCAAATTCATACAGACAGAAAGGAAAATAGAGGTTACCAGGAGCTGAGGGGAAGAGGTGAATGGCAGTTATTGTTGTGGGTACAGAGTTTCAGTTTTACAAGATGAAAAAAGTACTGGAGATGGATGGTTGTGATGGTTACACAACAGATGGTTATTATCATAAATTTTGTGTTATGTATATTTCACCACAATAAAAAAAAATCTGTGTTAAACAAACAAAGCATTGAATGAGATAAGGTGGAGTCTAAGCTTTAATAAGACACACTTTATTTTTGATTGTTCAATAGTTCAGTATTCTCTGCTCACCCAGCCAGCCATGCTCCTAGCCATGGTCATTTGGAGCATGAGGCCCTCTGGTCCTTCTTCACAGAGGGCATCACAAAAGGACCCAGGGCTGACCAAGTGAGGATACCTGGTTCTGGGCCCAGGACTTTGCAAGATTTTGTGCAAGAACTGACATAGAAGACATCTTTCAGTGTGACTACGCATAAGGCCTGGAGAGAGGCGTGTGTGTGGTGGCTGCACACAATGTGGTGATCTGGCTGATGGTCTCCTCTCTCCAGGGCCGGCAGACATTCCATCGCTTTGACAAGTTCAACTCCAAATACAATCCCGTGGGGGCCAGTGAGCTGCGTGACCTGTACCTGAAAACTGAAAACTACCTGGGAGGAGAATACTTTGCTCGGATGGTTAAGGTGAGTGAGCCCTCAGCCTCTCCAAGCCTTCCTCAGGTACCTGACAGCATCTGCCTTCAGAGGATGGGGTTGCGCATGGCCTCTGCCTTCTTCCCCTCCCCAAATCCCTGTCCATCCACCACCCAGCTCCAGCAAGGCTGAAGTGCTCTGGCACTGGCTGCCCGAGCTCAGGCAAGCTGGTGCTGCATGTGTTCACTGTGTCAACTGCAAGCAAGAAGAGGGGGAGGGTATACACTTTGGGAGCACTCTCAGTGTTCAGGCTTGCTGTCCTGTCTCTTTGCAGCCTGAACTTGGCTGGAAGCAGCTTAGCTCCATGTGGAGCAGTGTCTGCTACCTGGCCTGGTACTGTGTGACAGTGCAGACCCAAGGCCTTTCCCTACAGTAAGGGGCCTCTGCTGAGGCAGAGTGAATGCTCACTTGGCAGCAAGGGGATGTAGATCAGGCCTCTTCAGCCTGGGAAGAGGTGGCTGAAGGAGCTGCAGGATCTAGCAGCTGGGGTGCTCTTGGCCTGACCCGAGCTCTTTTTGGTGTCAGGAGGTGGCCCGGGAGCTGGAGGAGAGCAAGTACCAGTACTCAGAGCCACGGCTCTCCATCTACGGCCGCAGTCCTGATGAGTGGCCCAACCTGGCCCGCTGGTTCATCCAGCACAAGGTCTACTCACCCAACATGCGCTGGATCATCCAAGTGCCCCGGATCTAGTAAGTGAGGCAGCCTGCTCTCTGCCTGTGCCCGCTGGGGCTCCAACCTGTCCCGAATGGGCTGCTGAGTCTGCACTATCGATGGGCGTGTCCTCTTCTAGTGTCGGCTTAGGCCTCTTCTCTCCAGGGATTTTCCATAGGGAAGGGTGGCTGGCAGAGTTGTCTTTGTGACAAACTTTTACTCTTTGAAGAACTTATATGTACAAGGGCCTGGTGGGAACTTCTGCCTGTCTTTTTCTCATTGTAGGATAAGGATATCTTTTTGGGTGAGCATCAGGATATGAGTGACCTGGTGGTGGTCCACTCTCTAGATATGACTCAGACCACCACTGTCCTCTCCAGTTGTCTGGCTGATGTAGGGCTCATGGCCCCTGAATGGGCTGGGCCTGTGGTTTAGGGAAACTGAACTGAATGGCAGAGAGTTCGTATCAATGGGGAATAGGACTCATCTCTCAGACCCTTGGTCAGCCTGAATCCTTCACCCTTTTTCCAGCATGGCCTCTGGCTTGAGGAAGTTCTCTGATAGGTTTGGGTAAGATTTGAGTTTGCAAACCAAGGCCTACTATTTTAGAATTTGCTGAGAGTTGGAGAGGATGAGAAGGATCTGTGTTCAAGCCACATTTCTGACTCTCCTCTGGGTATTTAAACGGGACGTGAACTGACTGAGGACATGACTGATGTCGCTCTCTGGCAGGCCACGGCGGCCATTGGGGCTTTCTTAATCATCGAGTCTTCACTTTCCTCAGTGACATATTTAGGTCAAAGAAGCTGCTGCCAAGCTTTGGGAAGATGCTGGAGAACATCTTCCTGCCCCTTTTTGAGGCCACGATCAACCCCCAAGATCACCGAGAGCTTCACGTCTTTCTCAAATATGTAAGTGTAGGTGGCGCCTCAGATGATGTGCACAGTGGTAGAGAGAGGAGGGGACTCCCCAGGTCACATCAGGCTTCGCTTCCCTCCTCCTATCTCTCTTGTGCCCCAGGCATAGGTTGCCAGCCCCAAAAGGCTGAATTTCTATCCCAGAGAGGGAGGTCCCCTTGTCCTCAGGGGCAACCCTGGGATGGGGGTGGGGGCAGGCAGCAGCAGGGAAGGACTTCACATCAGTCCCTGGCCATATGGGATTGGGAAAGCAGCACCAAGCAGCAGCCTCCAGGCCTCTTTAGAAATGCAGACATTTCAGCTCCCCTGCTTTTACCTAAAAACTGTGGTCCTCCTTGTTTGCTCAAGCCCCACAAAATATGTTTATCTTCCATATCTGATTAGTTATGGGAGAGGGAGAGAAGAGATGGAGGAGAGAATGCACCAGAAGGGGCATGAGGGGCACAGGAGCTGTCCCTCCCTCTAGGTGCCTAGAATAGAGGTGGCTGGAGACAATAAGAAACAAGTTCAGTATCCAGTGGAGGTTAGGAGAATGATTTCTGACAAGGAGGGAGGCAGGGAAGAGTCCAGAGGGTTGGGGTCATGGAGTAGGAGTGATTGAGTTTGTGTGTGTTTTGTGGGGTGGGGTGGTGGGCGGCTACCAGGAAAGGGTTTGAACAAGCTGAAGGACATTGTTGAATTTATGTTTTCGACAAACACCATCCTGGCTGTTGTGTGGAGAATGGCCTGGAGCAGAAGATACCTAGGGGTCGGGGGGAAGGGGTCAAGATGAGAGTCCGGGGCCTGTTCCTGCAATGCTCGAGGCCTGTGGGAGGTCCAGTTCGAGGCCTTGCATCAGCTGGATACAGTTCAGTAGAGGGGCTGACATTAGCCCTATGCTAGGCACTGAGAGTTCTCATGAAGCCTGGAACTAGTGAGCACAGAGCAGGACTCAGGGTCCTGTGGACCCCCACACCTGTCCAGGCCACAGTGAGAACTACAGTAGGGACCCTGTCATTCCTTTGACACATATGGCTCTATGTGTCAAGATTCTGCCAAGACCCTCATGGTCCTTTACTATTTTGTGAGAGGCTGGCTCCCAAAGAAGGGCATGGGCCTGGGTTGGGAGCCCCCCAGTTTGGGCCAGTTGTGGAGCGAGTGGGCAGTCTTTCAGAAGTCCCTTCCCAAAGCATAGCTTTGGCTGAGTGAAAGGAGCGAGACGTGTTGGCAAAACTGCCCCACATGCTGGCTAAGAGGCTGTGTCCTCATAGGTCACTTGTGGTCAGGGCCTGACCTCTGGGATCGGGTCACTAGGAAGCCTGTGACTAGGATGGGGCCCCCAGGGGCACATTTGGGCCCCTGGCTGAGGTGTAACTGCAGTGGAAGGCTGGGAGTCTCCTGAGCTTCTCTGATCTGGCTCAGGGAACTTCCCAGGGAGGAGTTGGGAAGCAGAGCTACCTTCCTCCCAGGAATGACAGCTCAGGCTTCCAAGGGGCCATTTTGGACAGGGCTCACCTTGGCCCGTTTGTGAGACATCACAGCTGGATTTTAGTGGCCACACCTGGGACGTGCTCGAGGGTATCCTCCCTATAGCCACAGAGTCCAGTTCCTGGTCCTCTTATGTGGGCAAGCTCCTTAATCGCCCTTAATTGCTCACAGCCAAGCCCTTCCTCACAGTGTCACTCTGAGTGTCAAATTAGCTGATGGGAAGTCGGTACTTTAAGCAGGGCCTGACATATAGTAGGTGCATAGGAAATGCCCATCCCCTCCCCACTATAGCTGTTGTCCCTGCTGTCGATGGCAGGGGCTGCTGGCTACCCTGCAGTGCTGGCCTCCCCTTGGTATATCAGAGGCATGGGCAGTGGGTATGGCTGCCTTACTTTTCACGTGGCCCGAGTCCCCTCACTGTCGCCACTACCACATAGGGGCTTAGCACCCTCTTGGGTGCCTTTGGAAGCCCTGGAGGGACAGATGGTGGCATTGTGCCCACTCCCCCTCCCTGGGAGGAATGTGGTCTCAGGCTGGCCAGGGGGTCCACAGCTGAGGTGCAACCCTGAGAGGCCTGGACTCCAAGGCCTCTGGTAGCTCATCTGCCTTGGCTTGATATAGGACCCCTCCTCCTGCCTAGGTGACAGGGTTTGACAGCGTGGATGATGAGTCCAAGCACAGCGAACACATGTTCTCGGAGAAGAGTCCCAGCCCGGACATCTGGACCAGTGAGCAGAACCCTCCCTACAGCTACTACCTGTACTACATGTATGCCAACATCATGGTACTCAACAACCTCCGCAGGTGGGTGAGCTGGCCCGGTACACAGGGCCACAGGCCCTCACACCTCACACCTAGGGACACGCCCCAGTGCACCACATAGGGCCACACAAACACAGGCATGCCCAAGACGACATGATAGTACACACTACGAAGCCAAGCCCCGTGCTTGTACACATACATGTTCACACATACACCTGCCCACACCTATGTGGGTACCTATCCCTCTCTGATATGATACAGACACAGGACATGTCAACACACATACATGTTCACTTACCACCATGCAGTGTTCACACGTGCAATTATTCATGCAATAAGTTATTATGCCTGCCGTGTGACAGGTACTGTCCTAGGTGCTGGACATATATGGAACAAAGCAGACTAAACTGATGTCCTCATGATGCTTCCATCTGCCATCTTACATGCACGGGCTCCTACTGGTGCACACACTCAGAGGAGGCACACCGGGTAGGAGTTGGGTGCCCAGCGCAGGACACTGAGCCATCTACTCCCCTTCCTGCAAGTCTAGCATCCCTCCCACTCCTGCTAGGCCATGGGGCCTCATTAGCTCAGGCTGAGCCTGTGCTAGTGGAGGTTTTGAATAGCACCATGGCTGAAAGAGGATGGCCTGGTGTTGGGGTTGGGGCGTCTGGGGCTGAGCTTTTGGAGATGGGGCTCGAGTTCTAGCTCTGCCACTGACTTGCCCAATGGCTTTTATTCTCTAATTCTACTTTCTGGGTTTGCCTATTTTTCTAACAAAGGTCGGATTCGATGGTTTCTTATGGCTCTTTCTGCTCTGAAGGTCTATGAATCTGGGCTACAAGGCCTAGTGAAGAGAGGAAGGGGAGGAGTGAACAGAAGACAGGGCGGGGTCTCTTTCTACCACTAGGCCCCCTCTCTGTTCCTCAGAGATGGCGTCTATTGTCTCTGTGGAGCTCTGGGCCTGGGAAGGGTAGTTTCTAGAGTACCCTTTGTCAGCTGTGCTGATCCTGTCATGGGTGACTGTCTCCCCTGAGCTGGTGGTGCAGGCCCCAGGCCTGTGGGGTCCTGAGCAGGGTGGACCAGCGATGACTAAGAACCTTACTTTTCCTGTAGGGAACGAGGCCTGAGCACGTTCCTGTTCCGGCCTCACTGTGGAGAGGCCGGCTCCATCACCCACCTCGTGTCTGCTTTCCTGACTGCTGACAACATTTCCCATGGGTTGCTCCTCAAGAAGGTAACCAGGCCACTCACAGACTCCTGTCCTTCAGTGACAGTCCTGCCCTGGGCCCCCCCAAGGAGTAGGATCCCGTGGGCTCCAGTCTGCCCCTTGGGCGCCTCTGGCCAGTGATGCTAAAAGGCTTGGGCTGGGGTGTCTGTAGTCATCCAAGTTTCATATTTAATTTTGAAAGTAATATTATTAAAGATATCACAATTTGGATTTTCTGAAAAACAGAAATATGAAAAAAAATCTTATTGCTATTCCTTTAATCAAAACAGCCATTATTAGCTTTCATAGTGTTTCCAATTCTCATCTTTTTTCCAGAGCATATTTATATGTTTATTATGATAATGAGCATAAATTTTTGATTCCTTGTCCCTTAACTTTGTATAACAAGCATTTTTTCTGCAACTTAATATCCATGCTCATCATTCTAAAGGCTGTTGGAAGAATGGCCTGCCATTCGGATGGTCTGTTATTGATTCAGCCAATCTCTAGTTGTTGGACAGATTCCATTTAACTTTTCACTGGTGTAAATAATGGTACCATGAACTCTGTACATTCAACCTCCTCCTTAGGAACCATGTTTTCTCAAACCGCTCCCATAGGAACCATGTTTGCTCAAACCGCTCCCTTGCCCTGGCCTCAGGGAGGTCTAACCCCCTGTCACATTTCCATGTGGGATGGGTGCTACATCAGAAAACTACTCTAGGCTGGCCAGGTCTGCCCCACCCATCTGTGAGGAGCTGGAGTGTTTATAGTCTCAACCTGAATGTTTGTGGTCAAAGCAACAAAAGTGAGGCATCTCCTGGACTGACCCACTGGGGTCAGCACCTGGGGGAGGAGAGCTGAGGATGTTGGTTGGAGTCAGCCCAGGGCTTTGCAGCTGCCCTTCCTGCCCTGAGCTGTGCCTCACTTTTGGAGCCAAGAGGAAGCACTTCTGACACTGGGCGAGAGGACAGTCCCAGGGAGAGATGGGCATGTGAGGCAGGAACTAGGTGAATGTAGAGGTGGGGCAAAGACAGGGTAGGGATTGGGTGTCCTGGCTTTGGACTTGCACAGACACTGCCCAGACCCCTGGTTTCGACTGATGATGCTTCTCCCTTTCCTCCATCCCTTTCTCTACCCTGCCCCCTTCCTCTCTCTGGCACTTATCACCTGAGTTTGGTTGTTCTTTTGCAGAGTCCGGTGTTGCAGTATCTCTACTACCTTGCTCAGATCCCCATTGCCATGTCTCCTCTTAGCAACAACAGTCTGTTCCTTGAATATTCCAAAAACCCTCTGAGGGAGTTTCTGCACAAGGGACTGCATGTCTCTCTCTCTACTGATGACCCCATGCAGTTCCACTACACGAAGGTGAGGACTTTAGGGGAAGGTGAAGACTTTAGGTGTCTTGTCCTCCCACTGCAGGCACCTGAGCATATGGCTCAGTCCTGCCTTTGGGGCAGGACTGGGGCCCAGTGAAGATAAGAGCTAATCTCTTGGTGAGGTAAGTGTTCCTTCCTTGAGCCATCTTTTGGGGTCCTTGGATCCTTGAAGGCACCATTTCATTTCTCTGCTTTTCTCTATTTTCTCTTTCTTTGATATTTACTAGTTCTGTGAAATTGGTAAAGTTACTTGACCTCTCTGTATCTTTTTCTTCTTCATGTATCAAATAGGGATAAAATTGTCTCTACATCTACCTCTACCTACCATATTGTGAGGATTCATTAAGATAACGAACTAAAGAGTCTGCATATATTAGCTACCACTTTTGTTAATACTATTGTTATTATTACACTTTGCTCTGGGGAAAGGGAAGAGTAAGGGAAAGGTGATGTCATGCATGGGGACCAGACATTAGTGTAACCAAGCACATTTTGATGGTATTGATAGGATAGCCATTGATTAGTAAAAATAGAAGTGCCAGAGTGTTCTAGGACAGGTTCTTCAAGCTTTTGGTCTCAGGCCCCCTTTATACTCTGAAGAATTGAAGCCCTCAGAGAGCTGCTGTTTGCATGAGTTATATTTAGTGAGATTTAACTGTTAGAAACTAATGCAAAATTGAAAAATATTAACTCATTAAAATAACATTAATAAACCTATTAAATGTTAAATATAAACAATTTTTATGAAAAATAATTGTATTTCCTAAAACAAAAATGAAATACTGAGAATGCCATTATTTTATATTTTTGCAAATCTTTAATGTCTTGTTTTATAGAAGGCAGCTGGATTCTCATATCTGCATTCAATCTGTTGTGATAAATTGTTTTTATCAAAGTATATGAAGAAAACCTTGTCTCACAAAGATACATAGTTGGAAAAGGGAGTATCTTTTAAAATGCCTCGGGGACCCCCCAGGGATCCTAGGACCACATTTTAAGAACTGCTGCTCTATGATACAGAGGCAGTTGGGTGGAGAAAGGTAACAGCAGGGCTTGTGATTAATTTGACTTTTCATATCCTGGAAGATAAAGCGAAAGCACAGCTCAAACCCAAATTCTTTGGGGATTACAGTCACAGTACTGACACTTGATCATTTCTCATTCTTATTTAAGTTTCCATTTCTGTTCTTTACTCAGACTAACTTTTACTTTTGGACAATCTTAAGAAAATGGTCTGTTAAATAAAAAGCAAAGCTATAGAGCAGATATTTAAAGTGTTCTGACCCAGGGGACTGTCACAGGAGAGAAGGCTGGTGTCCCCATGACCGGCACAGGGCTTCGAACATGTGCTGGTCAATGAATAAATGTGTAGGTGTTCTTTGATATATATCATGTTGGTAACCTGAGATTTCACACAAAAAAGATCTTAGGAGTTTGTCCTTGAATGGGGAGGACGTTATTTAATTAGCCAGGTGCCAGTCATTAGAGAAAAATTAAATCTGCAATGTCTGATGTTTCTAGCTTTGGAAACATGTGAAACATTGAAATGGATATTCTACCATCTAATACATTTACTTTTGGGGGAATCTAGGAGGCTCTTATGGAAGAATATGCAATTGCAGCTCAGGTGTGGAAGCTGAGCACATGTGACCTGTGTGAAATCGCCAGGAACAGCGTGCTGCAGAGCGGCCTCTCACATCAGGTGCGGTGTGTGAGGGCATTGCCCTCCTGTCCTTTCGACATATGTATAATGAATGCCTGCTGTGCACCTGGCACTTTCTAGGGCACGAGATCAGTGATGAACAGGATGAGCAGGGTCTCTGTCACACTTTTCAGACCTCTGCTCATGTCATCTCCTCAGGGAGGCCTTCCCTGATTACCCATTCTACAATAGCCACACACTTGCCATCATTCTCTATCCCTTTAATCTGCTTTTCTTTATAACATTGATTATTACTGATGTTGTAATAGTTATGTTTTATTCTATCTTTCCTTCTAGAATGTAAATTCCTTTAGGGCAGAGACTGTTTTGTTCAGCATTATATCCCTCAGGCCTAGTATAGTTCCTGGCACCTAGAAGGCACTAAGTATTTCTTGAATAGATGAATAGTACTTAGATGGAATAAAAAACTCTAGGGATGGGACCTGGATATCAGTAACTTTTTTAGTTTTCTAAGTGATTCTGGTGTGCAGCCAGGGTTGAGAACCTTTGCCCTAGAGGGTGTCTTAGGTCTGCAGGTACTTCCTCTGGGTGAGGTCACTGGTACAGGAAGAGGGCTGCATTGGTGCTTCTTCCCAGAACCACCCAACTGTGTGCCCTTGTCAGTTCTCATGAGGGACTTCAGAGAGTATTCACCTTGCCTTCTTCCTCACCTGTGGAGAAAGCTGTCCTGATGGAGGACCTGCTGCAGGGGCACTAATCTGATTTGGTGTGGCTAATGTCAGAGCTGCCGTGTGGATACAGGAAGTAAACCTAAGGTATATTGTTTCATTTGTATTTCTCTTGGTCCACAGGAAAAGCAAAAATTTTTGGGACAAAATTATTATAAAGAAGGGCCTGAAGGAAATGATATTCGAAAGACAAATGTTGCTCAGATCCGGATGGCGTTCCGATATGAGACTTTATGTAATGAGCTCAGCTTCCTATCTGATGCCATGAAATCTGAAGAGATCACAGCCCTGACCAAGTAGGTCCAGTACTGGACATGCATTTTAACTTTTTGGTTTAATTTCAAGTTCTGCTGTGATTAACAGTGGTTGAAATACCAAACTAGGACTTTTCTCCTTGGAGAGGATGCCCCGAAGAACTATCAAACTAGTCATTTTGGTTGCACTGTTCACTTTAAGATCTGATATGCCCACTTCTGTTAATATTTCTGAGTAATAGGTGGTGACGACTCCTTGGGGATGTAGGAGCTGGACACTTGTCTATACTCATTCCTAATTTTCCAAGTACTTCTCTTGAAACTGCTAGTGCTTGCATTGTTGGGGCCAGGGTGTTCCACAGTCCAGTGCCCACTGACACGAGGTCTGTGTGGTTTTCTGCATAGTCCTCTATTGGCCCTGCAGGCTAGTTAGTAGTTGTTCATTTCAGCCTCTGGCTGGCTGGCTGCCTTAAACAAAATCGATTGTACAGCTCCCTTTTGTTAAGGAGATACTTGGAGAGAATTAAAATAGAAAACTTCCTTCTTTGTGTTTATGAATTTTTTATTTAGCCCTCTACCCTCCTTTCTATTTAGGAAGCCAAATGTGCACAACTGAAACAGTCACTTCTATTCTGTGTCTTGATTTCATCTGAAAAGTGAGGGTTTGGACTAGATGAGAGGTTTTCAAATGGTGTTCTGTGAATTTTCCTCCCTTTAGGGTAGGAGAGGTTAGGGGGTGTGAGTTTCTGGGTGCTGCCTTTACTTCTTCAGTGACTACTTTCATCAGTTTTTCATTGAGATGTCTACATATTTTGATTTGAACTAAGGACTTTGAAGAGTACAGGACTAGATGATCTCCGTTCCTTTTGGCTCTAACATTCTGATTATAACTCAATTATTGTTTTACTTATAAAGAGTTAGGGCCAGAATTTACTTAAGGTTAGATAGCTAATAAGTAATAGGACTAGCACTAGGTGTCTCTTCTCCTAATCCAGTCCTTTCCCCGCGATTCCATGAAGCCTCACGAATGTTAGAATTTTTAATCACTGTAACCTGGTGCATTTCTTTTTAAAGGTAAAATTTCTCCCTTACCTAATATGTTGACTTTTTCAGAAGCTATAAGTGGTCCCAGGGGCCAGGTAGAAAGTATTTTTTAAAACCAATCTGAATTTAAGCTTTGCCAATGTACTCTTCATCTGTGTTACTAGTGCCTGGTATATAGTAGGTGCTCAATGTATATTGAATAATTAAATGAATTTCTCTTTGACAACTTTTTAAGGATATGTGCTCCCAATACATGGCAAGCTGCTCAAGGACATTCCTGTCTATTTCTGTGGGCAAATGCAGACTATGGGAAGTCCTTCTGAATCTGTATAGGGTTGGAAGAACCCTATTTTTGCCTGTAAAAATGCTTATTTGACTTTGGATTGTCTTGTCTTGTGACTTTATAATGCTTGTTCCCTCCACTGGTCAACTTAGCATACAGATCAATGTTTTTTTGTTTTTCTTTGTTTTTTTTTTTTTTTTTTTTTTTTTATTAGGCAAACATATACGCTACCTTACAGCTAATTATGACATTGAATGAAAACCCAGCATTTATCTTAGATATTCATTATTTTTGAAAAGCTCTTTTTGTATACATTTGCCCTAACATAGCAAGCATTGTACAGTTTTTCAATGTCATTTTATCTATATCAAGTATTTTTTTTTAATTATTAAATAAAGTCTGTTAGGACTATGAGTCAGTAATTTAAAACAATTTCAAGTTAATATTATTCAAAGCGAATGTTTAAGTTTTTTGGAAAGCTATCAATAACTATTAATTTATTTTTAACTAAGACTCAGACATGGATGACATTCAGTAGGAAAACTCAAAAATTTCAGACAGAAGTTTGCTAGACTCAGAAGGTAAACCTTTGCTAACTTTTCCTGTAACTGCTGCCCTGTTATTTTGTGAGCCAAATCACATATGTCCATTTCCTTTTCCCTAGATATTACTTTAACTATTAAGCCAACATTTACTGGATTTTACCTGTCCTGCAAACTTTTCAGACACCTTTTTCTATAGTTCTTTGTGCTTTTATTACATCGTTGTACCTAACTGACCTTTTTTGGGGGTGAATCCTGCTTCCTTTTGTGTTCACAGTTGGAATCAATGGCAATTGTAGTCTAGTCCACATTTCTAAAAGAAGTTTTTGGGGCATATAATCCCTTACCTACACCAAAAGGCTCAACTTCATGTTATGTGTTACTTCAGACTGCATTGCTGAAATGATCAGTGTCATTGCTTTTTGCCTCACAAAAACAAATCACAGCTCCTGGGTTGGTGTTTACCCAGGCCTGTCCTGGGCCTTTACTTCCTCTTATCTTGGATTAAAGCAGAGTTGCAAACACATTCCTCTGACGGCTTTCTCTTTGTTTCTGAGTGCTGTGCTGGTGAAACAACATTCACCTTTTTTTAGGTTTGTAGACACAAGTAAAGGCGATATATTGGTAATACATCTAGGTATTCCATACCTGAACAATGACTATATTTTAAAGAATGAGTATAACTAACTGCCATAAAAGGAACACTAATCAGACAAATATAGCTCCCTGGAAATTTTTATACTCTGAACCTCTAAATAAATATTTTATTAGAGATAGAGGATACCAGAGAGTAAGACTACAAACAGCTGCAAATTATCAAAATATATCTGAGGAGGCTTTTATGTCTTTTGATACCAAAATGTGTGCTTCTCTGTGATGATCAATAAATTTAATTATAAACTACTACTTCTTATAAATGGCTTTCCTCTTTTCAACACTAAGATTATAATATTCTTCTCCAATTACATTAATTTTATCTTAGAAATGATTTTACAAGGTAAACATCAAAACTGCCATAGGATGAATATTTTATCAATTATTTTTACTGTCCAATAGGATAAAATAACATGGAAACAAATGAAAGTTTGCTGTCAACTGTTTATATTTGTTGTGTTGCCTAGCATAAATGTGAGTGATCAGTTCTTTCCCTAATCTCTAAGTAGTTTTCTTATTCCTGGACAAAGTAAGCTTGACTTAATGAAGAAAAAGCCAGTTTAAAAATACAAATTCTTCAGACTGCTTTTTAATGACTCCACCTTCTCATGTTAAAAATCACTGAATCAAATAATATTTTCAAGCAGCCTTATTAATCAGATATATATTAGGTATAAGTAAATCAAATCCAATTTGAAATGAATTTTAAAACATAGCACACAAATATCACAACCCCCAGAGCACAACAGAAAATATTCTTCTAAAGAATATAAACATTTAGTATTTAAGAATGTAAAATCACATTAAAAAAATCTCTTCAATTAACTAAAATTTACTTGCTAAAGATTATTTATTGCACAATATATCAGTTTACCGTAAGAATAAAACGGATAATGTTATTCTCAATTTCTAAATTCAGTAGTCAAATCCATTTTCTTAAACTAAAGTTCTGTAGCATTATGAGTAAACCCCTTATATTACTGAGTTAGGATATGGAAAACTTTATAACTTATAAAACAAATTCCTTATAGTTCATGAAATCATTTCACAAATCCGAGAAGGCACACATTATATATTTCCTATTATAGTAAGTGCATTTAAGTACTTCATAATTAAAAAAGACAAAGCTGTACAGAATACAAAAAGTGTATATTTTATCCATTAAACAAATTTACAACTTTTACGATTAGTTATTACAATGTAACAAACCTAACATTCACATCTGAAGAATTATCACCCAGTTTAATGGAGTGAGCAAAAACCTGTGCTCATTTATTAGATAAGGCTAATAAAAAACATTTTCTATTTCACAGTAGATTCAGTTAGTGTCTTGGAGTTCATATTAGAAAATAAAAAGGGTTGGGCAATATCAAGTTACCGTTAAATAATTCCTCAAGAGGTGAAGGATTCTGAAGGATAAAATCATTGGCTATATCTGGAAAGATCCAAAAACCTGTAAAGCGACTTTGTTCATTTTTAGAAACATTCTTACATTAAGCAATCTGAATTAGACTCAGCAAGTCTAATCCAAAAGGACAATTAAAAATCTTAGAGCTGTAAAAGATCTCAGAGAATCATTTATCTTAAGGTTTTCAAAATATGTTCCATGGAATACTAACGAGCCATGGAGGAGAATCAAGGTTTTGCAAATTTGACTTGGATTTAGTTAAAAAACTTTTTTTTTTTGGGAAAAAAATTAAAAAAACAAATCTCATCATACTACTGTATTACCAAATTCTAATATACTGGATATCATCAATGCATTAATACTTGTTTTCATTGGCTCACTTTATAATATTTAGTATTATATGTTTATATAAATAAATTTATATCAATAAAATGTGACTTTAATATAGTGGTGTAAGGTATGTGTGCACACATGAACACATGTGCAACACATTTATACAGGGGTTCTGAGTTAAGATTTTGCTTGGAAAAAAAGATTCTACTGCTGAAAGTGTGAAAACTGCTGATAAAGTCTCAGTGTCTATAAAGTATTAACCTACAAACCAGAGGAAAGGATTTTCTAAATGTCACACAAACATAAAGTGCATTGCCAGGTTGATATGACAGAGCTCCCAGTACTCTCTACATGAACACCCTTAGTGAGTGGTACCCTTAGTGAGCTCCCATCATGAACGTCAACCAATTAGTTATCAGTATTTTGGGGGTAAATCAAGCTACCTTTGGTCAGACATTTTTCCTAGAAATGAATTATTTAATTTGCATGCCTATTAAAATCCTAGTATCCAAAAATTCTGCCACTTAAATCATATACTTTGGTACTTTGGAAAATAATAATATTTGCAACTTACCAATAGTCAGAAAAGTTACATGGAATGTTAACATATTTTTAAAAGGAGACATCAGGACCTAGTTTTATTATATGCTGAAATATTAATGTTTAACATAAAACAAATTTACAGAAAAATTTTAAAAAATGGTTGAAGTGCTATTATTGTACATTATAATTCCATCTTTTAAAGTATTTCAAAGGAAGTAGAGGAAAACAGCAAGAAAGCCAGATTATCTCCTAATTTTTAGAGATGTTTTATGTACATATGGTTAAAAGGCTACATCCTATTTTATTCTAAATCTAAGAAGTTTGAGGATTTTGCCTCAGATGCCTTCAAGTTCAGAAAATAAAAGCACCATAAACCAATATTGAATGATTTTTCATAATTTGGACATATAAAATTTAGGATCTGTGATGAAAAATTTCCTTTTGAAACTCTAAGATGCATGAGCATTATCAAAAGCTATTTAGAACAGTCCCTCAGCTGTGGGAAAAAATTTCTAGAACAGCCAAGAAGATTCTCCCAAACAGAAATCCATTTGTAAGGCAAAGTCTTGCCCAACTTTACAATCCTCACCCAAATTATAAAGCATGGGAAGAAAAAAGGCTTTTCAGTAAAGAATATGTAGTTCCAAACACACTGCTAAAGTTATGAAATAACTGTGGATCATTTGATCATTTCAAGTAAAAATTATTAAAGGAGCAATAATTAACCACAAGAGGGCATACATACTCCTAGATTCCAGCAGGATGACTAATTTAAGTAGTAAACACTTTGATGTAGTCTACATTTTCAGTCATTTAAAATTTTCTCTCAGATGGCAACAACTTTTTAACATTCAAGGTTTATTTTAAACCTAACTAAACAGATTCCAGAATACTCCTATCCTGAAATATGTAGTGTTTCAGAAGCCTCTGGAAATGTCACTGTTACCTCGGCAAAGGATTCAAGAGCAATTAGTTCTAATGTATATTAGAACAGATAAATAATAGGAAAATATGGTCCAAAACATTAGCAAATTTTAGTTTACCATAAATGGAAGACATGAAAAATTTGTCAAAAGAAAGCAGACAAACTGTCAGAACAGCAGAAATAAGAGGGTGGGGAAAATTGACTTCTCTGTGCCTGTGCCACAACATCCCTGTATTCTTCCTCCATGACCAAAGTGTTTGTGTCCCACAATAGCAACAGAACACTTCACCCGAAGGTCATGGCCTATGGGGCTGGCCTGCCTCATCAGCCATGTTAAGAATATAGTTAGCCATATCATCTTCAGTGGGTGCATCTGACACCACCCAAGATTCATTTGCTCCAGTCATCTGCAGGCGACAAATAGGGCAATTCCTGTGTCGATCACTCCTAGTAGAGAAGTTGAAATAAAGAACAGTTTGTTTTATCTTTTTTTTTAAAAAAGGTTTGAAAAGTGATACATGTACATGGTTTTTAAAAAAGTACGTAGTATAAAAGTATACATTGAAAAATAAATCTCTCCCTCCCATCTCAACCTTTAATTTGTATCCCCAGGGGCAACCACTGTTATCAATTTCTCATATATTCTTCTAGAGACAGACTAAGCAAGATCAAGCTTGTGTTTATATACATCACTGCTCTTTTTACTTGTCCGTATATCCTGTAGGCCATTATGTATCAGTACATGTTACAGCTGTCTATTCTTTTAAACAGACACTGTATAGATAGATAGGCCATCATTTGTTTAGTCTCTCATAGAAGGATGCTTGGGTTTTTCTTGTGCTGGATTTTTTCCCCTGTCTTTTGCCATTACAAACAACAAAATGGAAGCATTAAAGATTTAAAATAAAAGACACTATACATGCAGAATAATTTTCCTGATAAAGAGCTTAAATATGATCACTTAAATAAGATTATATTTTCCAAAGGGATTTTTTTGTCTTTTCAAAAATTATTTTGGAAATTTAAAGAAATAGCATATTTGAGCCAGAAACATGTCATGCAGGGAAAATGTTTTTCTCTTCATGTCTCAGTGAAATCTGAGACCAAAGTAATTAAATTATATCAACTGTTCTCTGGCTTTTGTGCAAAAATTAAGAAATTGGTTCCAAAAACTAAATGCAATAGCTAGAGCTGGCATAAATTATTCAGATTCAATTCTGGTTCCTCAGAGATATTTTACAAGGTAATTGTGGATGCTCTGTGCGAAAGTCATAATTTTAAAACAGTCAACTTCTGCTTCTGGCCAATGGGAACAAATTTATCTTCTCACATAGAACAATTAATACAATGAAAATACAATACAATGGTTTTCAACTGGACATCAGATGACACAGGATAATAATCCCTGAGAGATGGGAAGCCAAGAAGGTGAGCCTTACAGCTGCCCCAGTTTAATGCCTTGAGACTTTCCAGGCAGCATAGCAAGCAGGGGGAACCTTGACGGAGCTCGGCAGGCTCCCTGAGTTGAAGGGACAGTGCTGAGAATCTCGGAGGGCTAAGGCAGCTAGAGTTCACAGGGAAGAATACTGGAGTGGAAAAAGCTGCACAAAAGAATTCCAGAACCTACCAAAAGTTCCTTAGAGTATGTTTCAGCAGAGTAATGATCAGTGTGTGTGCATTTGAGGAAACCACTTGAGGCTGAGGAATCACCCAAAAGGATTTGAGGGAACTATCCGGAGCTTACACTGGGTCTGGGTTATTGCCTGTTCCCATCAGCCAGACTGGAAAACCTCATAATTCACAGAGCATTGAGTAGAGTAATCTGAAGGGTTTTGCCTCATTAGTGGGACATAATTTGCTCTAAAGTAAATACTGTTCCGATCCTGCCTAACAAATCGTAAAAGCAAGACCCAAAAGGATCAAGCTGTTTCCAAGTAACTATATTTGAGAACAAAGCTCAAGAATATTTATAGGAATACAAAAATATCCAGTACCCAAAAAGGTAAAAAATCACAATGTCTGGCACCCAATCAAGTACTACCAGACATAAAAAGAAGCAGAAGAATACAACTCAAAATGAAGAGAAAAATGAATCAAAACCAATCAAGAACTGATAAAAATGTTAGAATTAGCAGACAAGAAAATTAAAGGTCATAATAACCATATTCCATATATTAAAAAAAAATAGAGGAAAGATCAAACATATGAAGTAGAGACATGGAAGACATTAAAAAACTCAAAACTTCTATGGATGAAAACTATGATATGGAGTAAAAAATACATTGGATGGGATTAATGACAAGTTAGACACAGTAGAAAAAAGATTAGAGAACTTGAAAAGACAGCAATATTAACTATCCAAAATAAAACACAAAGAAAATAACCCTAAAAGAAAAGATGGAAAACAAGCATCAGTGAGCTGTGGGACAACTTCAAGTGGTCTAACTTATGTGTAGCTGCAATCCCAGAATGAGAGGGGAGAGAACAGAAAAAATATTTGCGGAATATGGCTAAAAACCTTCCAAAATTGATAATACCATAAACCTACAAATCTAAAGAGCTCAATGAATCCTAAGCATAAGGAACATGAAGAAAACTACTAAGGCACATTGTAATCAAATTGTTCAAAGCTAGTGATAAAGGAAAAAACCTTAAAAAAGGAACCATAGGGAAAAAAAAGTACATTACCCACACAGGAGAAAAGATAACGATGATAGAGATTTCTTATAGGAAACAGTTCAAGAAAAATGAGAATGAAGCAACATCATTAAACTATGAAAAAAAAATACTACTACCAGTCTAGAAAATCCAACATTCAAGAAAATTCTATGGAATCTACAAAAAAGCTATCAGAACTAATAAATGAGTTTAAAAGATTGCAGGATACAAGACTGATACACAAAAATCTATTGTATTTCTACATACTAGCAACAATCCTAAACTGAAATTTAAGAGTATAATTTAAAATAGCATAAGAAATATAAAGTGTCATAGGGATAAATCTGTCAAAGATATGCAATACTGAAAACTATAAAAATTGATAAGAGAAATTAAATAAGATCTAAATAAATGGAGAAAAAATACTGTTTGTGGATTGACTCGTTAAGATATCAACACTCTCCAAATTGATCTATTTAACACAATCCCAATCAAAATCCGTATAGCTTTTTTGTAGAAACTGACAAGTTGATTCTAGAACTCATATTGAAAGTCAAAAGACCTAGAACAGCCAAAATAACTTTGAAAAGAAGAACAAAGTTGGAGGACTAGCATGCCAATTTTAAGACTTATAAAAGCTAAATTAATCAAGGTAATGTCATAATGGTATGAAATAGACAAAAAGATCAATGGAACAGAACAGGATCCAGAAATAGACCCATGTGTATTTCAGCAATTAATCTTCAACAAAGGTGAAGAGGCAATTTAGTGAAGATAGTGTTTTCAACAATATGTGCTAAATAACTGGAGCCACATGCAAAGAAAGCATTTTGATCAATACCTCATGCCATATTAAAAAATTAACTTAAACGGATGACAGACCCAAACATAAAACCTAAAAACTATAAAAATTTCATAGTTAGAAAATAACCCTTAGGTTAGATAAAGATTTCTTAGATACAACACTAAAATCACTATCCATAAATTATGAACTGATTTACTTGACCTCATCAAAATTAAAAACTTCTACACTTTGAAAGACATTCTTAAGAGAATGAAAAGATAAATCACAGAGTAGGAGAAAATATTTGCAAATAATATATTTGATAAAAGGTATATCCATAATATATAAAGGACTTTCAAACTGAATACAAAACAACCCAATTAAAAAATGAGCAAAAGATTTGAATGGACACTTCACCAAAAAAGACATATGGATGGTAAATTAGCATATGAAAAGGTGCTCAACATCATCATTCAATAGGGAAATGCATTAAAACCACAATGAGATACCACTATACATCTATTAGAATGGTTAAAATTAAAAGGACTAATCATACCAATTATTGACAAGGTTGTGAAGCAACTGTAGCTCTCATACACTGCTGAAGAGTATAAAATGGTACAACCACTTTAGAAAACAGTTGGCAGTTTCTTAAACATACCTACCATTTGACCTAGCCATTCCACTTCTAGGCATTTACCCAAGAAAGAACCCCCAAAATATATGCCCATAAAGTGACTTGTCCACAAATGTATATAGCAGCTTTATTTGTAATAGCCAAAAACTAGAAACAACCCAATGTCCATTAACAGGTGAGTGGATAAATAAGCTGTGGTATATCCATACAATGAATACTACTCAGCAATAAAAAGGAACTATTGATACACGTTATGACATGGGTAAGTCTTGAAATAATTATACAGAATAAAAGAAGCCAGACACAAATAGAGTATGTATTATACTGTATGATTTCACTTACAAAATTCTAGAAAATCCAAGTTATTTTATAGTGACTGAAAACAGGTTAGTGGTCATCTGGGCACTGGAAGGAAGGAGTGAGGAGACTACGATGGGGGCATGAGATAACTTTTGGGGGTGCTGGATTTGTTCATTATCTGTATTGTGATGATGGTTTTTGTGCGTGTGCACATATGCCAAAACATAAATTGTGCTTTAAATATATGTAGTCAATTATAAATTTATTGTATGTCAATTATAAATTCTCCTAAATGCTAGATTCTTATTTTGTAAAATGAAGTTCGCTCCAGGTCCAATATTCCAGTTTTTATATTATTTCTTCTAATCATATATAAAGAAAAAATATAGAAATAAGAAAAAGGGAAATGTATGATTCTAGACTCAAGTCAGGTACAAATCTTACAGTAAAAGTAGACTGCCAAAACTAAGATACCTCTCCACATTTTATAAACTTTAGGTATAGGAATAAAAATATTTTTAACTAGTAAGAGGCATGCCATAAAATTCGAAGTACTAAAGAACAGCATCTCTTATACTTAACTACAATATTTTTGTATTTTTGAAGTTTATTCATATACACGTTCCCATTTGACTTTTGCCTATCCCATGAAGGTGGCAGATAACTTACCATTTATCAATGCACTTTTGACAAAAGCTGTGAGCACAAGGAAGGATGAGGTCAGCTCGACCATCCATACAGATACAACACTCCTCTTCATCAGTCAGCTGCTTCACCCTGCAAGTGAACACTGAGCTGGAGCAATGATATTCTCTGTCATTATCCTTTAAATTTTGTTTCCATTGCCTTAAAAAGCATTATCAAACATCTGTGTGCCCTCAGGATAAAGCAAATGACTCATGCAAAACTGGACTAAATCAACATACCTTTTAGGGATAGCAAATACATTAGAGAAGTACTGAGAGGGGCAAATTTCATAAAGATTGGATAAAAGATAAATTCTTCAATGGTTAAAAAGGAAATATGGATAAAAACTGGAAATATTCAGGTCTTTCTGAAAATAACTTAGCCCATTTATATCATATTGAATTTATATAAATGAATTCAACTAACATGATTTATTTACCATGTAGGATACAAAGCTCTCTAAAATATGGACCTTGCCATCAGGGCCTTACTATGCTGATGTTGATAATGGGCATATAAATGAAAGAATAGCTTAGTCTTAAGTGTCAGGTGCTCTAGGAAACACAAAAGAGATAAAAAGCAAAGTCTCTGTCTTTAAGGAGTTCTTTCATCTTGAGAAGAAACATCAAATCCTTTACTCTAGCCACAATTTAGAGTGCCTCTGAATGAGGCAAGTGCCTTTTGCACATGGTATTTTCCTTTCTTGGAATACCCGTGTGAGTCTGGTACACGCCAATCTTGGTAACCCAAATAAAAATATCATATCATCTCCCTGTTCTCAGAGCCAACATTTGCCTCAATTAAAGGACTTAAATTTTGTGTTTCAATTGGCTGTTTATTGGTGTGTATATCCATAAATACTAAGCTCACTGAATAAAGGGACTTTGTCTTAGGTTCTTAATAAATGTTTCCTGAAGTCATTTTAATTTGCTTTTTATCCTTCGTGCTGTTCTTCATCAGGTGTATATTATTTTTATACTTATACAAAATGGAATGTTTCAATGTATAACCATTAGACTATAAGCTCCTTAAAGGTAAAAGCTATTTCTAACATGTTTTTAATTCTCTGTTGTGCTTATACAACTGTATAAAAGACACTGAGATATCACTTTAAAATTTGTCATTTTGAACATAAAACAGAATATAAGCAAATGTCAAATGTGCATTACATGTTAAATGCTAAGTAAAGAAGGAAGAAATGAGTATACTTCAAACTTGTTGGAAAGATGAGGCAGAGAAGTAATAGGATTTCAGCAGAGAACATGTCAGGTGAATAAACAAAGCTGTGGAGATACGAAAAATGCGTGCGCGCACGCGTGCGTGTGTGTGTGTCTGTGTGTCTGTGTGTCTGTGTGTTACAAGGAGCCTGGCATGATGCCCTGGGAAGAAAACTGAGAGAAAAGGTTATTTAAATATAGCAGAGATAATCTGGTCCTTAAATGTCAAAATAAAAAGTTTAAACTTGTTCTGACAGGCAAACTAGAATCAGAGTTTGATCAAGAGGAAAGTAAATTCCCACTGAAATAATACTTTAGGAAAATTAATTGGTTGTGTAGTATGAGGGACAGTACAAAGGCAGGACAAGCCAGTGGAACTTGTACAGTGTTCACTTGATTTTTTTTGCTACATTTCAAGCAGTACAATAACCAGAAGAAGAGTCTTGCTCTACTTGTCCTTGTTAGACTACTTATGGTGTATTCAGTTCTATGCTCTCTATCTTGAAAGACATATTGACAGATAAAGGATCATCCAGGAAAGCCTCCAGGACATTAGAAGAGACTCATAAATCAAGGTGGAAGGAATTGGGGATGCTTATCCTGGAGAACAGAGGCTCAGTGAGAATTTGATTACTGTTTTCAAATATTTGAAGGGCTGGAAGAGAGACTTTGTTGGTGGAATTCCAAAGGGCAATGCCAGTGAAAAAAGTAGACTATAGTAAAAATTTAACAATAATGATAGTTTACTCTTACAGACATATTAGTATAAGCCAGGTACTGTTCTAAATGTTTTACATTAACTCACTTAACTCTCTCGAGAGTCCTATGAAGCAGATACTATTATCACCATCATATTTTAACAGAAGAGGAAACTGAGGAAAGAGAGTTTAATAACTTGTTCAACATCATGCAGTTAGGAGTATAGCCAGGACTTGAACATAGACAATTTGGTTCCAGAGTTTGTGCTGTGTTGCCTCAAGAGAGCCAGATTTTGGCTACTCTGAGGAACATAATGCAAAAGGGAAAATTTCCTACTAATTAGAGCCATCTATGTATGAAAAGACTTGCTTCTCTGAGGCAGAGTCCCATATAACTACAGGCGTTCAAGTACAAGTTGGACTACCACTTAGCTAAATGTTGTAAGTAAGGTCTTAGTATTCAAACATCAGCAGTATCCAAGGATCAGCAGCAGTGAAACTATCTGGGAGCTTGAGAGAATCTCAAGCTCTTCCTCAAAACCACTGAATATCAACATTTAGGAAGCAGTATAGTACAGGATCCTTATGCACCAGAGAGTAATAAGGCAGAGGTTAGGAACATGGCTGTAATGCCAGACAGGCCTGAATGTGAAGCTCAGCTAGGCCAATTTCTAGCCATACCCTTATTTGTCTAAACCTTACTTTCTCTTCATTTGAAATGGGCCAATAATTGTATTTCAATCAGGTTGTTTTACAGATTTAATAGTTTATACATATAAAGCACTCATCACAATGCCTAACACCCTGTAAGTACTCAATAAATGTAAACCAGTAATAGTAATATGCATCATATGTAAGGCCGAAACAAATAAATACCTTTTAAGATCCCCTTCAACTTGAAAAGTCTGTTTTACCATGAACTAGTGTATCAGGGTGTAACTTAAAATCAAAAAAACATACACAGGCAAGAAGCAGTCCTAACCTACCAATCAGGCATTGAGTTTCTCAGTCTTGAGGGCACATGAAAAGGGATAACATCCTTACTTCCTTAAGATGATTGCAACAGGAAAGAATTATTACTTTCATTTCATTTGTTATCACAGAACTTAAATATACTGATAAATACTATTCTCAACTTTCAAAATACTTTAAAAAAAATTAGCATTCTGAAGAGGGAAAGGGAAAAAAATAGAAAATCAGATACCTGTCACTGAAAGATTAACTTTATAAAATATGGGAAAGATAAGCCTAAATGCTGCCCAATGTTCTAAAACTCATTTGGCATTTCAGTAACACTTGTTTAGCTCAAACTCAGAAAATCAAACAATCCTATTAATGATAAACAGGAAATGATAAATGGAAAATACAACTTTGTTACAACATAGTATTTGAAAACCAATTGGCTAAGAATAGACCAGAAATTGCAACTGTAAAAAGAGCAATAAAAGAGAAATTCTTGTTAAGTGTATGCTTAACTTTAAGGTAAAAGACACTGTCAATACAGATTTCTGCTGTCCACCTAGTATGACAGTAAGACAGGATGGCAATATGTGTGGACCCATGTAAAACTTTTTCCAATGAGACATGTACAAATTTAAATTATGGTCACAGTTGTCAAATGGCAACAGGTGGGAGCTTTCACATGCCAAAGGAGTTATAGAGAAGGAAAAGAAAGTTTAGATATAACAATAATATATTAGGCCCGAGTAAACAAGCATCATCACAGAAAACTCTGGCTGACTTCATTTCCTTCTGGTATATGCAATATGTACATGAACTATTTGTTTATTCCTGAATGGACTGCCAAATTCTGGAGCCAATACTTAAAAATTTAATGCTTCAATTAGTCAGATATTTTTAAGAAAAACTGGAATAGCTTTACCAGATTCTTGTATCTAATTCTTTAAGGCAGCAGTCCTCAACCTTTTTAGCACCAGGGACTGGTGCTGCTATGAGAATCTAATGCCTGATGATCTGAGGTGGAGCTGAGGCGGTGATGCTAGCGCCGGGGAGTGGCTGCAAATTCAGATGAAGCTTTCCTTGCTGGCCTGCCAACTTATCTCTTCCTAACATGCCACAAACCCGTACTAGTCCATGGCCTGGGGGTTGGGGACCCCTACTCTAAGGGCTTTACTGTCTAAGAACCTAAATATCTGTTAAAGGAGGAACATTAATTATAAATCTTTTGTCATTAAAAGTAGTATGTAGAGTGGAGAATGGATTCATGGAAATGGATTCATTGACAGAAATATTACCTGGTGTGAGCCACTTTAATTTTTCTTTAATTTGGCAGTCTAACAATGTCCTGAAGCACAGAATAATCCAAAAGCTGATCTGGGATATAACATCAATTGAGACAAAAAGTAATGCGATTTACAATGTCACAAACAGCACCAACAAAAATATTAATGAGATTTCAGTAGCTTGCATGTTAGAAAATAAGAGAAACATTGTACTTATGTTTTGTATACCTTCCCATCCAAAGACTAGCCTGACAAGATGTCACAGATGATGAGTTTTCATCAGGGTCTTCAGAGGTGGAGCTCTGTGCTAATACTCCTGCTGCTTGACTTGTGATATCTTTATAAAGTTGAATAAACTGGTACAAATTCATGATCCGTGATGCTTCTACAATGCCACTGCTTTTGTTAATCTAAAAATACAAAGAAAATGAAAAAAAAAAGTTGATAATTTCCCTGATCAATTTTTTCCAAAAAAAGGGGAATGAATATTTAGTCAAACATCTACAAAATTGAAGTTTTCCAGGTTTTAAAATTACTTAACAAGAGAGCAAGAGTCTGAGCAAATGAATAATATCATGTTTCCTACATGTGTGGGGTTCTAAGTACTAACACGAATTTATCTCATTTGATACTCAAAATAACCCTGTAAACTTGATTAGGCATCATCTTGTTTAGATTTGATGAGGTCAGGTGAGCTTCCCGGAGGTAAGAAATCAATTTTAGAGATCAGTACTGACAATTCTTTTCATTTTAATTTCCTAATTAAAGGATGTATTTAAATTCAACAACCACATACCATTCTATGATAACTGAAATGACAGATTACTTTCTTGACTATCTTAAGTTCTGTTTTATACCCAAACTTCAAAAAGTGCATTAATCCTAACAAAAAGTTGTTTAATTTTTCTCAGAAAAATTTTGAGCTACAGCAAAAACCTTTTTTAATATGAAGTGGAACCAGTGGTCTACAGGTTGTACCTATCTGTGCTCTAGCTTACATTCTTAATGTAAGGAGATATTTGTGGCAAGTGTAGATAACAGGTAAGGAGAGAGAATATTGCTTTCATAAGATCTGGGGACTCATGGAGTGGGGCATATATTTACTTTTGAAATGACCAAAGCCAGTAGGGTTGAGGGTATACATAATATTTTTGGATGAAGAACTTAAGATAATCAAAGACACATTTGAAATGAGAAAGACTTCCTTTTAGCAAAGGAGATGACATGGAAGACTGTGGGAATAGAAGTAAATAATGAAATCTATTATGTGTATACCAAAGTAAATGGAACAAAATCAGAAAATGCTTAGAAAGAAATGAAGAATGCAGGAAGAGATACAGACAGAGGGCCTTAAAACTGTGAATGAATTAGGTTTTGAAATGTGTTGGTAGAATTGGGGATATGAGAAAGTGAAATAGTTATATGTTAAAAAAAACATTATTATAGTAAATTTCCATATTTGGAATGAGAATAATAATTGTAACATTTATTGTCTACTATTTGAGAAGGCGGTGGGAGAAAAAAATAAGAATCAAGTATGAATCAGTTTCCATGCTGTAAAAATGGTAGAACCATTGCTAATAATCAGAAAACTGATTAAATTTTGGGAAGGTAAGATCTATGCGAAAATAAAATACCTAATATTATTTATAATAAAAGACTACATGTGGTTGAGAACAAATAAATGGAATTAAAGTGCTATGAATTTATAGAGGCTTGTAAAATAGATTCTCAGAGCTGAAGAAACTTTCTTTGGAAATGCATAGTTCAGATGAAATTAGGGAATAATTGATAAAGACAAAGTTAATCAAACTGCACAGTTAATCAAACTGCAACTATTATATATAATATTATTCATATAATAAACATTTATTGAGTACTATTATGTGGATGTTATAGGTACTATGTGCACTGCTCTAGGCACTGGTGACATAGTGTATAACAGACAAAAATCTCTTGCCTCAGGGAGGTTACACTAAAGGTAGGAAAGACAATAAAATACAGATTAGATAAGATGGAAATTAGTGTTATGGAAAAGATTAAACAGAGGAGATGACATGCTAAAGGGTTACAGGGAGGGCTTCACAGAGGTGACATTTAAGAACTGGAAGAGGTACAAGAATGAATTATATAGCTATTTGGTGGAAAGATCATTCTAGGCTAACAGAATAGGAAGTGCACAGGCTGTCAGGCAGATGTATACCTGGAAAAAAACACAAGGGATCCAGCAAGGAGCTCACGGCAGCTGGAACAGAATGAGAGATGGAGGAGTGGGAGGAGATAAGGTTAGGGGGTGAGGTGGGAACAGAATGTATAGGACTTTGCTAGTCAGAGCAATGACTGGCTTTTATTCTAAGTACACGGGAAGTCACTGGAGGATTTTGAGCTAAGGAGTAATATGATCTGATTTCACTTCAGATTATGAGTGAAATGGACTGACTGTTGTGCTGAAATTAAACAGAACTGGTTCAAGGGCAGAAGCAGGGTGACCATTTGGGGGGCTATTGGAATCATCCCGGTGAGACATGGTGGTCACTAGGAGGGTGGTATTAGTGGAGATGGTGAAAACTTGCTAGATTCTGAATATATTTTAAAGAGATACTTGACACAGGATTCACTTATGGATTGACTGTGAGTATGAGAAAAATAAGTCAAGCATGACTCCAAAGTTTTGGTCTAAGTAACAAGGTAGATGAAAATACTATAATTCATGAAGTTTCTGAATGGCCACCTTAGTCCATAATTTTAATTAACCCATTAATATCTCTAATATTATTCCCATAAAATATACCATTTAAACATCATTTAGATTATTTTTAATAGTGAATTAAACATGTGAGGATAATCATCATAGTAGATGGCTGTCAAGATAAGGTCTTATTATAAATGCAGAAGGTTTTAGCACAACTGTTTATTAGTTGCTTAAGATTAAGAAATATGAGCCATTCTGCTGTTGGATGCCACTGAGTAAGAACTGTTAAGGTCTGTCCTCCTGTGGTCTTCATGTCTAAGTCAGCGTCTCCCAAAGAGCCCTAACAGCTGTGGAAGCTCTTCATTGGTGGTTTGCACTTTGAAATAGTGGATGAAAGTCTGAGGAGCCATTCTGAATAATGGGGAATGCTCACGGACTGTGTGATGATGAGAGATCCAAACACCAAGAGCTCTAGAGGCTTTAGGTTTGTCACATATGCCACTGTGAGGAGGTCAATACAGCCATGAATGCGAGGCCATACAAGGTAGATGGCAGAGTTGTAGAACCAGAATTCTTCTGAGAAGATTCTTAAAGACCTGTACGCACTTAACTGTGAAAAAGATTTTTGTTGATGATTAAAAATAGCCACCAAAGAACATCACCTAAGAGGTTGTTTTGAACAGTACTGGAAAATTGAAGTGACTGAAATCATGACTGACCAAGGTAGTAGCAACAAGAGAGGCTTTGCTTTTGTAACCTTTGATGACCATGACTCTGTAGACAAGAGTGTCATTCAGAAATTGGCCACAGCTGTGAGTAAGAAAAGCCTGTTTAAGCAAGAGATGGCTACTGCTTCATCCAGCCAAAGAGGTAGAAGTGATTCTGGAAACTTCAGTGGTGGTCATGCAGGTGGTTTTGGTGAGAATGACAACTTTGGTCATGGAAGAAACGTCAGTGGTTGAGGTAGCTTTGGTGCAGCCATGGTTGGACAATATGGTGGCAGAGGGGATGGCTGTAACAGAAGCAATGGTGGAAGCTACGATGATTTTGGCAATCACAATAACCTCTTCAAATTTTGGACCCATGAAAGGAGGAAACTTTGGAGGCAGAAGCTCTGGCCCTTCTGATGGTAGAAGCCAATACTTTGCCAAACCATGAAAACAAGGTGGCTATGGTGGTTCCAGCAGCTGCAGTAGCTATGGCAGTGGCTGAAGGTTTTAATTACTACCAGGAAACAAAGCTTAGCAAGAGAGGAGAGCCAGAGAAGTGACAGGGAAGCTACAGGTTATAAAAAGTTTGTGAACTCGGCTAAGCACAATGGTGGCAAGGCCTAGCTGCTACAAAGAAGACATGTTTTAGACAATATTCAAGTGTATGGGCAAAAAATTTGGGAACTATATTTTTGATTAATTGCATAACAGGTTATTTTATTTTCTATTCTGTGGAAAGTATAAAGCATTCCAACAAAGTGTTTTAATGTATATTTTTCTTGTATCCATGCTGTTGATTGCTAAATGTAATAGTCTGATCATAATGCTCAATAAATGTCTTTAAAAAACAAAAGATATAGAAATATGAAATTTCAGTCTCCTATCAGTTTTTCATATTGAATTCCAAGTCTTTTTTTTCTAATGTAACACTGACTTCTCATATTCTTTTTAAAAAGAACCTAAAGAATGTAAATAAAACATTTCTTTAGATCTAAAATCAAGAAAAATTACAAAAGATCTGATTGCCTATATCTTTAATACTTTTGTTTTTCTATTTAGAATCTCTTTTTAAGGAAGATGCTTAATCACATAAAAATGTAATGGTTAGAGTTACCAAGGCAAAAAGGAATTTGACTAATAGTAATAATAAACATTAATTCTGTGTTTGCCAATGAGGAGCAACAGAAAATTAAGGGATCAGAAACCTCATACATTCATATTCCCAATGCTTTATAATTTATACTGGCCTCTCTTATACAGTGGGCTGAGTACTTTATGAAATAAAGATGGAGAGAGGATATAATTTAGGTACTATACTGTATCAATAAACAAGAAAGCTTCAATTTATCCCAGTCATTTAAAATGAGAGTATTTCTTTGAAAGATTTTGTTCACTCAATGTATATTGAATTCCTACCAGGTGTAAAGCACTACAGGCTATAAAACATATGAAGATGAATCTAGACAGAGTTCCTGCCCTCGGGAGCTAACTATCTAGTTAAGGACTTAAATAAGTAATTTTTAATGTGGAATTTAATTACGTATAAATAAAATGCTATTGGAGTTTAGAAGAGGCAAGAGAATTTCTTTAGGGAAGACTTTTATGGATTAGATAGTATTTGAGGTGAGCCTTTAAAGAAATATCAAGTTTAGACATGCAGAAAAATAAAAGGTGAGGCAGAAACTATTGGCTGATTATACTAATGCTATTCCCACTTTTTACTGCCAGCCCTAATTTTTGTTTTGGAGTCTACTGCTGCCTGAAATGACTCAGGATCCAGTCCTGGTGAGTCTTATCTAAACCAAGCATGGTTATCACATTCCCTCTGTCAGTGTAGGTTTAAGAAGGGGATGTGGGTCAATACTGACCCAATGAGTTAACGAAAGAGGGATCTGCTAGGTCTTTGAATTAACCCATCCAGGAGCTACTTTATATCAGGATTTTTTGATAAATAAGAAAATACTGTTTTTATTTAAACTAGTAGAATGGGTTTTCTGTGACATGTAGCTGATGGCAATTTAAATGACAGAAGAATAGACATTCTAGTTGGGGGAATTTAATGAGCAGTGGGACTGAGGTAGAAAAGTAACAGCTATATATCCTTAAATTATTTAAGCCTGGTGAGACAGTAGAGTGCAAAAGGGAATAGTAGTAAATAAAACAGAAAAGATAGTTTGGAACCATGTTGTAGAGGGCCTTAAATACTAGGTTAAAGAGTTGGGACTATTTTGTAGCCAATGAAGAATTGTTGAGGAATTTTAGGCAGAAAAGTAATTTGATGAGAATTTTACTTTAAAAAGGTTAATCTCAGAGCATCATAAATTAGAATTAGGAGATGAGTCTGGAGGTATGAACATTAATCATGGAATCTAAGGTAATCTGGATGAAAAGAAAGAGGAGCTTGAGTATCGTTAGTCTCCTTGAGATCATGAAATTTGTCTTATGAATACACTGGAAGTGAAACCTGGTAGAGGCCAAACTGACTAGATCAGATTGCCTGTTACTGCAGAGGAGAAGGCAAGAAAAGGAGTAAGAATGTGTGTTTTTCAGAAATAAACTTTGTCACTAGAGTTCTTATAAATTTACCTATGAGTCTTTTGAAGCTGACTTTCAAATAGTCCTGAAAGATTATGTGCAGTGTAGTTCACAGCTGTGGGATGGTGGGCGTATGGGAGATATTGAGCCTATCTGAATGAATTTTAGTCCAGTTCTTCATTTCTTCTTTACCTCAAACCTTTGCTGAGTCAAAAGTTGTAGATTCCCACAGTTCTTTCGGGAGTGTACTTATAACACTGTTAAAAACCTCTAATGAATTTACTATAAATATAATTCAAAACTCAGTATTTTGGTTTTAACCACCAAAATAGTTTAAGCTCTGCATTGGATATCTCTATCACTCACCTTGGTACAAACCACTCGTACAACCACTTTCCAAAAGGCAGAGGAATCAGACCCAGGTTGTACCTCAAAGAGAAGATGTTTTTCCTGGCCAGAAGCCACTTTAGCAGTTCTGAAAAGAGATAAACACATTAGTTAATTTTATGAAAAGTCATACAAAATAATGGAGCTCGAAATCAGATTCAAGAAACACTTTAAAACATAGAAGGAAATTTGAAGAAAACACCCAAAGACAAATAATAACCATCAGATTCTTAAGACATAGGAACAGAATGTTTTGATTAAACATATAACTTAATTTCCAAAGCTTTTAAAGTCAACAGCATAGTGGAACGATATTAATAAAACTCCTTTTGTCATAATCTATATATATCTCAATGGTCTTTAAATTTCTAACAAAGATATCTACAAAAAACATGTCCAAGGAATCAGGCACTCAAAAGAAAAACTTTAACTGGTTTCACTTATCCAAATTTTGACTATCCCCTCAGATGTATATAAAGTGTGAAAAAACCTTGCTCTTGGTTGAGTCCAACTATTATTACGCTTAATATAATAATTGATATTAAGTAACGATACTAACACATTTCTTTGAAAACTTAATTTTTGGGTCTAGATCAATAAAATGATTTTGAGAGACTTTAAACATAGCTTTACTGTCTTCCCCTAGCAGAGTAATTTTAATGTAGAGAGCCATAGGATTCTAACATAAAAATATAACACTTTTAGAAGGTAATTCAATATCATGCCATCAGTGCCATATTTAAATCAGTTCAAAGATGTATTTAAGCATTTTTGCTCCCTTCTATCATTATTCACATTTCCGAGCCCAGTGGAGATATCAGAACTAAGTGACTTACAGCTCAGTAAATTGAGGCCACTGCAACTAGCCCTAGGTAACGAAGTCTGTCAGTGAAAGTAATTCAGCTGTGCCAGTTCCCAGTTCTGTTTTCTAGCAATCAAGCCATGCTTCTGCTGTATAGGTTTAACTTTAGTTCTCAGATAGCACTGCACTTTTGAAATGTCTAACTCTGACCCATAGAATTGGTTTTAAGAACCAGCACCTCTCTGTTAAACAGTAAGCTTAGCTTGTAGTTGCTTTCATAGTTCCAAGACTCTAAAGGGATGGCAAATACCACTGATTACTCTTCATAGAGCTGAAACAATAAACATAAAAAACCATTCTTATGACACTATTAAATTCTCAACTCAATATTACTTGTAAAGAATATGGTCCCAGAAGTAATGCCTCAAATACTATCATTTGGATGATCTTTTTTAAAAAAGAAAAAAAAAGTAAAGTGTTAAAGTTTTAAAAACCCATAACTACATTTTTATTTTAAAAGATCAGACAATACACAAATATATAAGTAAAATGTAAAATCTCCCTCACTGCCCCCTTTTCCTACCAACTCCCCAGAGACCCAGTACGTATCTTTCTAGTTCACTTTCTATGTATTTATATACAGAATCCATCCAAATAACCATACAGGGCTTCCCCCACCCCTAAATAAAAGAAATCCAGTGTTCTTAAAAGGAATGATCTTCTAAGATAACTTTAACTTTTAAGATATTCTTTACTGTTTGTGACTGGCTAATAACAGTAGACTCCAGTCACGTCCATAAACAGACTGTATTTCCTTCTCTTTATCTAATGTGTTCCAGATGACCAAATACGTTTCTTATCAACCAATGCAGGTATCACAAAGCTTAGGGAGTAGGTTCATGTACCTTACCCTAAATTAACAGAGACTATAAGTTTATATATATACTAAGTGAGTCCACACTGCTAGGTGATTTTGTTTGGATTTTTTTTTTTTTTTTAATTTAAGAAGTTAAAGTGGGATAGTTAAGGCAGGATAGTGAAAAAAAAAACTTCAGACTTAGGGAGAGCTAGATCTGCAATATTTAGGTAATCATTTTAGGCCTCAGTTAAAATGTCCAACCTTTAGAGTGCCTTACACATACCGTATGCTCAGTGAGTGTTAGCTAAATTGAATAGACTACATTTAAGATCTAAAGGAAATGCCATAATTATACCCCATGGGAGATTATATTAGAGAGAGAGAGGGGAGCAAAGGAGGGAGGAAAGGAAGAAGGTAGAATAGGTGGTGCTAAAGGAAGACTTAGAAAGAAGTGATATATGCTCACCTGTCACTATGGGAGAAAATACAAACAAAAAGTAATATTTTAAAAGCATAACAATCTAGAACTATTCAAGGACAAAGAGCCCTAGGTATTTTAATAGCATCTATGTAGATCGGTATAAAAATTGATATAATAAAGAATAAATTCACAAATAAAATACTAAGTTCTATTAAATGTGTACTTTAAAGTAGAGAAATTTATATTCCATCTTAAACATTAATCTGTTCAAGAATTAAACAGAGATTTAAAAATGTTAGCTAATTAGAAAATATTAATAAACAAAATATCTTATTCTTCAGAGATAGTAAATGAAGTATTACTGTATATATATTTCTCTGGCACAACAATGGCTCAGTGAACAAACACAGATGATTTATTTATTAACCAGGTGAACTGGCTGATGTACAGAAACCTGAGTGTCCTTTGACTATCTCAGGAGCCCTTCTCTAGAGTAGTTAATAGGCATATTCTCTTTTGTTATGCACCCTTTTAGTGCTTTTAAACAATATTTAATTTTATGTTCCTTCAGTCTCTTTTGTTCCTATTACATTTTTTAAAATAGCTACACAGAAAGTCTTATAGTAGCTACTCAATAAATATTTGCTAACTGCTGCTGAAAACATTGTCTTTCCAATTAATACTTCTGGTTTTATCTCAGTCATGACATAAGGGGGAAAAATAAAATGAAAAAGTGCAAGCCTTACACGTCATTAAGTTCAGCTACTCTCCCAAGAAATTCTTCGTAAGTTAAGGAGCCACTTTCTCGAACCAGGGTGACATGTTTTACAACTTTTTCTGGTAACTTAAGAACCAACTGCGTCTGATCCGAAATTTGCTGTCCCATGATGAAATGATATCTTCTGAAATCCAAAAAAGTGTTGCTTCACATAGTTTCTGCCAAATATATATAAAAGTTACTTTTATATAAAAAGAGCAATATACCCACCCCTTCAAGAAAGTAAGGAAAAACCAGAACACTTTTAAGTGAGAGTTTAATAGACTTAAATGAGCCTAAGGTGAAATTTATTTAAACTATATTTTTAAAGTAAAGATTTGTTTCTATTTTTTAAGATCACATAGCTAAATGAGAAAACAAGATTCACTTACATTATTGGGAGGGTGATGAAATCTCTAATTCCTATAATTTTTCCAGGTCAAAAACCATTACATACACATACATATGCACTCAGAGGCATTTAAGTGACTGTATTTAATAGGAAGCTTGTTTACCTTAATACAATTTTCCTCAGAACATTTCTTGACTACTTATCACATGACATACTCCAAACTAAGGGCTTTCCACATATAATCTCTTTTATTTCTTCCAATATCCCTAAGAAGCAGGCATTACTATATTCTTATTTTATGGATAAGGAAACAGAGATAAGCGACTTAGCTAAAGTTAAACAGTTAGTAAGTGGTCGATGTAAACTTTACATTCATGTTTTTCAGATTCAAGTGCTCATATTCTTAACCACTATGACATACTATGTTACTATGTCAGCTAAAAAAATTTGTTGTTGAATTACTTAATGAATGTGCAAGTTATTTTTAATTGTAAAATATATGTAAATTAACAGGTATTTGGTTTGAAAACCCTAATTAAAATGTTAGATAATTTAACTACCTCACATTTTCTGCTTAAAAAAAAAAAGACAGTTCTTTTGTTTTTTAACTCCTACAGGGGTTTTAAATTTAGAATTTATGTAAACTGTTTTCTAAATATAAAGGTGTTATTTTGGTTAAAAGGCTGGATCAATCCTTCAATAATCTATCAATCTAGATCAGTAAATTACTGAATTGACTTAAAAATTTAACCATAGAACATTTATGTAATAACCACTTACTTTAAAGTCTTGAAAGATATAATTCTATGATTGTGGCTAGAGAAGAGGTGAATTTGTTTACTATAGGTAGTTTTTTCCTCTGGTAAATAATGATTTATCAGAATATCAAGCATTAATATGATTAAAATAGAAAATAAGATAAATTTTTAGTATTTTTCTATGCTGATGTGTTCTATAACTGAAGATGAAAAGCCCTATATAATACAAATACTACTAATAGTAGAAGCAAATATTTGTTAGTCATTTCCATTGTGTAACATAATCTTCTAAGCACTTTATATATATGCATGATTCAGTCAATTAAATTCCCATTAGAACAATTTTATAGACTAAGAAACAGAACAGTTAGGATAGTTAAGGAAACAAGCACAGAGAAGTTAAAGTAACAAAAATAATGTAACTAATAGTAGGATTTTTTAAAATAGTTATAAAAAGAAAAAAGCATTACAACTTAAAAAAATCTGATCTCCCATCAAGAAATTCCATTTTTTTTACCTATCGAAGACTATCATTTTATCTCACCCAAATTAACACTCATCATATAAAGCAAGCAAAATAGTAACAATCTCATAGGAAAATTTTGCCAGGAAATCTGCTTTATCATTTAATAAAAGAATAATAAAGTTATAACTCTAAAGTATAAAATATATAACTTGAAAATATAAAAACATGTACAATAAGAATTCTCAGTATCCATAAATATGCAAATTTTGCTTTAGTATTAAAATTTAATGTACTGTATTGAGACTTTTTCTTTTAGTCACATTAAATATAGGAAAAATAAAATTGTACTAAAAAAAGAAAAACTCAACAATTACTGTCTTGAATCTGAGCCTACTTGGCAATGATAATTATTATATTACAGAGATAAATGAAAGGAAGTTGTTGAGGAAGATCCAGGCTACTAAAAAAAAATCTCTGAAGGCAAAATTATATATTTTAAATATAGCCAAGCAGATTCATAGCAACTGTATCTAAAGAGAAACAAACATCTTAGCTCAGACGAGGTTTCTAGGGTATTCAACATTAGTGATTTCTGGATTTCAAATACTAGTAAAATTTCAGAGCACCATGGTGCTGCACATTTATTTTTATTCTAAGTAAGGATAGTTTCCAAAAATAAACAAAAAAAACCCAACTAAAGAAAAAATTTAAAAAGAATTTATAACCTGCAAAGTAGGATATATTAGAATAAAAGTCCTTCCCAAGAAGGCAGTAACTTCATACTGATGTATACTACATATATACACACATTGCCCTTACTTTTCTTGTTCTAATCCAAACTTCTGAAAACATAATTAGAAGCCAGTGTTTCTAGATCACTGAGTTATGTGGCCTTTTTAAAAATTAAATTCAATAAGTACCATGTACCTGGCACTGTATTCTGTGGATACAATAGCAAGTAAAAGAGACATGGTTCTTGCCACTATGGAGCATCTGATACAGTGAAGAGACAATTTCACCAATAAATATATAATTATAAAATGAGAAGTGCTAATCCAAACAAGTACAGGGTGCTACAAAAGCCTATAAATGGGGACTTCACCTAGTCTTGTATCAGGGAAGAAGTCCTAGGGAAAACAACATTTGACTTGAGATCAGTCAGTTAGCCAGAGAAGAAGGTTAGAGGCATGGTGAGAAGACAATGCAGGCAGAGGTCATAGAAAGTGCCTAACACAGGAAGGAGCATGGTGACTTTGAGGTAATAAAAAAAAAGCCATCGTGACTAAAGTAGAGAGGCAGCAGGAGACTAGCACCAAGAGATGGACTGTTTATAAGGCTGCATGCCTGCCCAATCTGTGGATGACTAAAATTGGAATGAATGAATGAAGTCCACTGAATACTAAAATCAAGACTGAAACACTTATTTACTGAATTAGAAAATGGTCCCTTTTGTTTCTGCATTGTTTTGATCTGGTGCTCTGACTCTGAATGATGAGATTTATAATTTGAGGCAGCATATTAATTTGTAATCCTGTAATTGCATTTGTTATCTGGGAAACCTGACTACTAACTCCTCTGATTGAAGGAGAACAACATCTAGAGACTACTAAAAGAGCATGGAACAGTAGTTCTCAACCTGGTTCAGTGGAGAGAGCCTAGAATTTATGGTTCATTTTGAATACCATAAAATAACGATAAATAGTAATGTCTATCACTAACATAAAAATATGACTCTGTGATCTATATGTAATATAAAGCCACACCCAAAGGTGTATGTTCACAAAAACAATCTGTTGAGGCCACCCTCTAGTCACTCACCACAGGCTTTTCAGTGTCCCTCTTCGGTGACTTTGCACATTCTTATATCATAGCACATATCATCAGCTAGGTCACTTGACCATGCTCTCCTGTTAGTGTCTTTAAGACAGCAGTTATATTCTCTCTTCTAGCAGATACATAAGCACACAATAAATGTTTACAAATGGATATAGTAAATATTGTTGACAATTTTTGTTTTTTTTTTATTACTCAGTATTCTTTTGACTCTTGTTAATCTGTTCAGTCATCTACTAGTACGAACTTGGAGAGAAGTTGAAGTTAAAAAATACATGGAAGAAAAAATATAAAGTTGAATCATTAATAATGTTTATGTAAATTGAGAAACATTTGATATTAGCAAAACACTTCTCTCTAGATCATGAAACAGTAGTATTGCATAGGAACATGATATGCAAACCCCTGGCATAGAATTCAGCAAAAGACAAATGTCTGTTCAAGATTTCTCAAAAAACTAGCAGCGATAATACTATTGTGCTACCTATAATGCAGTCCTTTCTAGAATAACAATGTGTTTTCTAAAAACATTTGAATGATTTTAAAAATAAAGAACTACTGTTATTTTGAAACTCATATCAAGGATTCCAAAAATGCCACATTTTCTAGTGGGTAGTAACATATACTTGATCACTTCTTTTTCTAACAAATGAATTGCTGTAGTTCAAATATTCTTTATAAAGATATAAAATCACATCATAGGTGATAGGCAAAATGACCAACCAAACAAAATAACAACACTCAAAACTAAAAACCTTCATGAAAATTTAAACCATATTCATTGATAAAAGGATTAAAGCACTTGAAAAACCTGAAAGTGCAACAAGATGACTAGTTCACAAGTACTGTATTACTTAGGGAAACTCTGAAACCTGTTCTCCATGAAATCTAAAGTATCAACTACTTTACTTAAGAAAAATATATTTATAACTGAAATAATCAACTATTTTCATCATGAAGTCAACTTTAACATCAGTGATTAAAAACTAAGTACCAAAAACTAGGTCCCTAAGGGTACTATTTTATCACTCATTGCTTACTCAAACTAGATCTGTAAGCAGATATCAGCTGTTATGCAAGACAAGAAATTAAGTTATAACAGATACCTTGGGAAACATTTAGAGCACTTAGAGTTACTATAGATCTGGAATGCCTGTTCTGGGCTCAAAGATCTTAATCAGAAAAAAATATATAGAAAGAAAAACTATAAAAGGATAGAGAGTACTTGGAGATTAAGACTATGGATCTCTGATAGCACCAGTGTGTTTGCTACATACATTTCATAGTTGGAATAATATACCAACTAGACTTGTAAGAATCCCCTCTGGACCTTCCCGGCGTTTGGAGAGGCGGGGGTAAGGGAAATGTGTTAAATATTTAGATGTGAAGCAAGAAGGATCAGGCAACACACATCAAATATAAAGTTCACTTATACCAAATGACAAAGAACTTATTTTGGAAATATACAATACATTTCTGGAGGTAGATATTTAGAAACGGCAGCCAGGAAGCATCAAAGGAAAGTAGAAAAATCCATACTATTCTTGAGTTCTGAATTCAGGAAGCATCACTTTTTAGAGGGGAGACTTCACTGCAGAGGCTACTAATTAGGATCTTTGTCTGCTGCACCTCATGACCCAGATTAAATGCTGAATGCATAAAGCTCAATTTACAGCAAGAAGAATGGGCAGAGGGGAGTAGAAAAAAAAATAACTTTATGCGTAAGAGCTCATAACTGAAACCATAAGCAGCTTCACAAATATGCCAGAGGAAAAGAACTGACTCCACTTGGCACCGATGAGTAGGACAGGGTCGGAATATGGACATACACTGCAATTAAAATAAAGGGGTTGGGGATAAATTTGAATAATAGCAGTCCACATTTTGTAACACGATACAAATAACAGAAGAAATCATCTTCAAAACTAACACAGAAGGCTCCCTTTCCAGGAATCATTACTACAATTTTTATAGCAAGGAGACGTTTATCTCAGCCAGGTGCCAAGGTAGGTTCAACACGGCAAGGGAAGGGGAGCAGCCTAAGCTAATTTAGACGTGGAGGGCCAACTAAACTAAGTAGATCGACTTGGCCACTTCTGAGTTATCGTGCAAGACAGAGGGTTTGTAATCTGGGGTGTCCGGTGCGACAGGGACGCACAGGGTTTTTAACGGCACCAACGTGTTTAGTAAACACAACGGTCACCCTTGCCGCCTCAGCCCCTTCTCAAGTGCACTTGAACGTGGAGCTTTAACCAATAACTACGTCCGCTAGCCGACAGACTGCTCCGGTGGCAATATTCAAAACCGGTTCCGGGATTTAGGAGGTAAAAGTCTCTCCAGGTCGCCCACATCCACCACCCAAACGGGATAAGCCACCTCCTCACACCCCGGGCCACTGGAAACAGCTCGGCTGGGGACTGTGCGTCCACGGCAGGACCTCCCAGCCCGCCCCGCGCGCGCCCTAAGCCGAGGCCTAGAAAGGGCCGCGGGGTTCGTCTCCCCACTGAAACCCGGCTCGGAAGTCGAGGCCGGGCCGGTGTTCTACTCCCAGCCTCAGGGTCGTGGAGCAGGCAGGAAGGGAAGCGACAAAAGGAGAGCGCTGCGGAGCTCACCCCAGGTTCAAGGCATCGCACTTTCCGAGGGACCAGCGCCCGCCTCAGGCCGCCGCTCGGGACCCACAGGCTGTGGCTCCCCTGGCTCAGCCCACGACCGGGTCGCACCTCAGTGACGCAGTAGCCCCGCCCCCAGCGCGTTGCCTGGAGACAGTGCTCGACCTTCCTCCCCAGAGTTCTTCGCTCTCTGGCTTTTCTGCTCCAGAGGATTTTCCAGTGGCGGAGCCCTAGAGACCTGCTGAGAGGAAAGGTGGCCGCTAAAGCCAAGGAGAGGGATGTGCCCAAGTGGCTGTGGGGAGAGGCCTGTCCTGGCCGCAGAGTGAAGCCTAGCTAACTGCTTCTCCTGGCGCCATCTCCTAGGAGCCGACAAAGGCCACTTTGAGAGCCCGGGTTTGGTCAGGGTGTATAGAACATAAAGAATTTAGGACTTTTTGGACTTTACAAAATGTATGCCATTGGGAGCCAAGACAGTAATGTCAACTGGCAAACAACCAAGTCACATGATAGGAATGCACGTATGGTGTGACCTGAACTCCTCAAACCACAGAAACCTCTCAGCCAAATGTCGGGAAAGGGCCACACAGCTGCCAGGACTGATAACTGAAAAACTCTACCTATTGAGGGCTATATAAGCTGAGCACTTCAGACAGACCACACTCAAGGCTGACCAGAACACACTGTGAGAGTATTGCTAGAGCCAAAGACCTCCACCTACTGCCATTGTAGCCATTGGCTTGAGACCATAGGGAGGCTATCTGCCCCACCAGTTCCAGAGCTGACTTCAGGAACATGGAGGACTTTTCACTCACTCTGTTCTGTAAGCCTCTGCCTTCCTCTCTCTGTGAGTTGTGTGTTAACCTGTGTGATTACCTGATTGGTTTATCTGAGAAGGTTCCACTCAGTAAACCTGGCATTGTAGAAAGACACAAATACATCCAAGGGTATTACTTCCACAGCCACCTTCCTTGCTCATGACACAGGGGTTGGATTCCAAGCCACCACTTATCAGGCCTCCAACCTCCCACTGGTTATAATTACACAAAGATTCTTACCATGAAATGGAGCTGATTATGCTCCCCTATCTAGGTTAAGAAACATAAAAGGAAGTATATGAGCAGTAACTAGCACAGGGTCCAAAATGTTAAGCCCTAATAAATGGCAGCTATTATTATGAACACATGTTGATGATACTATAGCTTTTCAGAATGTCCACAGTCAATAATTGCTATCCATTAAGCGTCCGTTGTGTCCTATATTTATTATATCATGTAATCCTCACCACAATCCTAAATGATAGAAGTTAAAGACAGATACGAATATCATTTCAATTTAACAGAAGAGAAAACAGTCTCAGAAAGATGAAATAACTTGCCCAAGTTCCAACAGCTCATAAACGATAGAGGAAGAATTCAAATCCACTGTCTGGTTTCAGAACCTCAGGTTTTAGCTACTGTGCTATATTTCTACTATTGGGTTTAACCCATTCTTGTCCATTCCATACTATTATCTCAGTCTAAGTTCCCTTGTTATCTCACAGATAGGTAATTTAATAATATCTTAGCTGACCAACTTATCCTGGAATGTATTTATTCAGCCCATCTTGTATCTTGCTGCCAGACCAAGCAACTTAAAATACTATCTTTATTATTTCTACACCATAAAGGTGCTGGTGCTCAATATTAGGCCAGAGCAGGTCAACAAAATGGACCCCAGTGTTTGGGAACCCCTTTTAAATGGATAATATTACCATACCATTGCCCTAAAGATCTATATGGATCTTAAGGAGAGTCAGTTCCATATATACTAACTGCCCCTATATTTATCGTATCAGTCCAAACCATTGCTCACTCCCTCTCCACAATCCTTTATAGTTATGTTGTATAATTACTGATCTCACTGCAACTCTTTATGGACCAGTTTCCTTTGGCCTACCTCCTTTTCACCCACCTCAGGCTAGCTTTCTCTCTGCCTCAGCCATCTCACTTTGACCTCAAGAATTCCCATTTTCCTGTCAACAGCTCCTCTGCTATTGTCTACTTTTCCTTTGCATACTTTCTACTTTACTGAAATCAGAGGAATACACTTTCCTGACAGCCTTCTTGGCTAGGAGACAAGTTAACTTTCTCCTCTCTAGATGTCAGTTTCTTTCACACTGTTTAACTACTATCAATTAGCCATCTCTGCTCCTTTAAACACTTCCATCTGGAAGTCTGTTTTTTTTTTTTTTCCTAAGCCAGCTAGGACTAATAACTATAGATCAAAGAAGTTATGTTTATCCTTGTGCAAATGGAAGACTCAAACCTTACCATTATCATGTATAATGCAAGGAAAGATCAATTCAATGTTTACTGACGGGGCCAGGGAAAATGAAGTGAAAAAGCACAAGAACAACAGAGAGAGTACTTGCTCCAATCTTGGAGCTATACACCTTGGTCTTTCGGGTCCTTGTTGCTAGACAGACAGACCAATGGAAAATGACTGAGACTACTCCGAGAAAACAAAACCCAGGTCAATTTATCACTCTGCTACATGGAAAACAAGGACTAGACATAGTCAATTTATAATTATATTTCCCAGATTACCTAAAAAGTGTCTTTTTAAAGATAGTTAATTTTCACTAATATTCATTTTGAATTAGGATCCAACAAGATCCTTTCATTGCATTTGATTGTTTTATTTCAAGTCTTTTAAATTAGAGCAATCCTCCTCACCTCCTTTTTTCATGTGATTAGCTCATTGCTGAAACTGGGTATATTACTCAGAGTTCAACTAGAGAAACAGAACAAATAGGAAATATATACTAAGAAATTTATCGCAAGGAATTAGGTTATTTAATTTACCTAATTTATTCAATGAGGCAAATTGGAAATCACAGGGCAAGGTGTCCGGAAGTGCAGCCTGGAACTCTTGGGCATGAACTGAAACTACTATGCACAAGTAGAATTTCTTCTTCTGGAAACTCTGAGTTTTGCTCTTAAATTCTTTCAGCTAAATGAATCAGAACCATCTGGATTATCTAGGATAATCTCCTTTACTTGAAGTCAATTATTTATGGACTTTAATTACATTTACAAAATACTTTCACAGCAACACTTAGCATTGGGACTAAAGTCTAGCCATATTGACACATAAAGACTATCACACACACTGGGTCAATTGTTGTATAGACTATTATTGGATAAATCTCTACATTCTGGATTTATCTGTTTTTTCCCTGGCAGTGTTACCTTCTTCCTTTTCTCCCCATATTTCCTATAAATGCAGTTTGACTGTGGAGGCTTCATTAGATTCAAGTTTGACTGTTCTGAAATGAATACTTCATAGGTGGTGCTGTGTGTTTCACGTTGCATCACATCAGGAGGCCCATAATATGTGCTGGTCTCATTTTTACACCGAACATCTTATCAATATTTCATCTAATAGTTTTACCCATTGTGATAGTAGTATGGATCCATTTTATCAGGGATTATAAAATGGTGATTTCCAAATTAATTATTTTCTAGTGTCACTTCTGTAAAAAACTTTCCCTCGTGAACTAGGGCTATTTGGTTACCCTGAAATACTGTCCATTACAGGAAAGGCAGGAGAAAGGCAGAATTCTTTCCTTTTAAGGAGTTGATAATTAGTTACTTACCATCATATCCAATGTGTTTCAGAATTTTAATATTTTTAGTATAATTATAAATTCATGAGTTTTATATATTTGGTCATTTGCATTTATTATTACTTTCGATGTTTATACAGTCCCATCTTTTGCCAATGGTAACCATATCATATTATCTTTTTGACAAGACTTTGATAGCTTCCTTACGTGCTGGCTTATCTTCTATATTTCACGCTCCAGATCTAGAACTACCCATTCTTCAAAGGAGTTCTGGATCCTCCTTCACTTAGCAATGGTGTTTAGGGACCACAATCTGGTTGCTGGATGTATTCGTAGCTATTGGATTATCATTACCTCTAGCTCTTTTCAATAGACAGAGCTAGGGAATATATACGTTTAAAAAAATAATAATTATCTAGAGTTCATACTGATGTTCCTAATTTCAATTTAATATTACAAAATTTTAAAGCTAACTTTGATTTTATATTTCAACCTCTTTTATCTTACATTGCAAATCTTAATCCCTAATAACATTAAGTAATTATTTACATTATAAGATATAGAAAATAGATTCAAAACAATATCAATATTACTGTTGACTATTAGGTTACACGTTCTGACTGCTCTGTTTTTAGAATATATATTCCTAAGGATGTAGAGTCAAAATGATATTATAGTCCCTTTAAATAATTCTTTTTCTTAGTGGTTTCTCAGTTTGTTTGTTTGTGTGTTTGTTTGTTTAGGAATTGCTTCTTAAATTTAATTTTACTTTTGAAATGTAAAAGTTTTATATTTTTCCAAAGTCAGAACTATATGATAGGCATATTTGGAGAAGTATTACATCTACTCCCAATTCTCTACTTTGTTACATCCTTATGCCTATATTTAGATGTTTTGGCATTTCCAGGATTTTTGCAAATATAAGCAAATACATACGCTTGCATATAAAAATAAAGCAAGGCTATGTTTGTGTTTCTCACCTCACTCTTACACAAAGTGTAATATTCTGTACCTTCCTTTTTTTCACTTAATAATATATCCTAGAGATCATTTCATATCAGAGTAATTAGTGAATAGATTTATCTGATTTTTTTGAAAATGAGATAAAATAGATTTACCTCACTTTTTGAATTCCAACATATGGATTTACCATAGTTTATTCAACCAGACCCTTTCAGATGGACATTTGGGTTGTTACTATACAGAGAATTCAACAGTGTATGATCTTTTGTACAAATAATTCTTTTTTTTTTTTTTACCAGATACTACTAAATTCCTTTCTATAGGAAGAATTCTCAGCAATAATGTACAAGAGTACTCATTACTCTGCACCTGGATCAAAAGAATATGCTGTCATGTTTTTGGATTTGTGGCAATCTGATAGAAGTGATATTTCAGAGATTAGTTTTAATTTTAATTTTTCTTATTGGGAGTGATATTGATCATCTTTCTTATACATCATTTATAAGTCATTTCCATTTTTGTTGTGAATGATCTATTCTCACCTATTATCTATTTTCCCACTTGGATTAATGGTCTTTAAAAAATGTTTAAGAGCTCTTTGTATAGTAAATATGTTAGCCCTTTGTCTATGTCTTAAATTGCAGATACCTTTTCCCAGTTTATAATTTGTCTTTTGACTTTGCTTCATGGGAATTTTGCACCATGTGAGCTTTTAAATTTTTATGTAGTCAAGTTCATCAAGGTATGTATACCATCTAGTCTTCATAAAGACACCAATTATGTCTTTATTCCTTCTGGATTTTGTATTATAGTTAGAAAGATTTTCCTCACTTCCTGGTTATAAAGGAATTCATCCATGTTTTGTTCTAATAGTTGTAAGTGTGTTTTTTAAAATTACATTTAAATCTTTGATCCATCTGGAATTTATTTTGGCATATTTTGTGAAAGGTAGATCTGATTTTATACTTTTTACTGAATGGTTCTCGAGTTATTCCAACACCATTTAGCTCATTTTTCCCCCTCCAATTTTATTTTCCCCTTTTAATATATATGAAATTTTCACATGCATTTAAGTTTATTTGAGATGTTTATTCTGTACATTGATTTGTCTTTTCATGTATTAGTGCTATGTTGTTTTGATTATAGGGTTTTATAATATGTTTTAACATCTAGAGAGATAAGTTCCCCCTCTGTTGCTCTTTTTGCTCCATAGAGAGAGAAATCACATGAAGGGAAAAGGAAGTTGGGCCATTATGAATGACCATGTAATAAAGCATTAGTCATGGGATAAGGAAGTAGGCTGGAGTGAGCTGATATTGACAAGATTTTGTCCATGAACCATTCCTGCAGATCAAGTCTACGTTCAAATTTATAAAGGAATGTTGATAAAAACTGAAAAAGCTTTCTGCACTAAAAAGATAGCATATTTGTTTTTGGTAAGTACTGCTTTGGTCCATTTCTAATGGAGTTAATCACAAATGGAGAGAAAGGAACTAGTTCTCCTCTTGTTAAAAACTAAGGTTTGCTAGATAAAATACGTGACACTATTAAATTTGAATTTCAGGTAAACAACAACTAATTTTATAGTATAAATATGCCCCAAATATTACTTCACGCAAATATATGAGACATATACTAAAATATTATTTGTTGTTTACCTGAAATTCAAAAAAATTTTAACTTTTCAATTATAGTTGGTATCTGGTCAGACATCCATATAATTTACAAAGTGATTCCCCCCAATCAGTCTAATATCCACCTGGCACTATACATAATTATTACAATATTTTTGACTATATTCCATATGCTGTACTTTACATCCCTGCAACTATTTCATGATTACCAATTTGTACTTCTTAATCCCTTCCCCTTTTTCACCCAGCGCCCCCCCCAACTTTCCTCCCATCTGATAACTATCAGTTTGTTCTCTGTATCTGCCAGTCTGTTTTGTTTGTTTATTTTGTTTTTTAGATTTCATATATAACTTAGATCATATGGTATTAATCTTTCTCTGTCTGATTTATTTCGTTTAGCATACTGAAATTCAAATTTAATTGGACTTCCCGGTGTTTGTTTTGCTAAATCCAGCAAGCCTATCTACACACATTTCTTAGTTTTGCTACTTCAAAGATTTCAGTGCATCTGTGCTGGTGTCAGGCAACAGCAACTACAACAATACTTGGCAGAAATGGCAGTGCCTGGAGAATTTTGTGGTTGCTGGAAAAAAGGTAGCAGTCTTGAGTGGACAAATCATCATCTAGAGAAGTAGCATTGTTACTTAGTAGGTGCAAACAGAGATATTACCCGGGGAGCAGCAGCAGAGTCTGGCAGTCAGTGGTGCCTTTTGAGTGTGGCAGCTCCCAGAGAATATAGAAGTAGTGCTTAGTAGAGGCAACAGTACCTGGTAGCTGTGGTGATATCTAGACAAAATAGTCATGTGCTTGGTGGGAAAGGAAGAAACCATTAGAAGTAGTTGGTGTGCCCAGTGGAAAATATGATAGTATTCACTGGAGTGGAATTAGACCAGGTACAGTGGGAAAAACCTTAATACCACATGGAAAGTGATCATACTTGCTTGTGAGCAGATCTGAATTTTCTGCTTCCAGATAAACCTGGAGGGTTAATTTTTTTTCAAGGAGCGGGAATCTGCCTTAACAGATGCAGAGAAATGCAACTTACATTGGTGCTTCACACACCATCCATCACTCTGGGAAAAGAGAATAAAGGAAGTATATTGATAATGTAGCAAGGATAATTATCTCTGCCCCAGGCTACACTTTACTGCTGTCAGCTAAAATCCCCTAGGCATGGCTCTCTGTGGAATCTTTTCTGAGTATAAGACTCAAGCCTGGAGACCTAAGTAGGATTCAGAAAGAGAAGGATGCAACAGGAACCACACATTCACTTTTCTAATCACATATATAGAGTGAAAGTGATGGATGAGGGTGGCTACCCATGCCTCTAGGGACCAGCTCTGACAGGACCTGAGGCGGAAGGCAGACAATTGAGTATCATGAATGGGTACTAGGCTTTAAGGCAGAACAACTCCACTCACCAGTAAAATATGGACCTGAAGAGGTCTTGCTCTTTATTAATCAGGTTTACTAACTCCTCTTCCAAGGGGAGATATTAAAGAGGTTATTATTAGTAAAGGGATATTTCCATTCCCACAAGGATGGGAATATTCTCTTACTTCCATTAAAGTTTGAAGTTTTCCTCAGCTCTGGTTGCCACCACATGATTTTTTTCCACCATGTAGATGCAGGCCACCCAGATTACTCACTGAATTATTATTGTGTCATTTTGACTGAGCACCTTAGTACTTTGATCTACCTGCATTGGGGTTTCAGATGCAGGATAAGATCCCCTGGAGACAAAGCCATGTTTTAGTCCAAATTAGGATCAGGTTTGCCTCTTGCCTTTGTCCAGACACCAGTCAATACCTGTGGTGAGTTCATGTCATCTCTGATGTCTCCTAGTGACATATACCTCATCCCACACTTTTTTTCCAAACTTACAATCCAGACACATTTTCTAGGCTGGATCTTCAGATTTAGACATTATCTCCTCCTCCTATCTCTACTACATGGAAGTTTCTGTTGTGTTCTTCCACTTAACAATTTATCTTTAATAAGTTCTTTTAAAAAAATCTAATGAAAATATAACATTTAAAAATATTTTGTTATAATACTTATGTATCATTTGTATATTATTTTTATGAAGTCTTGTAAAATGTAAGTCTCTGTTATTACTATTATTTGTGACTTGCTGAAATGATAATCTTCATAGGTAAAAGAATATGCACAATAAAGTACTATATTTGGTCTTTTTGTATTCATAGAAATTTTACTTTTAATTTTTTTTATCACAGAAAAATGTCTTCAACTTAGTTAAAGACTAAATCCAAATCAGATGACAATAATAATTGGGGTAGTAATAAATAAAAGTATGGAAATTTCTCAAAAAGGTAATTTCTAGAAAATGATATTATTTAGTATGCAGAATTCCAGATTGCTAAGAAAGCATCCTAGACTTCAAAGACTAAATAAAAATTTTGAGCCCAAGAAACTAAATTTTTGCCAATATTTATAGGCTTTGTGGTTCTTGAAGGAGCTTAACAGTCTTTGACTTGAACACAGGCCAAAACACACTGCAGTTTCCATGTTCAAATAAATATTAATATGAGATTGCTCAGAGGGGTAAGTCAATGGCCAACTCAGAGACTAAAGTTCAAGTATAATAGTCTTTGTGCATTCTTCTGGCTTGTTCACAATTACATTCTATACCAAAAGAAAGTGATCAAGAAGAACAATATTTAGGTGGACAAGAAAACAGTTGGCCTTGTATTGAATGATCTTAAAACACAGTATAGATAGATTGATAAAGGTTACAACTTGGATCTCATGAAATCCCAAAGAATGTATGCATTCATTCAACAGCATTTACTGAGAGCCAACTAAGTATGCATTCGATTTGCAGTACTACACAAGTGCTAAAGATGAAAGGAAAAATAAAATATGTTTACAACTAACAATAATACAATGAAGCATATGCAAACATAGATATAAAAACAAAATGCAAAAAGTAGAAATGAGGAAGATTCATTGATGAGAGGTAGCCTTCTAAAATGGCCCCTAATGATCCCTACATTCTGTATTCATGCTCTTGTATAATTACCTCTAGTGGTGCTTATAATGAATAGAATATGGCAAAAGTAATGGGATGTCATAAGATTATGACTTCTATCTTGCTAGCATTCTCTCTTTGGCACTTTTCTCTTGCTTCCTCTGAAGAGTAAGTTGCCATTTCCTAAGCTGCCCCAATGGAGAGTTCCACCTGGGAAAGTGCTAAGGGCAAACTTTGGCCAACAGGAAACAAAGAACCAAATTCTGCCAACAACCATAAGAGTGAACTCAGAATTGATTCCTCCCTAGTAGAGCCTTGAGATGGAAATAGTCCTGGCCAGCACTTCGATTGCAAGTCTGGGAGAGCTCTGGAACAGAGGACCCACTTCCTGATCCACAATAACACAAAGCAATAAGTGTTGTTACAAGCCATTAATTACATTTGAGGGGAATTTGTTATATAGCAATAGATAACTAATATAATTTGGAAGAAAAGCAAAGGTAATTGAAACAAGAAACAGGTATAGTACAAATCAAGGTATAGTACAAATTAAGTTCTGGAATGACAAATGATCTTGTGTTGTTATAGCATGAAGTATCCTTATAGGAATGACGAGATAAGGTTTGAGATGAGGATTTGAGGCCAAATTGTAAAAGTGTTTAGTGTCATTTGTAACAGTCAAGCTTCCCTCGAAAGAAACAAAAACTTCTCCAACTATTTTAAATAAAAAGTTTAACACTGGCAATTGCATATACTTATAAAATCATTACAAGGGCTTAGAACTAAGTCAAATTGCTGGTATGACTAATTGCTTCTTCACATCCAGGAAGCTAGGCTAGATTCTAGAAATTTGTTACAGAAAAGTCCAGTATTTCCATGATAATCTTGCTGCAGCAGTAGCTGAAGTAGCAGAGAATTGGTCTTTCTTTCTGCCTTCTAACTCATGTGGGGATGTATTAGTTGGTAGAAGCTAATCTGCATTACATAAATCCAGCTGTAGTATCTGGGAAAAGTAGTTTAGTTTTCCATCCTATACAAGAGTTTAGGAAGGCACACATTTGAAATGGATACTGAATTTCAACTCATCATATCCACCCAGTATAGTAACGTGTTTGGACTTGCTTTTAAAAAAAAATAGGGAGCCCTCAAGGTCCAAAGAAGGACATAAAAGCTCTGTATCAAAGACAATTCATTTTCGTAGGTTAAAAGTATGGACGATAGGTGTGATAGAGAGGTTGCTGAGACTGGAAACAGGGTGAACAATGGTATATATAAAAAGCAGCAAGAGCTTGAACTCAAGTCTGGAAAATAGCAAGGAGATGTCAGAGAGTGTTTAAGACAATAGAGTTCATCTTAATTCAGTTAATATCTAATGCCACAATCCAAGTTCTATGTCCCTTCATTCATGTTCTCTGAATGATAGCACTCTATGGTCTGTATTTTCTTACTATCATGATAGTACTCCAGAAACTGTATTTTTATACTGTATCATCAAGTCTAATAATTCTTTACCTGTTATTAAACTTAGATCTCTTATGTTCAGGCTTGGAGTGGTCCTGAAGTGAAAGAAACATAGCACAGCAACCAAAATTAACCTCAAAGTGTGTTTTTTGTTTTGTTTTGTTTTGTTTTTTGTTTTTTTTTGTTTTTGCATTTCTTAAAAACAGTGAAAGGGATTTAAATACATATGCCACAGCAAAATTTATCAACATTTCCTTTTCAATCTTGTCTATTTCCATCACAGCTCACAATCACTCTGGGGTATCCCCTTCCACATATCCTTCAAGTCTCTTGACACCTAGCTCCATGTGGATTCTTTCTCTTCCCCATTCCCCTCTGTCCCTGTCTCCTCATTTCTTCATTATATAGATTGACTTAGACTCTGTCCAGCAAGGTAAATCCTTCCTTTTTAGGAAGAACAATAGGAGGAAAATTAGACTGACAGTTAGAGGAGTAAAGGTCACATGTTAATGTTTGTCTTGCCACAATTTTCACTGTCAACTATTAGATAGTTTTCTTTGTTTTTTGTTTTTCGTTTTTTGTTTTTCTTTTTAATCTCCAAACTAACTTCTCTCTATTTCCTTCCAAGATGTTTGCATGTTAATAATGTTAAAATCTTGTTCGTTCGTTCTTTCTTTCTTTCTTTCCTTCTTTCTTTCTCTCTCTCTCTCTCTCTCTCTCTCTCTCTCTCTCTTTCTTTCTTTTCATTTGTTCATTCGTTCTTTTTGTTTTTTAAAGAAGTCATAAACAGCATTTATTACCTTAGTATATCACACTAGTCTTGTTGCTGTTCCTTCACATTTGATTGGTTTTCCGTCTTCCCTCCCTCTTCCCTGTTTGGCTACACAGTGCATCCATGAACCGTTAGCTCACAGCAGCAATATGCTTATTCCACATTTCTAACACCATTCATTCACAGGGAACTGCGGGAAGTTCAATGCTTATGAAAGAATTTGTAATAAACCAGGCCTCCCACCATGGCTAGCTCAAGTATGATGATGATGGAAAATAGCAGCTTGTTGGTTGTCACTTTTCTGGACATTGACCCGAGAACTTTTCAACTTTTGCTAAAGTTTTCACTTGTGTTTACCAGTCTATTCTTGGTTCATTCCAACTGGTCAGGTTGCTCCCCCAGCTCTTCTATGATTTCTGAGCCAATCTGGTCAGTCTCTGTGACAATCTGATTAGAACAGTCAATACTCTGGGTAGCCTGGTTCAGGCTGTCAGTGCCTTGCAGAAGCAACGCCCTTTGAGACTGTAGCCGATTCATATGCTCATTCTCTACAGCATTTGTGCCATATTTTATGTCTCCCTGACCCCCAGATGTGGCTGTCAAAGGTGTGCTTCTCACTTCCCGGTGGAGTTTGGCAAGGTTGCTCCAGTAGGGTCAAAGCTTAGACATCATAGGGTTACGGAAAGAGAGGAGTGCATAGTGTAGTTCCTCTTCCATCTCTGTCAGCGTTTCATTTGCTTCTTGTTACTTTTCATCAAAATCTCTGATCATCTTCTTCTCTTTTGTTCCTGCAGTCCCCAGGAGCTGCTCTAGCACCCTTTGTAGGTCTTCACGGAGGCGGCAGAAGATCTCATGTAGTTTCTCAAAATACTCAGAGGAGGTGGCGGAGGTAGCCACGGTGCAGGCTGCGCTGGAGTGGTGGCCGCCGAGATTCTGGGCCCGGGTTGCTTCTAGCCCGGCAGTCAGCAGCCTAGCCCTGCAGGCATCACGGCGACCACCACTACCGCCGCCCTGGGCGAGGCGCTTCCGGGGCCGCCAATGGTGTAAAAAACTTTATCTTTAGTCTTGCCTTTTCCCATATCTAAAATTTTACCTCCATTCTAGATACTTCTGCCTAGATATTCTCTTTCCATACCAAAAACGACATGTGATCAAACTCATTATCTTTTTGCTCAAATATGCATTCCTTTTCTTCATTTCCTAACTTGGCTAGCAAAATCATTATTCATGTAGTTGCCCAAGTTGAAAACTTTTCTGTCATCTTTGAGTTATTTTAATATCTATTCAATAGCCAATGTTTCTGGCTTTAGTCTCAGAAATGTCTCTGTAATCCATTTTCTGTCCATTTGCACTGCCATTGTGCACTATTGTCTTATTGTCCCTAATCTCTCTTTTCTCCAGTTCAGTGTTTCCCATTCACTGGTGCTGGGACCAGCTGGATCAGATTTTCTGGGAGTATTTTGCTCATGAAAAACACTCTGATTCTATCGTGCTGGATGGGGTTCTACGACTTTGAGCTTTTACAGATTCCCATAGATAGGTCTAATGATCAACTAGGTTTGGTTTAACAATATTTTTAGTCCATATTTTACATCACCATCACCAGAGTCATCTTTCAGAATCTCCCAAATCTTACTGTTTCTGTGATGGTCCTAAAGCTTTTCTCTTAGCCAAAGAATGTACACACTAAAAAAGTCTGTCGCTTGCATACTTTGCCAGATAGTCTGTTTCCATACCACAAACAACACATTATCAAGACAAGTTCACTATTTTCTCTCTAATATGCTTCCATTTTCTACATTTCTAATTTTCCCTCCACCTCTTCTCTACTGCCATGACACCTTAGTCTGCAGCCACAATTTATAATTGGTTATCTAGGGAACATTGCTCTCTTTTCCAGAGCTCTGTGCCTTTCCAAGACCATAACGCTCAGATTGTTGTTCTTTCTCATGTTGCTCTTTCTCGTATTTTCCTGTCAAAAATTTTATGTATTCTTTAAGACCTGCATCAGATACTACCACCTTCCTGAAGCCTTTCCAGATAAAATAAATCTGAAGTAGTTTCTCCTCTGAATTTCCACAGTCTATGCCTAAATTATAGCATTTAGCATTTAGTTAGGTTCAAAGTACTGTGTGTACTTTTCTCCTGTTGTGTCTTTGTTTGACAGTGATGGTATGTGTATGTAGTGAACAAGGCTGTGGAGAGAAGAAATACGGAAAGAGAGACAATTGGGAGGATAGAATGAGTTAGATCCCAACCGTAGGAATTGTTTACTTGCTCTCAGCATGTTCACATTATCTTGAAAGATTATCTTGATTGCAGGACAAAGAATTATTCCCTCTAGTTGGTTAGCAAAGGTTAATTTTTTGGTTGTACTTATTAATGAGTAAGTCGTCACTGGTTCTCATAGCAAGATGAGAAAAATAAGGTATAGTTTTTCAAAAAACTAGACATTTAGTGACTTTATTCTGATTTTATGTCCTTCTTTGTTATCTTTCATAAAATAATAGTGATGTTAGATAGTAGTAAAATGTTCAGACGTCTTTATCTGAAAAAATTAAAAAGTTGGAAAACTTATTTTGGTCCCTAAATTTGAAAAAGAATAATTGTTCCGTGAACTTTGAAACTCTTGAGACTGCTATTGTTTGGTTTTCTGAAAGAAAGCCTAGAAACAATGACACCCCAGTAGCAATGAGCACACCTAATTTCTACATGTTGGTTTCTAATACCATTCTCAAAAAAAAAAAAACAAAAAAACAAAAAAACAAAAAAAAAAAAACAGGAGAATAAAAGAAAAGAAAAAAAGGACTAGTACTCTCTGGAGAAATGGCTGACTCTAGGACTGGGGCAGAAAATATATAATGAACCTGGATTATCCTGTAGTGTCAGAAAGTAAGCGCCCAACAAAAACACAATGCTGGGGGTAGGTCAAAAGGACACAGGAGCAAACTGAAAGCATTTTGAATGAGCAAAGCTGGAATGATTTGGGCAATAAATAAAAATAAAAAAGTATTGGATTGTAACCTAAAGTAGAAAATAAATATTCATGAGTCCATACTGGTATAAATAAATGATTGAATAAATTAATGAGGGAGAATAGATAAATTCTTCTATGTAGGAGAATTCTAGATAACTTATGTATATATTCTGCTTTCAAGGAGGCAGAGCATAATTACCCTCTACTTAAGTATGGGCTATGCATAATGACTTCTTTCCAAAGAGTATGGTATGGAAAGAGAGAAAAACAGTAACTTTACATTGGAAAAACTTGATGAACACTACCTCATCCAGGTGCTCAAGGTTAATATCAATAGCGATAGGTCATTTCTATAGTATGTATCCTTGATATGCTCTGATGAAAGTGGTACTTTCCCTCAATGGTCCTCCTTTTTCCCTCTAGTGTAATCATGAGAAAACATCAGAGAGATCCCGATTGAGGGACATTCTGCACAATACCTGACCGGTACTTCTCAGAACTTCACAAGATTATCAAGAACAAAAATATCACAGCCAAGAGGAGCCTAAGGAGACACAATGACTGAATTTAATATGGTATCTTGGATGGATTCTGGAACAGAAAAAATTAAATAAAAAGTAAGGAAATCAGAATAAGGTATGGATTTAAGTTAATAATAAAGTATCGATATTGGTTCATTAGTTGAGACAAATGTACCATAATACTGTAAGAGGTCAATAATAAGGAAAACTGGGTGTGGGAACTCTGTATTACTTTTTGTGAGTTTAAAACTATCATAAAATAAGTTGACTTTTTAAAAAGTCAATGGCCTTCTAAATACCAAAAAGAGATATCCTAAATCACATAAGCACCGTTTGGAACTTTGGCATTTCCTGGGGAATAAACATAGAGGAGAGTGCTTCCAGCTGACTTGAGTATTATTAAAATGCTCTTAGGTCAGACGACCTCACATATAGATTTATTATGGGTTAAACAACTAAATTTTATTTACTTTAACTAGAAGAGTGAACTGACCAATAATTGCTTTTCTTCTTGTTTGGGAACTTAAATCTTTCTTTCTTGGTGTGAGTGACTCTCTCATTTCTGAGTAAGAATTTATTGCACATTGTTATTATTGCCCTTAGAAACATGTTCTTCCCTAGAGCAATTGGTTTTGCTTTGGACACTAGCTGAAGGTCTAGAGAAGGGCAATAAAATGTAGGATTCTTTGGTCTGGAAATCAGTGTAATTCCATGTTTTTCAAACCAATGGACATTTATAAACTCTCACTATATGCAAGTATGCACTGGGCCTCAAGTCATCTGTTTTATTCCAGCTTTCTATCCTTAGAAATCAGCTTATCTTTAGTGGAACCACCTCGACACATTAATATTTGATAGTTGCCCTGGTCTTTTTAAAAAACCTGCAATTTTGGAGGGGGCTCCTTCCCAGGACAGAGTACCTTTGCCCAAAGAAATAGAACTATAATGTTTGAGTCTGGGAAGCATGAAGAAGAGGCATTTCTGAGTGATCCTTTATACTACTTGGGAATATAATCATATAGCAGTCTATCGGCCTCATTTAAAGAGTGGCTTTGGTAAGTAGGCTGGATTATAGGTCCAAACTGGGATGTTTTCTTATGTTCATCCAATTTTTCTTTGTTCAGTGGAGAATAAAGAAAATTTGACTAGGAAGAAGGAGAATTCTAGACCAGACTCTACTTATAGCCATCTGTGACATTGGTCTTTATTTTTTTACTCTGTGAAAAAAAAGTGTTTAGAGGAGCTTACATTTTCTGACCACCTGAGCTGGACCAGGTACATCTTTGTTAAGGTTGATGTCTGCATCAGTGAGGGGTAGTTCTCAAAGTTCTTAAGTGTTTCACTTTTTCTGTTGTTACTACAAATGGATTTAAGAAAGATTCCCTGAAGCTGGGGCAGGAATCTGTGTTTTTTTTTTTTTAATTTTTATTTCACCACTGTTGTTTTTGGCAAGTGAACAATTTCAGGCTCACATGTTGGAATAATTTATATCCCTATATTGTCATTGGAAAGAGAGCATGGCAGTGCAGGGAAAGGAGTATGGATTCTGCAGTCATTCTGACCAGGGACTGAATCCTACCTTTGCCATTTAACTAGATATGTGACCTCAGAAAAGCAATTTAACTCCTCTAAAAATTTAATTTTCTATTAATAAAAAATGATTATAATAATTCTTCTCAGGGAAGATGTGACAGTTAAATGGGACAACATGTGAAAATGACTTGTCACTTAGCAGGTACTCAAAAAATGTTAGCTTTCCCTCCCTCCTTCCCTCCCTTCCTTCCTTCCATAATATTGGAAGTCATGTATTTTATCAGTGTGTTTGCAATTGGCATTTGGGCTATCTAATGATTATGTGGCTGGGTGGGGTTTTCTCCTTCCCCCTTCCTCTTCCTGGGTAGGACATGTACTTGTCTAAATTAACAGAGGATGCTAGTATCCTAACACAGAGTAGATGCCCACAAATGTATCTAGAGTGGGAGATCTGAATATTTTTTCAGCGCACACAGGAGGAAGACCACTACTTAGACTTTTCCATTTTTTTTTCTTCTTCATTCCCTGAGAACTAGATGAGGCCAATAAAGCTTAAGGGCTGACAAACCAGAATTTCAAACTCATAGACTTCAGGGGCAGGCAGGTTGCAAGTGATTAAAATGTGCTGGGTGCGGAGGTGGGGTACAGGGGTAGACAACAGTGTTACAAGATCCATAGAAAATGACACCTTTATTTTGGCATGAGGGTGTTATAGAGGACTGCAAATGAGGACTCTGGTGAAGTGGAGTGGGACTAGCCTTTTAAAGAGGACAGCCACTACTCAGTATCAGATTATTATTGCTATGAGGGAATATGGATTCTCTATCTTTAGATACTCCCACTTTTCAAGGGAATCCCAAAATATAAATATATGAAATCTCTTAATTTTTAGTTCTTAGCAATTAAACCAAGTTTCAGGATAAATACTCTGTGGGCCAACCAAAAAAGACTATGCCAGTCAGTTATGGCCTCTGAGATGAAAGGATCAAGGTGCTATGGGGTCACTTGTGAGGAGAAGATATTAGCAGTCTAAGGAGGGAAGACTAGAGAGGGGGAGACAAAAAGCTGGAGAAATAGGTCAAATGAGCTATCCTGAATCTCCTGCTACCTGGGAACTTTGAAACAAATTGGATTGATCAGGACCTGAATCTCAAGGAAAGGACTGGGGTGTGTGTGTGTGTGTGTGTGTGTGTGTGTGTGTGTGTACTTGACCAATTAATAAGACCATATTAATGTAGAGATGAGGCAAGAGAATTAAAAATTTAATCAAGCCACATTCAGAGATTGCAATATGCTGATCAGCCCTACAACCAGGCCAGTAGGAGACCTTCAGAACAAAGGAAGGTTTCTGCTGGGATTACTAACAATCCATTCCCCACACCTGTGAAGGGGAAACAGGAACCAAGATTCACTCTCTATGGCTAAAATCATAGGGAACCTATGAATTAAAGACTGGGAACTGCCAGCCGGCCTTTCACTCTACATATTCTTACCTTTTCAGGCTACATATTCTTCCCCTTCCTAACTGTATGTCCATATCGAAGGAAATGGGTTAACAAAGTCTTTTAAACAATAACTAACAGGAACTAAATAACAATATATAAAGTGAATTCCCTGAACATTCGCCTCCCTACTCTGCTTTTCCACATCTCTCTTGATCCCTCTCACTCTGTGTCTCTGAGAGGAGACTACACTCTATCTGTGGAGTGTTACCCCTTTTCTAATAAACTTTCCTTTTGACGCCAACTTTGGCATGTGTGTTGAATTCTTTTACACTCTCTGCCAAGGGACCCTCTTCTTTTCTTGGCACAAGGCTTGGTCTCCCCGTCACATGGGGAAATTTACCCTGTCCTGCATCAATATGAAGCAAGAACAGCCCTACATGGTGATGTATATACTATTGGATTTACACTTGTTTGTGTTTCAACAACCTAAGTTGGCTCTCTTGGTTTTGCAAACAATGGATTACTTTAATTTTATATGAAAGGTATAATACATCTATGTAAATAAGAGAGCAAAAAAGTTTTCTAAATGCTTTTATTTTTTCAGCATGAATATTTACAAATATTTCTGCACGTGTTAGGTTCTTCTTGCTGGAAAAAATATAGCTAGTGATACATTTGTTAATGACATTAAAAATGTGCTTTGGTGTATAAAGTTAATAATGTATTTTTTATGTATGTTAATAATAAATTAAGGCTATAATGGTTGCCATATTAGAGAAGATAATAGATTAGTCTCAGCGAAAAATAAAAAGTATTTTTGGAAGTGGATAAGCTAGGGATATCGAAACTGAAAAATGTTAGTTTCAAACAACATTATACTATATCCAATATATTGACGAATGATATTCAATTACAGAATGTAATACCTAGCATGTTGCTTGACATATAGTACACACTCAGCAAATGTTGTTAAATGATATTGATTTGATTTTTAACACGGTTATTTTCCTCAGTAACAATTTCTGTAACTCAGATAAAAACAGAAATTTGTAAGAGGTTTTTTGTGGGTTTCTTTTTTTTTTTTTTTTGGTTTCTTGTAAAAGTATATTCTTCTGGAAAAAATAGCAGCAGAAGAGAGAAAAAAAGAAAGTGGGTGCATGTTCTAAAAAATGATTCTACTTCAAATTATTCAGAGATAAATACTTTGATCTTGTCTGTATTTATAGTCCCTGCAGACAATATGCTGTCAATATCCTTGGCCTCATTCTTTATCTCTGTTTTGGCTTTACAGAGACCAGGTCTCAAGTCACAGGAATCTCTATGACCTTCAGTTGCCAAACTTTTCCTTCCTTCTTTTGCTTTCACCTGGCTCAGAAGGACATGCCAGGCGGTATAAATGTTTCCTTTTCAGAACTGAAGAAGGGATCTGGGTTGTGGAGTCAATAGAGAAAGCCCTGGTCTCAGTGACTTCTTGGCTCTCAACTCCCCTATCCTCAGTTAGCTTAGAGACCTCTTTATAAGTGTGTTCTGATAAGCTGTTTTAGGTCCTTGTGCTTTGCAAAGCTCCTTTTTCCCACTGGGATATTATTAGGACATAACCAGGCTAGAAAGCCTGTGGGAAGCTTTGGAGGTAGGAGGGTAGGATCCAGAAAGGCTTGCAGTAAGAAGAGAATTCCTTTTGGTTACACAGTCCAAAGGTGGCCCTGAGCTGATTCCAGTTAGGAAGCCTTTGTTGTTTGGTTCTTTGGCCCTTTTAGTTTTCCCGTCTGGGACCAGGATATGTATTAGGAAAGAAATCAGCCTTGGGTGTGTTCTTTTGTTTCTCATCTAAACTTCAGCTTCCATGCATCGCACTGTAGTTTTGGGTGGACTCATGGGCTCTTCTGGCTTTTTATTAGTTTTCTTTAGTTCCTCATTAGGGTTGCCATCATTGGCCTTCTCCTCCTTCACTACTTTGGTTTCAATCATTTCCTTTTGCTGATTCTCATTTGTAAAAGGGAAGGTCTTCACATACCTATAGGCATAAACATAAAATTAAAGTGAGAGACTCCCATGTAACACATACATATAACAGTAGATGATACTTTGTCTGTGATGGTCATATTGGAACAGCGACTGGATATCTTTATCTCAGAGAGTTGCTAACACATGCACATTCAAATACATTAACACATCTGCACCCTAACGGATTCATTAAATGAGATATTTAGTTCACAGGCCACACTTTAGGCTGACCTCACAATCCTCCCACTAAAACCAAAGAATTAAAAATCAAATAAAGCATATACATTTTCCTCTAGATGTCAATCTTTTTTTAAAATTTCTTAATTTTCAAAGGGACAGCAAATAACCTATATCTAAAGGCTGGATGACATGCATGTGCCAAAATAGTAGGGAAGACTGGGTGGTAGGGAGGAGAGGTGAGATGAGGGAGAAAATTTACAGTATAAGAGGACTGCTGTCACCACTTTGACCAGGAAAATGCTAATAACAATCCTGGAAAAACACAAGATAGGGACGTAACAGAGATTATAAGATTAACAATGCACCAACAACCCCACCTTTTGACGTAGCAAACCGCGAGACCGGCTGCAGCAGCAAAGAAGAGGAGTGCAAGCACGAGCAGAGCCGTGGGAACACCTGGAGGAACAGAGACATGGCCTGTGGGTCCCTCACGTGTACGTCGCTGTACACTGTTCTTCTAGCAATTCATCTTTACACATGATAGAAACAAAAGATAGTGAAGGAGAAAAGCTTTCTCCCTGACCACATAGGGGCCATTTAGGATGTTGGGCCCACGTCTGCTTCTTTGCTCTTGCCTATAGAGTCCTTGGCCTTGCCTTTCATACTCTCTCTATTCTATACATTGCAATATGACAGAGAGAGTCCATTTTCTCAAGTTTGGAGTTAATTAAGTGTAAGACCCTTAACTTTTAACTAAGAAAACAAATTTTCTAGTCATGGGCATTTAAGGTATGTATTTTAAAAAGAACTTTTACATATTAATAGATAGTAATTTATTTTTAAAAGTCTTTGAGATTTAAAAATGAAACTATCTTGTACTCATGATTTTTAGTTTAGTCATTAAAGTTTTAAAGAGTCCTCAGGTTCTATGACTTTATGAAAGTTGAGTTTGCATTAAGCTTTTATCTGTATTTGGCAGGTCTTGAATGCCCATTCTGGAGAAAACCTAGTTTCTATGTATTGTCTTTTATTTATAAACACACACACACACACACACACACACACACACACACACACACACCCTAAAATGCAGACACAGAAGGCTTTACCTCCAAATCCAACATATTCATTCTTGAATGCTGTTTTATATTCAATATGTGGTTCAGTTTCTGTAGATGTGGTGGTAATTTCCATAAAAGTTTCTGTTTTGCAAATTAATTTTCTTTTCCGTGGAGTAGAAGTGGAGGCCAGAGCAGGAGGAGATGTAGGGGAGTAAGTTACATCAGAAGATGGTGCTGAGTGTATACTGTTGCTGACAATCATTTCTGTTGTGTATGTTGCAGTTTGACTGTCGAATATAGGATCTTTGATAGTAATAATATCTGGAAAGCATGAGTTAATCCAAGTATCTGTTGGGGAGGGAAAATGAAATAAGAAGTAAGTATTGCAATAGCCTCTTAACTGGTCTTCCTGACTCTAGTCTTACTCCCCTCCAATCCCCTTATACTGCAAATGGAATGGTCTTACAAAAATATAAATCTAATCATATAACTTCCTTCCTTAGGATCCTTCAGTGACTGCCTCTACTGTGTGGTCTATAAAGCCTTCCATGTCTGGGAGCCTGCTGACGTGGCCAGCCTCATCTGATCAGTCTTTCTCTCATTCCTCCTGCCATGCTGAAATTCCTTCGATTTTCTTTTTTCTTTAATTAAAAATTTTTTTAATAATTTTTTTAATTTTTCACTACAGTTGGCATATAATATGTTAGTTTCAGATGTACAACATAGTGGGTTAGATATTTATATAACTTACGAAGTGATCACCCTAATAAATTTACTACTCATCTGACACGATACATAGTGATTACAATATTATTGACTTAGGCTATATAATATTCCTTATGCTATACTTTATAGTCCCAGGACTATTTTGTAACTACCAATTTGTACTACTTAATCCCATTCCCTTTTTCGCCCAATTCCTAACCCCTTCCCATATGGCAACCTTCAAAATGTTCTCTGTATCTGAGTTTGATTCTGTTTGGTTTGTTTATTTTGTTAGATTACTTTAGATTCCATATGTAAGTGAAATCATGTGACATTTATCCTTCTCTGTCTGACTTACTCCACTCAGAACAATACCCTCTAGGACCATCCATGTTTTTGGAGATGGCAAGATCTCATTCTTTTTTGTGGCTGATTGTAATATTCCATTGTATATATGTACCACTTCTTTATCCATTCATCTGTTGATGGACACCCAGGGTGCCTTCATATCTTGGCTATTGTAAATAATGCTGTAATGAACATATGGATTCATATGTCCCTTTGAAACAGTGTTTTAGGTTTGTTCAGATAAACACCCAGACATGGGATTACTGGGTCCTCCTTTATCTCTTGTAGCCTTTGTTTTAAAGTTTATTTTGTCTGGTATAAGTATTACTACTAGCTTTTTTCTTTTTTTAAATTTTTATTTTCATGAAATATCTTTTTCCATCTCTTTTGATGTGAAATGAGTTTCTTGTAGGCAGCACATGTGAGGGTTTTATTTATTTTTTTATCCATTTAGACATCCTATCTTTTGATCAAAACATTTAATTCATTTACACTTAAAATAATTGTTGATAGATATGTAGTTATAGCCTTTTATTATTTATATTTTTAATCTTTTCCTTCTCCTCCTTCTACTTCTTCTTCTTCCCCTCCTCCTCTTCCTTTTTCTTCTTTTTCAAGAGTCCCTCTAACATTTCTTGTAATACTAATTTGTTGTTGTGAACTCCTGTAGCTTTTTCTTCTCTGGGAAGATCTTTGTCTTTCAATTCTAAATGATAGCTTTGCTGGGTAGAGTAATCTTGGTTGTAGGTCCTTGCTTTTTATCACTCTGAATATTTCATTCTTTGCTCTCTCTCTTCATCTTCTGGTATCTCTGTGATGTGAATGTTGGTATGCTTGATGTTGTTCCAGAGGCCCTTGAACTATCTTCATTTTTTCAGATTCTTTTTTTTTTTATTGCTGTTCTGATTGGGTGTTTCCTGCTACCCTATCTTCTAAATCACTGATTCAGTCTTCTACTTCATCTAATCTCTTGTCGATTCCCTCTAATGTAGTCTTCATTTCAGTTATTGTATTCTTAATTTCTGACTGGTTCTTTTTTTATGTTTTCTATCTCTATTTTAATGTTTTTTTAATCTCTTTGTTAAAGTTCTCACTGAGTTTATCTACTCTTTCCCTAAGTTCATTGTGTACCCTTATAACCAGTATTTTGAACTTTGCCTCCGATAGCTTGTTTGTCTCCATTTTGTTTAATTCTGTTTCTGGAGTTTTGTTCTGTTCTTTAATTACTGGGTTCTTCTTAGTCTCTTTGTTTATTTATCTCTCCATTTGAGCTGCCTTTCTGTGTTTGTTTCTATGTATTAGGTAGGGCTGTTATGTCTCCTGGTCTTAGTAGAGTAGCCTTACATAGTAGGTATCCTGTGGGGTTCAATGGCACAGTCTTCCCTGGTCACCTAAGCCAGGTGCTCCAGGTGTGTTCCCGGTAAGGGTTGTGTGTGCCTTCCTGTTGTAGTTGAGCCTTGGTTGCTGTTTGCACATCAGTGGGAGGGATTGACCCTCAAGCTGATTTGTTGTGCATTCAGTCATAATTTTATTCTATTTACTTTACTTTGAAAAGATCTCTATTCAAAAGATATCATCCTTGACTTTCTCTGCCTTGAACTTTTAGCAACATTTCTTTTTTTTTGAACATATGCTGAGTTTTTCCCTAATAAAATGAACATTTTTTAATATCAGGGAGAAAAATACTAAGCACAGGATACTATGTTGGGAACTGAAAATATAGAGACAAATAAGGGATGGTTCCTGTTTTTGGGAGGACAGAAATATTTTAATAAGGATGGGGGAGATCATTGGGGATTCATAGAGGATATGGCATTTGGACAGGGTGTGAGGATTAATGTGTTCATTTGACAAATGTTTATTGAGCTCCAACTCTGGAGGCAGTGTTCTAGGTGCTAGGAATTTGGTGCAAATAAGAAAAGTCCCTGCTCATAAGGGACTTATATGCTATTGAAAAGATAGAGATAATAATAATTTAAAAAGCCAGAAATGTCAGAGGATGGGAAATTTTGAGAAGAAAATTGAATGGGATAAAGATTAAACTGGAAGGAGTAGGGGATGGGGGACAGATACTTTGGGTAGGGTGATAAGAGAAATTCTCTTCGGGGAGGTGATACTTAAGCTAAGACCTGCATGATGAAAAGTAGCCAGTCATTAGAGATCTATGGAAAAAGCATTTCAAATAAAGAGAACAGGAAGTTCAAGAGCCTGAAGTTGAATGAATTCAGCATGTTTGATGGGGGAACAAAAACCAGTATGGATGGAACAGAGGAGCAACTCATCTAGTGTGAAAGAGAGAGTAGGATATCCCAGTCAATACGAACAGCATGATTCCCAAATGCAGAAGTTATAGTATAAAAATGAGAAGGAGCATAGAGAATAGGATGTGTGTATTATTGGGAGCATGAAAGACTACAAGCAGGAGATTAGACTGGGAAGATAGTTTGTAGTCAGAATATTGTGATTCAAAATAGCCATGTTAAAAAAAATGGAATTTAGTCTGTAGGAGAAGGAATTTTTGACTGGGGTTCACAAACCTCCCTACTAATATACCAAAGTTCTCATAAATACCCACTTAAATGCAAAATCTTCATTGTTTACATTATATTCTCAAATAGGAAGTTACTTAAGGTTGTGGGACAGAGGATTAACATAATAATTAGTGGAGGTGTGTGGAGGATGAAATGCAGAGAGGAGAGAATACAATCTAGTAGTAAAGAAGATTATTGTAATTGCATAGAAATAGGGGAATCTAGAAGTGTCTGTAATCTTAGAGTTTATATCTTAGAGATCTTCTAGAGAAAAGTGATTCTCAACCCTGGCTGTGGTTTAGACTCATCTGGGGATCTTTAAAAAAATACTAATACTCAGGACCCACCCCAAGCCTATGTTATTGATGTGTGGTCAATCACCCTGGAGGGTGCTACATGGATGTAACTTGGCTTAAGATTTAAATCCTGGATTTTCCTCTTATGGATTGTGACCACAGCAAAGTAAATCTAAGCATCAGTTACTTCTGGAAAGCAGAAATGATACACTTGTGTCCTTTACTGAGGATTAATGAGATAGGAAATGTGTAGGGCCTAGCATAGTAGAGTATGGGCAGAGTAGATAAGATCTATAAGAATTAGTTTCCTTTGCCTCTCTGTTCATTACACCAAAAAGGCCATAGTGTGAGGAGCAACAGCAGTCTGATCCCATGACCTCTTACTGTTCAAGGACACAATGCATCTCACTTGGAAGTGTTAGGACTTGGTTCTCCTTGCCTGCCAATCTATAGAGATAATTTCTCTAGAATGTGCCAAGTGCTCTGATAGATATTAAACGCAGAATGGGGCTGGAATCCAAGAGGAAACATAAGAATAAAGAGTATAGGAAGGCTTCCTGGAGAAGATGGCACTTGAGATTTGAACAAAGAGTAGGAGTTAGCCAGGTGATGAAGAGTATGGGCACTGTGGCAGAAGGAACAGCATGGAACAGATGGTTTATGCAGAGCTTTAAAAGAACTTTGGTCTGATCTCCAAAGCTCACAAAGATAGCAATAAGAAAGAAATTAGAATAAGGTTGAGGGTCAGTGTTAAAGTTACTGTGATCTGTAGACCTCACAATATGGTAATTAAAAAGGAAGTTACAAAAACAAAGAAACGTGGTAAGTTTATGATTCACATTAAGATGAGGATTAGGGTAACTCCGACCCTCACAAAGATGACAAACAGAAGCAGGCGAACCTAATTTATTTCAAAATAATAATATAACCATGAAAGTAGTGAATTTTTTCAAGTCAATTTGGTACACAATTCTCTGATATTGCATATTTAGAGGGATATCTTCTAAGGTAAAACAAAATGCAAAGAAATCTTAAATTCCACTTAGTAGGTTTATTAATCCTAATAATATTGGTTTTGTAATTTTGAAACTATTATAGAATAAGAAAATATATTAATATTATTTATTGGGAACTAAAATGTTTCATATAAGAGAAAAGTGATAGAAATAAAAAGAAGTAAACTAGGGAAAACTTGAATTGTTAAATTTGAATTAGAACTATCAAGAGAAACCCATAATTTAAAAATATATATGTATGTATGCATACATGTATGTGTGTGTGTGTGTGTGTGTGTGTTGGGGGAAATCATCAAGAGGACATGACCACTGGTTGACCTTTGAGCTGGACATGGGCAGTTGAAGAACCCTTACCCCCTCACTGCATTCTATATTCCTTTCTAGCGCTAGAAGGTGCCCAAGGACGTAGCGTTGAGATAGTAAGTATTGTTGAGACCATCTGGATGGTATACTTGACTGATCCCAGTTAGGGCCTCTTTATAAACTTTTAAGATTCTGGCAGAAAATGTAGAAATCGACTGGTCTTGAGGCTGCCTAAGACAAGCCTCATAAGTAAGTTCCCTTGTTTATTAAACCTGCCACCTACCGACCTGGAGTGGTCTGCCTCTTTCTTTAATCTTTCCCTGCCCTCTGCATACAGGGGCCAGTTTCAGATTATACCTGGGAAGCTCATCAGCTTGCAGACCAATAGTATGTGTACATAGATGTCCTTTTTAGTATACAGGTAGGAAATATATATATTCATGTCTATTATACATAAACTACATATTTATATTTATATTAAGATATATATATATATATATTTTCTAGCTTTCCACTAAAACAAAGTGAGAAGCAATGAAAATTCCATTAGTAATGAGAACAACTTTCATCCAGATTTTAGTTTCTCATGAAAAAGAACCAGTAAAAAGAATCAGGGATCTTTGGAGAAATGAATGGCTGATAACATGTCTGAGATAGAGAAAGTACAAAGTGAACCTGGGACATGTTATTATGCCAGAAAGTAAAGAATTGCTCAAATCCTGATGAGATTAAGGACAAAAGTCAAGTAGAAGGGGCTTCCACTTGCCAAATTTGGGACAACTGAGCATAAAAAAAATAAAAATTCTAAATTGATTATAACATATTGAACACTCAGAATAAGTAAAATGCCATGTGTCCATGACAGTATAAGGGGGAGGAGGGAGGAGGTGTGTGCGTGCATGCATGTGTGTGTGTGTGTGTGTGTGTGTGTGTG
>CM053510.1:32996126-33138135 GCA_028627145.1 Eidolon dupreanum | reverse complement strand
TAGATGACCTACTCATTGCAAAGGGGAAAACATATCTCTCTGAGTTGATTAGAGAAGTCTGCAGTCACTATCTTACTCAAATGATCAAAATTAGCATATTAATAGTGGGACATACTTACTTTAAGTTCCTTTTGTTGGGATGTGATCCAAAGTACATGATATGATCTATGAATTATTTTTCCCCAAAATATCAAACACACATATAATTAAGCCTCTAGATCTAACTTAAGTATACAGGAAATGTAGGGGCTAGAGGTACAAGTTAAATGAAACTGTGAGGAAACTTACAAATCCAAGCCGTTTTCCCCTGCCTCCTTTTTGTTGCGTCTAGAGGGCTGGTTATCATATCATCATATTGACAGCTAGCAGGAAGGCTAGGCAATTAGAAGGCCAGGCCATTTGCCAGGCATGGGCTGGTTGGCTATGTGATAAGCAGGCATGTGAATCACTAATTCCCCAGCCAAAGATGATAGTCTGAAGTGGCAGAGGAGAGGATGATGATGAAAACAATGTTGGGAGAAGCTTTATGCTCCAGTCTTAACTCTAACTCCTGACTATAAGACTTTCAGCAAACCAAATCTCCATTCTGAGCTATAGTAATTATATTCGTGAAGTGACAGTAGTAGACAACGTGTTTTTCAGGGCCTTTCCTATACCAAAACTCCCTGATTCAGAGAACTGCTTTGACACTGTGTTGCCTTTGGGAAACATAATGCTGTTGATGCACATTCATCTCTTGATCTTAGAGAATGATTTTTGGAATCTATCCTTGTGTATGATTGCTCAGCTATCTGACCCTGAGAGGGTAAGATTTTTAAATATGTGTGAAGAGTAATAAATTAGACAGAGGTTCTTATGAGCAAGTATTTAGTAAAAAACAAAAAACAAAAACAAAAAATCCTTTCTGAGAAGATAAAGCTCCTGGGCTGAGGTGGCCAAAGTCTCCAAGCAAGGTTAAAAGGATGACTGTGTGATCATGAGCAAATCAATTCTACTTTCTAGCTTCAACTCCTTCCTTCATAAACTGGAGATTGGGTCTTGTTCTAAAAGAATGTCAATGTGGCATTTGAATTTCCTCTCCTATAAAAGAATGTAAGATAGTGAAAAGAGTATGGTTTTAGAGTTAGACTTATGTTTGAATCTTTAGAATAACGAGATCTTAGACAACTGTACTTTAGTCTTCTGAGCTAAGTTTTTTTTTCCTGCAAAATGGGGGTGATAAACCATACCTCATAGGGAGATTGTTAAGGTTTAATGAGATAACTTAGTACATTGCTTTGTCCATAGTGGATGTTTCCTTCCTTTCTTCCTGTTTACCTTATAGGATGGAGCAGGGAGGTAATAATGGAGCTTCCTGGGATGCCTTCTCCCTGTGTTGCCATTCAACCATATTTCCATAACTTTTTCCTCTGAGGGGCACACTGCCACCTCTAGCCTGGTCACAGAGTCAGTCTTAGGAGGATTAAATAACCACCACTATGATTGTTTCTGCTGCTGCTCAGGGTCACTCTTCCCAGACATATCATATTGTTAGAGAAACCCAGTGAAAACATACCAGATGGAGAGACTGAAGATCTGACTTACCAGATGAGTTGTGACAATATGCCTTGTACTTTAGGCTGAGTAAATTTCTCCAAATCAGGACACCTATCCCATTCTTTCCACACTTGGGATTTGGAATAATCCTAGGGATGACTAAGAACTTATCTGCAACCCATCCATAGCTGTAACAGAATATACATTAGTTGAATGGATACATTTATCTCTATGGCTGACAAGGACATAGAACGAAAAGAGCGCCAGTCATATTTATGAATGCAGCTGTTTCTCACCTGCACGTCTCAAAGCCAGACCTCCATGCAGCTTCAACCTGGTCTTTGCTGGCCAAAGTTAGTCCCATCAACCTACAGGCCTCTGTGGCTTCTGCGAAATTCAGCTGCTCCGTTGTCTTTTTGCTTACAAGGGTGACCCCCACAATTCTGCATTGCTCTGAGATGGAAAGCTCTGCAAAGGAATCACATAGATCCTCGCTTTGCTGCTGTCCTTGTTCTTAGCCCTTAGGCTCCTCTTCCTAGAAGAGCATTGTTGTCTTGATGCCCCAGTGAGGTCATTATGGCTGGGATATAAGTTTAGAAGTAACAGAACACAGTACAGATATTTCCTGCAAGGATATCCTGCTGGCTTATGTGGATGCTTAGCTTGACTAAAGCTGTTCCTCTCATTAGATCTGAGTCCACTGTATCAAACTGCATTAAAGTGCCTTGTTCACTACATAGAGGCTTTAGCTACCAGTTCATGTGATGGGGTCTAGTTGATGCTGCAAACTTTTTTGGAGTCTATAAAATGAATGATCTGAAACTTTGAGAAAGATAGAATTCAAGACTCTGGTTAATAGAATAGTTAGCAGTACTCCAAACCAGTGTGGGTTGGGGACACCATTGTTTCTGAGAAGGGCTGAAAAATGTCACACTTGGTATAGTATGAGCTTCCTCAGTCCCAGGCCTTCTCTGACCATTAGGGGTCAGGCTTACTCAGAAGTTGCTGGAGGAGCTGGGCAGTAAACCTTGCATGGCAGATAAACAAAATAAAGGAAGTAAAGTTTTAGACTCAGACCTGGATTTGAATCTAGCCTACCTATGTCGCTTGCAAGCTCTGAGACCTTAGGCTACTTATTTCTTTTTTTTTTTTGAGCCTTGGTTCCCTTATTTATAAAATTGAGAGTAACAATATCTATTGTATAGGGTAGTGAGAGTTAAATGAGTTAATTCAAATAAAAATGCTTAGCATAGTGCCTGTTACACACAGGTGCTCAATAAATCATAAATAACATATTACCATTATGTTATCTTCAAAGCATTTAGTTTTAGTCTTTTAATAGTTAGTCTCCCTAGGGAAGCTGAGGCAGTTGAACAGTTAAGATGTGAATAATATTTTACTTAAAATGAATCTGAGAGTTCTTTTGATCCCTTCCCTCTGAGTTCTGAGATTGTGAGTTGCATTGCATTCAGATACATTATTCCTATTGGGCTTCATCCACGAAAGTCCATAAAAGGGTATTTCCATCTCCTAAGTAATTGCTTGTACACAAATCTGTGCATTGGATACCCAGTCAAATGCTTCAACCACTTTCCAGTTTGGTATTTAAAGGAAGTGTCTTCTTGAAAATGGAAGGAGCATTTCTAAGTCCTCCATGTAACCTTGCTGTGCTCTGGAGCACGGGGCTGGGAAGGGATATGCATATGATGTACAATATTTATGGATGGCCTTGTTTTCTTCCAGACCCTGTTCTCACCAAAAAAGAGACCAGAGAGCCAATATCCCAATAAGAGTGTTTGTGACAAAAAACCTCTTATGACTGTGTGCGCTAATACCCACACCAACACTAATACTAATACCAGTATTTATTCCTGCTTCTATAATCTACTGAAATTATTCTGTGTGAAACACCATCTCTTTTAATAGAAAATTGAGGCTCAGAGAGATTAGGTAACTTTCCCAAGCCCATGGATATAGTGCAACTAGATGGCAGATTGAGAACACAAACCCAATTACAACTGACTCTAAAACCCCAATTCTCAACTAGGACACTGTTCTGCTTCCCACTGTGCTATGGGGAAAAGATGAACACATGCACACACACAAACGTGTACACACACACACACACACAAAACTAGAGCTGAACTCTTGGACTATACCATTTGTCTTGAAATTTGGCTCATTTAGCCCATGAGCTTGCTATTGCTCAAACTTCTTATGGTTGTTTCTTTTGGAATACTTAAACATTTATTAATTACACTATAAATTAGTCCTTATACTCTTTCTTTATACCTCCTTTTTACTCTGAATATTATTATTATGAGTAATGATAGACCTATTTTGGGCAACAGATCTAGCTTTGACTATTTCTTCTATCGTTAATCGGCTATGGGATCTTCAGCAAGTTAGTGTTCTCATCTGTAAAATGGGATGGTTGTATCTTCTTCACAGAATTTTTGTCAGAATTAAATGAGATAATTTGTACCTAGCAGAGGCTAGGTCCAAAGTAGACAGTCAACAAATATTCATCAATTTTAAGCTTTCCTATTTCATTTAAGGACAAAAAGAGGGAGCTGGTATCTCAGGGGTACCCCAGTAAACAATAAGCATAGTAGAAATAGTATATACTTAGTAATCAGAGTTGAATTTAAACTCATTATTATTTAAATCCATTATTATTTACTGCCTGTTAACATTAGGCAAGTCATTGGCCTCACTGAACCTGTTTTTTCATGTATAAAATGTCTTAAGGAGTTCCTACATAATTATTTTAATTTCAATTTTACTATACTATCAGAATGCATGCGTTTTTAATATGCAGTAAATAGCAAATTAACTGAAAAAAATTGTGAAAATGTCAGTTTGAAATTTAGCCACCAGCTCTCTACCATACTATTCTCAAGCATGGGAATATATAATTTTCCTTTTAAAGTGCTTAGATTTTCATTTTCCTAGAGCTATAATGAGTGGTTTGTGGTTATAATTTTTTTTTGCCTACAATGCAGAATAGAGTCACTTTTTAGGTATCTCAAAAGCCCAGAAATCATTTTAAGTCATTTCTTTTAATATATTATATATATATATATGTACTTAACTCTGTATCTCTACATCATAGGCTCTTGAGAATATTCACTCCTATTCTCATCTATTCACCTTCTTCAGCCACCCTTTCCTCAGCAGTGGTTCTGAATAACTTTTGGTTATTTCCAAAAATTTAATTTCCTTAGGAAAATTTTGCCATTATTGAGAATGGTCTGAAGAGTGCAATAGAGTCACTGTCAAAGAACAATTTCCAAAGTAGCCTGAGTAATGGCTATACTTTGGGGAAAAGTGAATAGTCTCCCAGGGAGTTTTCAAAGAGGACCAAATTTATTTGACAGTAACAGTTCTAATAATTGAAAAAATCAATCATATAATTCTAACTTCCCTTATAAAATTAAATACAGCAATATATGAATCAACTGTAGATGTCTTTTCCTAACATATTTTATATCTCAGAGCATCTTCCAACATAGGAATACACAATTTTCCTTTTAAAGTACTCAGAGTTTCACTTGCCCAGAACTGTAATGAGTGATTGGTTCTTACAATTTTTTTTGCCTACAATGCAGAATGAGGTTACCATTTAGGCATTGCAGAAGCCCAGAAATCATTTCAAGTTATTCTTTTGGTAGAGAGCTGATGGTTAATTATTAAACCTATATTTTCTCAAAAATTTTTTCAGTTAATTTGCTGTTTGCTGCATATTAAAAACATATGCATTCCATGATAGTATAATAAAATTAAAATAATTATATTGGCACTTCCAAAAATATAAAACAGGCTAATATTCTGTGAAAGTTAGTGATTTTTCCCAGGCTTAGCGATTGCTTAGGAAGTTTCACAATCATGTTTTTCTTCTTTAATAAAACACTTTTAAAAACAAATGATCTCTTCTCAATGTTTTGTTTTAAAATATTTTCATTAAAAATAGTCCATAATCAAAAATAAAAGTCAAGGTAACATAAAGGTAAATATGATTCATTTTGGTGAAATTGACAATATTGTGAAAATATTTCTGGCAGACCAATACTACCAATTAGGTCTTCTGTTGACATCGAGGGTCGCCCCCGCTCCCAGCAATCAACAGTCAAGAACTTAGTAGGCTTAGGACAGGTTGTAAGAACTTGCCTTGCCTCAGGTCAGCATTCTACTAAGACACCTACCTCCTACCCGGAGAGAGCCTTGGACCAGAAGCCTTGTGGTCCAGATGGAAGCAAAAAGCAACACCAGGCTGAAGCACTTGGCCATTGCACCAATCTCTTCAGAGCTAGAGAAAACCTCAGACAGTCACTGGCAGTAATAGAAGCATACAATCACCAGTCTGGATGGAGAGTTCTGGAAATACGTTGGGGCCCCCACTGTTTCACTTCATAACTGAGACATCCGGATTTCCCTGCTTTTAAGCTTCTGACTTATGAAGGTCACTGGGGGAAATGAGTGACGTCCCTTGAATGGCCAGGCTGTACTTTGTGGATGGCTTTCTGGAAAATTTAGCTAATGCTGACTCAGAAAACAAAGAAATGAGGAAGGCAGATAGCACAGTGTGAACTGCTGAAGATTTCCCCAATTTCCATATTCCCTGCCACTGCCCATTGTCCCCACCAGCTCAGTTCTCACATGTTCATTATTATTGCCTATGGAGCTCATTTATTTATATATTCCTAAAATTGTCTCTGTCTCTAAAGGAGATTGAGCATGGATTGTGATTTTCCTCTCATCATCAGTGGGTTTTTTATTCCAGCTGCATATTCTTGTGATCTGTGGGGGCAATTATGCTAAGGCTCATGAAAACAAATGCCCATTTAAACACAAGAACAGAATCTCATGCCTCTTTTTGGGACTTCTTTTATACATTTAAATTTTTTATACCACTACAGGTGATTCCTTCTTCAAAGAAACCAGACACACAAAAGTCATACTTAAGAAACCCAACTAGGGTGGCAATTTACACAATTAATCATTTTGCATTTTGCAAAAGAGTTTTTGACTTTTTTTTTTTTTAGGTGAGGCAACCCTTGGTTAACCTCACAGATTGCAAGGAATTTGCCAGCTTACAATCCCGTATGTATGTATGTATGTATGTATGTATGTATGTATGTATGTATTTATTTTTTACGCCTATAGCACCTGGTCTTCCTAGGTAGTCTCCCATCCGAGTACTAACCAGGCCCGACCCTGCTTAGCTTCCGAGATCAGAGAGGATCAGGCTTGTTCAAGGTGGCATGGCCATAGATGAGTTTTTGACTTTTTAATAGAAATTACTACAGGGGTCTTTTATATAAAAAATCTTTCCTTAATAACTTCTCTTATAGACCAAATAACTATTTTGGTAGACTAAAATTCAATTTAGACTTCTCCTTTCTTGTTTGACAAATGTGAGATTTGACAAATCTGTACAGTGTATGAGCAGATTACACTCTGCTTTTCCAGATGATTTTCAGTGATTTGTCCTCCATAGTAATTATGGAATTCTGGTGTGAGAATAATGCCTTTAGCAAAGGTTTGTGAATTTTCTCCAAAATGAGTGTCATTTATAGGAATAGTATATGGACAACTAGTTCTTTTCTATACAAATAGTATCCATCATAAGTTAAATATCTGTATAGGAAATACCAATAATGAAAGGTGAACCTACTCCATACAAACACGGGAAAGTTCTAAGAGACCGGGGGATAGCCTTTAAATATCTCTGGTATATAAATATCTTAATATCTTGAGACCTCATTACGTAGGTGAGCACAAGCTGAATGCTATGGGTGCCTTAGAAACATATGACTATCACCGTGGAACCAACTAGATAGGAAGGCAGGAATCATGTCCTCCTTATCCTTAAAGCCTAGCATCATGCCTGAAAAAGGGCCAGCCTTTAAGCATTGCTCAGTATTACAAAAAGAAAAAAGGAAGGAAGACACGGAAAAATGAATCACAGAAAATAAATCTTTGGATGGGAGAAATAGCTTATGAGAAGTGAGAATATTGACCTAAATTTTGAAACATATCCCTGGAAGGGGAATTATGAGATGAAAGGAGTCTGTGTGACTGTAGTGATACTTAGTAATGAGTTTCTGGAAGAAGAAACAATCTTATTGTTTTGGATATTCCTAATGAGAAGTTAAGCCACCATCAAATTGTGATTGGAAGTGTTTAATGGGAGCTTGTTGCCTCTCTAGTTAAGCATGAATATGCTTAGTCTTAGCTTCCAGGCCTCTTACCTGAGATAAGTTCCTGAAAAATTCATTTCCAAGAGCTAAAACCTAAAGTGAAGAGCTATAAAGAAAATATTGGCAAATAATCTCTCATCACCATTTTGAGAAACAGTGTTTAGGATTTGGAAAAAGAACTAGCAGCAGCACTGTCCTCTTCTAAAATAACAGTTCATACTGTAATCAAGAGGAGCCAATAATTTAAAAAGTTGTAGAATTAGAAGGAAAATTAGAAAAGTTCAATGAAAATGATGAGGACAAATTACAAAAGAGAGCAAAACATACAATATCCAGGTTGGTTTTCCTGGATATGGAACATGTGAGTGAAACTGATATTTGATCTGATGTATGAAAATAAAAATTTAATAGAGTAGAAATTTTGAAATGTGGCATGAAAGAAGGTAATATGAAACAACCCGGAGTTTTGGAGTGAGGGTAATATCTAAACTTTCATTTAAGTTCTAACACTAATTATCTGTGTGACCTTAAGCAAGTTACTTCTTTGGGCCTAAGTTTTATCACCTGTCAAATAAGGGAGTTGAATTATAATTTAAAAGTTGTATAGCTAAGTTGTATAGGATGAGTTGTTTTTCAACATATAGAAATAGGCAAATGTTTTAGTCAGGGTACTCAGTTACAACAAACAACCCCAGATTTCAATACCTTAGCAAAATAAAAGTTTATTTCTCTCATGTTACAATCCAATGACTAACAATGGTGGTGGTGATGGTGGTAGTGGTGGTAGTGTTGGTGCATGTGTGTGTGGGAGAGATTTTGCCACACACAATTATTCAAAGACTGTGTAGCTCTACCATCACCTAGTACCTCAGCCTTCCCTCTCTCCTCCCCAAGATCTACACTGAGTTGGCAACCAAGGAAAGGGAGTGTGGAGGTTTGTGCTGGAAATAGCTATAGGAGCCAGGCCCAAAAAGTGGCTATATCACTTCCACCCATATCCCATTGGACAGACCTCCGTCACATGTTCCATTTAACTGCAAAGGAGTCTGGGAAATGTATTCTAGCTGCGTGCCCAGGAGCTAAAGTAAAAATAATTTGGTGAATACATAGCAGTTTCCGTCACAGTTTGCCCTTGTGATCACCCATTCCTATCACACATAGAATACAATCACTCTGTTCTCAAGAGAGATAATCCAAGGCCCCGTCCAGCTCAAAGTCCGTGAATTATGTTTATTCTTCCCTATCATGTCCAGCTGTGACACTTTCTGGTCTGCTACCCTGTGAACAAAAAAGTTATATGCTGCTCCCCAAATGTAATGGTGAAACAGGATCTGGATAACCTCAATAAAAACTGCCACGTGTAAAGGAGAGGAGGAGAGAGACAGCAGTCATCTGGCTGTAGGAGTTCTGGAATACCAATGAAGAGACATTATAAAGGCCACTATATCAGCTTTCTATTGCTGTAACAAATTACTGCAGACTTAGTGACTTAAACCAACATCCGTTTATTACCCCCATCATCATGTAGGTCAGAAGTCTGGGTAGGCTCAGCTGGGTCTTCTGCTCTGGGTCTCACAAGACTAAAAGTCAAGGTGCTGGCTGGGGTGGGCTCTCACTTGGTTGCTCTGGGGAAGTTTCCATGATCATTCAGGTTGGTAGCAGAAATCATTCCCTTGAGGTTGTAGGAATGAGGTCCACTTTTCCTTGCTGGCTGTCAGCTGGGGTCCATTCTCTGCTCTTAGAGGCCATCGACATTTCCTCTCATGCAACCCACTCCATTTTCAAAGCAGTGATGACTGAGTCCTTCTCACACCTCTAATTTCTCTTTTACTTCTACCATTATCCAGAGAATGCCTCCTGCTTTTAAGGGCTCCTTTGATTACATTGAGCCTGCACAGATGATCTCCCTATTTTAAGGTCAACTGTACCATATAACATAACAGGAATGATATCTCATGTTCAAAGATTCCAGGGATTGGGGTTGGGGACATCTTTCAGGGAGACATTTTAGAAATTCTGCCTATCACATTACCTACCTCTGATTAGATCCTGATTCTACTTTCTGGGAAAAACTCCCATGTCTCATGGTAACTGTTCTCTGGAGCAATTCACTGTGTATAATCTTCATTAGCCACATTTGAAGTGGGAATTAGGGAGTATGCCTAGCTTTTACTATCTGCTTTCTGCTGGTGTAAGCTTAGGATCTCAAAAGTTGTTTTCTAACTTGAACAATCAAAGGAGTTTTTAGTCGTGGCTTATGTTTCTTTGTAAATACGATTCCCTCACAAACTTAGATTTCTGATCTATTTGCTTCCATTTGATTCCATGTGCCAATAATTGTACCTCAAATCCTTTCCCAGTCACAATTCTCAAGATCTACTTCTTTGTTTTCTTAGCCCTATGCTCCTCCCTCATTTAATGGTGGCTAGTTCATTTGAAATCACGAATGGAATGGCCACATCCATAATCTGGTCTTTGATCTGGGTTCAACTAAGAAATTTTATTAGTTCTTTTTCACTCAAAGCTCTTTTTAGTCTTACTGTTTGAGGTTTTGAAGCTGTCATATTTCCTAACCCTTCATAGTGAGCATTCTCTATATTTTTCCCTTTCTGCTTCTAAATAGCCAGTTCTTTGCTGAGTGCTTTTTTCCCCCTTGCAATACCTTGCTGAAGGTGGCTAATAAAGGTTCATATATCACAGTACTCTGGTTCTTTCCAACTACTTCACTTAGATCAATAGGCTGCCCATGGGCTGCCTTTCAAGTTATTATGGGTAAGACTTCACCAAATATTTTCGTTTTATTTATGACATGGGTCACACTATTTCCAGGCCCTGATATCAGCTTCATATTTTCTGTCCCTTAACTGCTAAGCTGGCACTTCAGTTCTGAAAATTTGTTCTCGAAGCATTCCATTTCTGGTTTAAACATAGGCATTAGTCAGGGTAGGCTAACTGCTGTAACAAAAATTCCTAAATTTGACTGGCTTAATATATTAAAATTTTGTTTCTTGCTCATGTCACAGTTGAATGCTTCAAATGCCTATTCAAAGAGTCAGATTCCACCTAGTGGTTCTGCCATCTTCTTGGGCCTTAAATCTTCAAAAGAATCCTCTATATTTGGTAGGAAAAGGGGAATAAAGAGGGTGTGAAGTATTGGTCAAGAGAATTTGTATTTAGGAAACTAGATTTGGAAGGTTTACATTCCCCTGCACCTAGCTGCAAGAAAGACTGAAAAACGTAGTCTGTCTATGGAAGTCAGGATGGTAAAAACTCAGCAGTCTCAAACATAGCAAAATGTATTAATTAAAAAAAATTATAGCCCAGGAAGGTACAGGAAACTAGAATCTGGAATGGGGAAGGGGAGAAGGAGAGGAATCCAGTCCCTGGGAGGTAGCCCATAGTACAATAACCCAAGGACTGGGGACTTCTTGCTTGCTTTTGTGACACACTAATATCCAAAGGGTTGGGGCAAGATTGTGGCTCAGCTCCACAAAATGAGGAGACATTTAGCTGCTGTCAAAGGTTTGGAAATGTGCTTTTATTTTGAAACTCAGGCATGTGACACTCTATAGTTCGATGCTAGAACACCTGTGTGAGGATTAACAACATTAGGAATTGACAGCCAGTGATACACAGATCCAGCATCTCCCTCTCCATTTACTCTGCCAGGCTGTGCATGGGGAGCAATACATATTGGCTTTGTGGCAGCTGGAAAGCAAAGGTCATTTTAGGAGGTGACAATGACATAAACAACACATCACTCTGCAATTGAGAATGGGCACCCAGAGTCCTAGGGCTGAGCAGTAATGTCAGACTTCAGAGGCATATTAAGGAGAGCTTTTGTTTCAGATCAATGTCACTATTGGAAATACAGGGCCTGTTTCTCTCCATTTCACTGCTGCTTTGGCAACAGTTCCAACTGCTTCAGGTTGATCTTTGCTCTTCGGAAAGAAATCCTGATGAGTACCTTTTCAGGAATGCCCTTGGAAATGTGGTTACTCTTACGCCCCTTCTTTTCCTCAATCTCCCTTATTTTCAGAGTAGGTTGGGTGAGGACCTGGTCTGGAAGTATTCTTGCAGACCTTTCTGTGAAGCAGCTGGAGGTTCAGGAGCTCATTGCATCCCCTCTCCTGGCCTTTGTCTCAACTGAAAACAAAGGTAGGAACCCTGCAGTCAAGTGACAATGACCCAGCTCAGCCTGGTTCTTCTTTAAGGGAGGCTGACACTGAACATTGCCGGCCTGGAGGCCTTGTCCTACAGCCACTCTCTCAGGAGCTCTATTTGCATCCTGTCTTTGGCTCTGAGGGCCTAAGCTCCTTTAGTGTGTCTGGTCACCCTGGAAGGGGCAGAGTAAAACATCTGTCTATGCCCCCAAATTTGTCTGCCTTGATCTGCACGTCTTTACCTTAATAGCACATTCTTGGTCAACCCTCGCTTAGTATTTGCTCACAGTGATTTTTTAGCCTCTGTAAAGGATTTCCCCCTTAATCAACATGCTGTTTTAAAGTTTGTCCTGATCTACACAGGTCTTCCAAAAGGAGTGGCATCAAGTCCAATTCTTGAGCTTGGAAATGATGTTGCTAGTCGGATCTCATTTCTGCTCTCTCTGAGTAGACTGAAAAATATTAGAATAAGTTGAGAGTTATAAAGATGTTATTTTTCTTATTGAGATAGTGGTGGTGATGATATTGGAAAATATGCAAAATGTCAGCTGTCCCCAGGTTGCTCTCTGCCACCTTGAAGGCTCCCTTGTTCTTTTGTCCAACATTTAATGACATCCTCCCAAGCGTTAGCCACCATGCTAGGCCCTTACCCAGAGAATGGGTAAGACATGGTTCTTGTCTTTGATGAAAAAAATGCTAGAGGAGACAGATATATAAATAAGTTATTGTGATACTGCCGTAATGATCAATTATGAAGATCTTTAAAAAGTACCAGAAAGCACAGAGGAGGGTGTATTCTATTGTGTTGAGTATGGTGGGGAGTTGGAGGGAGGTCTTTAAAGCCTGTATGGAAGGGATGATTTTTGTACTTGGTCCTGAAGAAAAGAGAATGGTGGAAGGAAAACTAGTGAGTGGAGGAACAGAGCTGTGAGAGAAAATAGGTTAGCCAGGGAACCAGAAACAGTGTGGAGGAACTGAAGGGGCCACTTGGGGGAGTGAGACTGGAATATAAGGAGTCTAGTTAGGAGACCATTGGATGAGTCAATGTAGTGCAGTGGTTAAGAGCACAGCCCCTGGACCAGCCTGCTTGGGTTTGAGTTCCAGTCCCACGATTTACTGACTGAGTGTCCTCAGAGTTACTTGTGTTTTTTGTGCTTCAGTCTCCTTGTCTGAAAATGGAAATAGTACCCACTTGATAATTTTTTTTTGTTTTTCTTGAGGACTAAATAAATTAATACCTACAACAGTGTTTGTCTCATAGTAAGTTCGATATAAGTATTAGCAATAAAAACAAACAATATCAACAATAAAACAAAAACAAAAGCAAAACAATCACAGTAAAACCCACACAGAAAGCAACATCCTTCAAAACCGATGAGGGATGAATACAGGCAGTGGCTGGGAAGGTGGAGCGAAGAAGTCTAATTGAACATGGGAAGTCTTCCTTCAGTGTTACGCTCAACAATTGGGAATGCTCTGAAACATATGTTTGGGATGCAAATTCCATTTGAACTGAAACACTAAGGTGCAACTGGACATTTGCATTTGAGTACATGGAGGTTGAAAGCACACCGTGTCTCTTTATTCACCCGAGAGGTGGGTAAAGGGCTCTCAATGGAGAGAGAACAAATAGGGAATAGACTGTGCTGTACAGAGGCTTAGAATTAGCACTTGAAATGGAGACTAGCCAGTTCACCATTGAAGCCATGAGTTTTCAGTGTTTTTCAAATCTTGAATCCATGTGGAGAGCTCATTGAACAGGTGCCTGGTGACTGTCTCATACCTAGTGAAAATCTGTGAGTTGGCTTTATCCAGAACACATACCCAGAGCACACGTTTGGAAGGTTGTTGGCTTCATGCACATGCGTGCTGTGTGTTATGTATGTGTGTTGTGTGTATATACAGATGCATATATGTTAATTCGCATCTTCCCATTTCATTTCAAGCTTTAAGCTAATTTCAGCCTAGATATTTTCCTAAGAAATCTTTCTTATTTCTGTAAAGAGAAATTCTGATTCCGAGGGGGCAAAAGAAGAGTCAGTAAGAGTAAGATGGGGAAATGGAAAGATATTCACGTTGTGACTTTAAATTCCAGGCCGATCCTTGGGGTCAGAGTTAAACTTTAGGCACAATTTTTCCTGATTTCCTATTGCAACAAAGAAAAGGGGGAGAGTGAGCTTCTTATTGTCCCCTGCAGTGAAGGTGTTTTATTTTACCTGGCCTTCTGGGCCAGGGGCAGGCGATTTTCCCTTCTGTTAGAGTTCCTTGGTGAAGGTGACTTCTTCATCCACCAACTGCTTTCCCAGGGCAGTTTTGTTGATCCTCCAAGAACATCAGTTACTGTGTATAAGTAGTTCCCACAGAGGTACTGAGTGTGAAAGAGCCCCTGCTTATTCCCTGATGGGCTGGTGGCAGTGTGCCCATACCCTGGCCTTGTAGGACTATACTTGGGGAAAGGGAGGTGGGCTGTATACTGAGGCGGGACACTAGCTGGATCTCAGGTTTCCTACTGCTCTGTAGGCTGCTCATGCTGGAGTCCTGAGCTCCACCAGGAGTCCCTCTGGGCTGCGGAGCAAGTGGATCTCCCAAGGGGCCCATCAGCCTGTTCCGCACAAGAGTTATAGGAATTGTACAGTCCCAGAACAACAGTCAAGACCAGCATCGCTGCAGCCATCATCCAGATAACTTGCCAGTGCTGACACAGTTTGGGATACATGACTTGTAAGAAATGAATCAATTCTTCAAGTTTGCTGTCAAATGAAAAAAAACAGATGGAGAGTTTAGCATATTGGGCACGTATATGATGCCTAGATCCATACCTCTCTGTCTGGAATACCTCCCATGCTATCTAAAATGGTGGTTCTCAAACTCAGCCGTGTATTGAGTCACTTAGCAGCAATTATTCAAAATGCCTCAGCTTTACTGAATAAGAGTCTCCAAAGGTATTCTCTAGGAATCTATAGCTTAAAATTTTCCCCAGGTGATTTTGATGCCACCAGTCCATAGCCTTAATGTTGGGAGCTACGGAGCTAGAACACTCTGTTCAATTTTTTGATCATTCACCCATTCACACATGACTTCATTTGTTCACGAGATGGTCATTGATATCTGAATTCTCCCAAGCCCCAAGATACAAGGTTGCCTGACCCATACTCCTATACATCCAGACAGGACCAGTATCTTTTCTGTACTTAGCAGTATTAGTGATTAATTCCAAGTTCAATCTTTCTCTGCCTCCATGCTCAGATGCATAGTTTGTTGTCCTCAGTTCCACATCTGACAATATCCAGACTGGAAGGACTGTGCTAAACTAGGACATTCTTGATGTCGTGTTAATTACAAGGAACCAGATCGACCTCAAGAGCTCACTTCAAATCATCCCAGAAGTAACCAGAGAACTAGTACCCTCCAGGAACCTCTGGATGTTTTCAACCCCATTAAACTTCATTTCTTAATTTTGCCCTCTTCTTCTTTCTCTTCTCTCTATACTCTTTCCTCTCCCCTTTCCATTCTCTTTTCTCTCTTCCCTCCTTTCTTTTCATCTCTCTCCCTCTCCATTTTTTTTTGCCTGTTTCACTTCCCTTTTTCCTGTTTCTGTCTTCCTAATCAACCTTTCAACTTTTCCACTCTCTTTGTGGCCTAGTGGTCAGGTAACCCACTTTAAGGAGTCCATTCTTAGAGCTCTCTGGAGAAGCCCTGGATGCATTGACTAAGCTAGAATTTCTTCCTGTTTCTAATCCCAGATCTATTTTAAAATATATATATTTAAAACATGAGACTATTGAGGATCTCCAAATGGAGCAGGTGAGAAAAATGACTAGGGATAAGGTAGGGGGACTTTACGAAGATTTCGAGGCTCACACAGACACTGAAATATGCTGGCCCTTTGCTGACAAGTAGAGAGTTCTCCTTCGGAGTTAGTAGGGAAATGATGCCTTACAAGGGACGGAATGACTCAACAAACGCCCTCTTTAAAAAGGGACCAGACCTCAGAGTACTTGCCTCAGATGCTAAGCTAAGGCACTGATTGGTTTCTTCTCCACGTGGGAACCCTCTGATAATTGTTTCAGGAACAATCAATCAAAGCAAACAGTGAGTACCTTAGTGGAGGCGACATCCGCTGTTTTCACAACTGTTAGGAAGGGAGAGCTTGGAAATGGAAACTTATTTTTTTTCAGCCCTAGATTCTCTAGTTTCTATGTAAATACAATTGGATGCTAAACTGCAGTGTTTCCTTTGGGCCATATTTCCATGCTCAAACAGGCTGCTACAGTGGGAAGAATCCCACTCTAACTTCACACTTAAGTGGGAATGTAAAAAGAGGTGGTCAAGATTTGACTTTGTGACCTATAGCTGGCCACTCATTTCCAGCCTATAAAAGAAGTTAGAAATAGATGAGAAATAGAATTCCTTTGGAAATCAATTTTTGTTTGTTCTGAGTTCTACCTACTCTTCCATAGGGAGGGGTGAGGTTGCCTCCCCCTTTACCTGGGTCTAGATAGAGGGGCTTTAGGAATGCTGCTTGGAGAGCTAAATATGCTATAGTAAGGGGGACATAGTAGACAGGTGTGTGACTCACAACTGAGAAATCTAAAGAGCAAGAATCTTGCTGAAGTACTTTTTGGCATCAGAGTAGGGGGCCATGATGGGGAAAACTATCCTCCTACCATGAATGGGCCAAAAGTACATATTTCATCCCAACTAGATGTAATCATGTGAAGGAGAGCTGGCATGGGATGTCATGGATCCTGCCTGGAAATGCTACCTAGAAGCTGAACAAGGAAGGTCTACTTCCAGATGCCCAAGGACCAAGAGGGGGAGTTTAAGTGGCTAGCTGGAACAGATGCATTTATCCTCACAAAAGAACCTGAAGCTGAGAGAACCTCAGTAATGATGTGAATGTGTGTGGTGCTGGGGTGGACGAAGCTGCTTTCTCTGAAGGTCCCATAAAGCACCATAGTGAACAATAATACCAGTCAAGTAACGCCTTACCTACTCCTTAATCTGAATTCCCTTTCCTAGTATTATCTCTGGAGAGGTCAGACGCTGCATTAGCAAAGGTGAGGCATAGGGTAAGAGTGTAAGTAGGAGATTGAGAGAGAAGCCATGCTCCCTGTCCCTGCTGTAGGCTTCTTCCTGAATCAGGCTAGAGCTGAGAGAAGAAAAATGCTTTAACTTTATAAGAAGTTTAAGCTTTTGAATATTTCAGGGAAGTGACCATTTTAATTCTGAAATGAGGTTATTCTTGGAATTTAAGCTTGATCAGAGGACTTATGTTTTCTGAATTATTGGAAAAAGAAAGAAATCTACCTAATACCATTTTAACTCCAGAGAGCAGAATTGAACAGGCCCTAGAAGAAGAGACAAAAGTTTTCTATTACATCTTATGAGTCTTTCTCATTCGTTATATTACATAAATGTCAGAGGACTATGTTCTCTGTTTTAATATGGTTAAGATATTGGGTTGATTCACCAAAGTACATTTAAGCTGATCCTCCACAAAGTAATTTTTATAACAGATTACATTATTATATATTATTAAATATATATTAAATTCAGACAAAAAGACTTTAGTATTTGTTGTTGAATCTCTTAAATAAAGGGTCAGCTGCTGGGGTTAGCCAATTATTATTATTATTTTATTTTGAAATTTACTACATTGGACATGCAACTTTTAATGACTGCAGATGTTTCTTGTTAGTGAGATGTCAAAATTTCATGAGGGAATCATGTTTCAATGCAGGTACCTGCAGGCAACTGTGCATGTAAGGGACACAGGAATAAATAGATTGCCTGGTCTTGAAGACAACAACTCTTAGAGCCAGTCTGGCTTAGGTTGCAGGTGAGGAAGGGAGCCTATAACTTTGAGTGGGCAATTAATATGATAGCATGTCAGCTGTTATGGAGGAAATGATGCCACAGTGCTGGGTCTGAAAAGGTCAAAGCCACACCCCTGTGCTGAAGGACAAGGGCCCTTCTGAGGCCTGTGCTGATGCCTTGTATCCATCATCGCCTGTGGTACAGGCACATACTCCAGGTCAAATATAAATCTAAAAGAGAGCAAAGGTTAGGAAAGAGAACAAGTCCTCTCAGGATCAGCAAGACCAAAAGGACACTCTCGGATGATGGATGCAAAGGGTGGCCATTGCCATGTGCTGCTGACCAGGAGCTGTACAGAGAGGCACTCAGGCATAGCCTTCTTTCCCTGGGGTTTCACAAAATGGGAGGGAACCGCCAATTGCCTGAGTTCAAATTATCTAGATAAGGATTCCAGCCCTGTGCTTTGTAAACCAGACTGTTTATACTCCATGTACTCTCTCTGTTTAGTTCTCTTTTGTTCTTTCTTGGTGTTTGTAAATGTTAGAAGTTCCAGCCTGCGTTAGCTGTATTAAAGGGGGTCAAAGGAAGGGCTATTGTCCAGGCCTGGGCTTGACTGCATTAAAAGGGAGGAAGACAGTGTGCTGATTTGCAAATAAGAGCAGAGGATCCCTAAGAGGGAGTGAAGATATAAGGAGAACAGGATCCAGCTGATTAGAGTAGGGACTGTGCTTTCATTGTTAAAACTTGGGGGTTCTTTCATTAAGGGAGGTGGTGCGTCCTAGTACAGATTTGTTTTCAGTGGTGAGGCATTCTTCCAGCTCTCCTAGATTGCTCTTCCTTTGAACATTGGGGTTACTCATGTGGGTTGAGGCTTCTCACTCCGGTTGAATCTCTACCAAATGAGTTCTATTGATTGTTCCTATGTGCTTTGAAGCATATCTATCTCATGTCTAATCTTCATTTTATTACATTATTTGTTACATGCATGTAATTTCTAGAGTCTGCTAGCAATGAGGACACATACCCTGTCCTAAGTTTAGCAGCTGATTAGATAATCACTTTGGCTGGAGCCACCCTCAAACCCAGGATAGACTTGGGTTCTAAAAACAAAGATTTTGGTGAAGGGTTCCAAGTTGGCAGTAGCCACACTTTTAAACATCAAAATTCAAGACTTCTGGTTTGAATATATTGAGTCAATAGAGCAGAATATATGAAAATGGGGCTATCATTAAAATCCAGGATGTTGATGTAGTCACTATATCCATATCCATAGGGCACAGGCAGGACAAGATGCAGGATCTATACTCTTTATCTATATGACACACACACACACACACATATTCATATATATTCATTCCAGATTTAGAGAAAAATACATTTGAAATCTAAAGTATATTTTTAATTTTTTTTAGGCGAGGCAACCCTTGGTTGACCTCACAGATTGCAAGGACCTTGTCAGCTTACAATACTTTATTTTTTATTTTTTTACCCCAACAGCACCTGGTCCTCCTAGGTGGTTTCCCATCCAAGTACTAACCAGGCCTGACCCTGCTTAGCTTCCAAGATCAGACGGGATCAGGCTTGTTCAGGGTGGCATGGCTGTAGATCTTAAAGTATATTAAAAAACAAATGAACAAACAAACAAACAAAAAACAAGTATTTCCAATCCAAAGCGAAAATACTGTCCAAGTGACTAAACTTTTTTGATCAGCATGGAAGGCACCTGTTGGAGACTCACCTTTGCACCAAGCCGAATTTGTCCCTTGCCCCGTCTGTTTTCTCTGTCTCTGTTCTTATAAGAAACCTCTTCTAGGGCTTCAGGCCAGCTCCCTTGACCTTGGCTCTTTCATGGGAATGGCTAAGAAAGGGTCTAACTGTGGTTGGGCTACTAGAGGGGTCCCTTGAAGTTTTTCAGCTTCTGAGAGCCCCCGATTGCTGCCGTCCCTGCCCTTGACCACCTCTAACGCTCAGCTCTAGCAAACTAATTACTCTGTTAATTACTTTGGCTCTTTGGGATTTCCTCAGCCTCCTCCCCCAACTTGAGTACCCTCTTGTTTTCTGTCAGTTGCTCATTTGGGCCATAGACTCATTGATGCCCTGGACTGACTTCTCCAGAGGTATTATGCAGTTAAATGAATTGTGACCCATTTCAGCAGTGGCAAGGGCTCCAACCTGCTTCTCTGGTTCTTTTCTTCTTCTTCTTCAGTCTCTTCTACCTCTTCAGGTTCCTCAGGACTCTCACTCTTTTGTTCTTCCTCCTCCTCCTTTAGGTCTTGAAGCTCTTTGGTCTTCTTTAGACCTTCCTGGTAACTGGAAGGCAAAAAGGAATAACTGAGTCTGCAAAGGCCAGGCACAGAGCATCCTTTCCTGAGTTCTTAGAAGAGGGAACTTGAGCGCCTCTGATAATCACGCACTTCCTGTGGTTCCACACAACAGGAAAAAGCTGGGAAGCTCCACTGAATCCCAAGGTGGCTCATGTGAATACAATTTCCCCTCACTCTTCAGTCATCCTTCCTGTTTATGAAGGTGTGACAAAACTGACAGGGAAAAACTGTGGATGCAGTGTCCTGATTTGGTTCTTGTCCTACAAAGTGTTCAGTAGCGCTGAGATTGCATCTGCTTTCTGTGTAACCTTGATGCTTCAGCTCCTCACCTGTAAAATGGTAAGGGTGGCACCCATCTCATAGGGTTGTTGGAATGTTTTGAGGAGGTGGCTTGATCTAGGGAAGGTGACACCTGTCACACAGTCTTGTTAGGAAGTTTCACAGAAGTGCCAGGTGCACAGCTTGTCCTCGAGAGGTACTCAATAAATGTTTACAAAGCCAATGAAGGCATTTACCTGCATACATTCTGAGAGTACAGAGGACAACTGTGGGTGAAAAGACAGGCTTTCCATGAGAATCTCTTCTGATCTCCTTCTCCCAGGATCAATATTACCCTGAGCATACACTTTCTGTTTGTCCTACAGCTGAGTATTTAAGGCCAGCACAGTTTGGCTGGGGCAACTCCAGCCAAATATGCGACCTGTGTGTGGGCTTGTGTGTGGCAGCCAGGTGTACGTGGCTGCTGCACAGAATCCCACACACAGGTGGCACCTCAGTGGGAAGCTGCATCTCCCTAGGAGCCACAGGGAAAGAACTCACAATGTGATGCCTGGTCAGAGGTAATTCTCTACCTGGCTGGGCTTGGGTTCTGCCCAGTTCTTTGTCTTATCAGTGACTGACCAGCCAGAGATGCTAATGAAGCTCAATTAGAGAAGGAGGCAGTTGGAAGTTGAGCAGACAGACTCCAGTTTATTGGAAAAAGGGATGGCTGGGGCAGTTCTAGAAAGTGGAGTAGTAGCTGCTCCCAGGTATTTTTGGCAGCAGTATGACTGTTCTGGGTGCTCAGGAAGCCTCAGGCACCACCAAGAGACACCCACCAGGGCCTTTGATTTCTAGATCATTCTGGGCAGTGATATTCTGATGGCTTTCTGCCTAAAAAGAGGGCAGTTTCTTTGTTGCCTGACCACATCCTCTCACCCTGCTTCCTCCTGTCCTTCCTGTGGAACAGTACTGCTCTTTCTAATGTAATTTCTTATTAAGCAAGGAGGTCCTGGGGCCACTGGTTGCTTCCCTAAATCCTCTAAGAGACAGGAAAGGCTCGTGGGAAGGTATCTTCTGAGACTTGTCAGGTGACCTCAGGGCAGCTGAAGTCTGACTCACCCCTTGTTGTACGCTTCTTCCTCCATCCTGGCCTTGGTCACCTGGCTAATCTCCTCCAGGCAGCTCGGCGTTGGCATGGGAGCAGAGGCTTCACAATCTGGGTCCCCATTTGTTTTTCCACTAGTGAGAAGAGGGAAGTACAAGGCGTCCTTTCAGAGGCAGATTAGGCATCTGAAAACCAGACCATGTCTTTGGCCTGATTCCTGATCACAAGTGAGGAAACTCATTGGATTGAATTCATTTCAGTCTTTCTACCTTGAGACAAGATTTTAGAGGCCTTAGGCCATGAATCCTCCATAGACCCCAAACACCAAATACTGTACCAGTTCCCTCTTTTCTTCATGCTCTCAAATCCACCTTTATTCTTATTCTAGGAGTTGCTGTGGATAGACGGACCACTATTGGGAGCTCCACAGCACTAAGATGAGGAAGATGAAGGTGGACCAAAATGTTCAGGATCATTCCATTCCTGTGTCCATCTTTTGCTTCATTCATGTAAATATATACTGAGTACTAAGGCACAGGCATCTTATAATGTGCTGGGTATACATTAGAAAATAAGTTATCTTTGCCAATGTGGAGCTTAGCAGGAGAGAAAGCCTCCCAAAAGAAAAATGTATGTGATTACTTACAAATTGTAATAATTTTTATGAAAGAAACAAACTCTGTTCAGTGACAGAAAGTAACAAGAGAATCTACTTAGATGGAGTGGTTGAAAAAGGCCTGAAATGGTGTAACTGAAGCATAGACCTAAAAGATCAGACATCAGCCATATTTATAGCAGAAGGAAGATAAGCCTAGATAGAGGATGTAGGATGCATGAAGACCCTGAGACACAAAAGACGTGGAGATACTTGAGGAACTGAAAAGAGGCAGTGAGGCAGGAGTTAACTTTTGTATAAGATAAATTTTCAGTGCCTGTGAGGTATCTATCTAAGTGGAGATATCAAGTGGGTAGTTGGATATAACAAAGTGAGTTTGAGAAGAGCTCTAGGCTGGAGACATTCATTTGGCATCATCATAATATAGATGATATTTAAAGCGAGAGGAATGGATAAGGTTGCCTAGGAAGATAATATGAGGAAAGATGAGAAGAGGACTCAGGACTAAGCTATGGGCATCTCTTCCCTTAGCTCAGTTGGAGAAGAAGGAGCTGACAGAGAAAAATTACAAGTAGCAGCCAGATAGGTAGGAGAAAAACCAAGAGAGCATGGAGTCCTGGGAGCCAAGACAGGAGAGTGTGCCAAGGAGGAAGTTAGGTGTATCGTATACATACTTCTGAGAGTCTGCATCAGATGGATAAAATTTGATTTGATAATATGAAGATCTAGAGGAGCTTTGATGAAATGGTGGGAGCCAAAGACAGATTGGTAAAGCATGGGCATAGTAAAGAATGAGAAGTGAGAAAGGGAAAGACATAGGAACAGTAATTTGACTAGGAAGGTGAGTAGAAGAATGTGTTGGGGGAATGCATAGCTGAAGAGGTGGGTCAGGGGATGAAAGCACAGTTGAATGTGGATAGAAATGATACAGTAGAGGGAATGAGAGAAAGAGGATGAGCAAAGGAACAAATTTGTTTGAAAGGGAAGTAGAGAAAGACCTTAGAAAGAGTGAGAAACTTCTCCTTGGTTATAACAAAGGGAGGAAAATCTGTATGGTAGGTTGTGGGTTGGAGATCTGGTAAAGGAAGATTAGAGGGCTCCTATCTGATATTTTAAAATTTCTCTATAAAGTAAAAGACAAGGTCATCTGCTGAGAATAAAAAGTAGAGAGGCCTAGGAAGGTTTGAGGAGAGAGAATGCATAAAAGAATCGTGCAAGAAAGGGGGGAAACAGACATGTTAGAAAATCATAGTAGGATGGCTGGGCAGGACTGGAAGCCCATTTGAGGTATGGGATCACAAGTTTAAAGGAAGTATCCTGATGGCCATGCCTTTCCTATAGATCTTACTACCCTCCTAGGTATCCAAAATTCAGATCAATGGGATTCATGTCAAGGAGGAGCCTTCAAACGGGCAGAACAGTGAACAGAGCTTCTCAGCCAGGACTCTGAGAGATCACAGCTGCCACCCTCTCCGACCCTCAGGCAGGCTTTATGTGTAAGCCTTATACCTCCTCCTCATTCTTGGCATCAGTTTCTCATCTCTTAGTTTTCCTTAGACCTTGTAAAATTTACTTTTCATCATGCTGGAAACCAAAACCCATTGTGAACAAGAAAAATAACACTCTAAAAATATCAGCTATTCATAACATTTCTCCTTTTGCAAATTACATTATCTACTCCCTTCCATGTGACTTTCGTCTAATGTGCAGTTTCCTATTTGTCCAAATGACAGAAACAAGGGCAGGAAAACATAGCTATAGCCAGGGGCAAGGAAAGCAATTCTTTTGTTAAATTAATTTATATATTAGAAATAAAATATAGGTATCAGACTTGATTTCTTTTATCTGCAGCTGCCAACCTTAGAGGTTAATGAAAAACATATCTGAGGGAGGCCAGCATAGTGCAGAGGCAAACATGGGTTCAAACTTCAGCTCCGACACATGCAAATTACTTAACTTTTCTGAACTTCAGATTCTACCACTGTCAAATCAGAATAATCATGTGTACCTGAAAGTGGTAGTATAAAAATTAATCAAGAAATATAAGGAAACTGCAATATAGTACTCAACAAATAATATTTATTATTGTTATTAATGATGTAGTAAATTTATTGCTAACTTTTGGGAGCAATCTGGGGTTCTTCCAAACCCGATCCGTAAAAAACTCCAAGCCGTTAAATTACCAGGTGATCATTTATATCTTTAAGAGAGGATTTAATATAGATTCTTCTGACACTCAGAATCAGGAATCCTAAAGTATGGTAAAACTGACATAAAATTGCTTTAATAAATTTCTCAAGTGTCTGTATGTTTTGTACCATAACACTTAGGTACCTTTGAGTTTTGCTGGCCAACTGATGGTAAACTAAACATTCACTATCCTCAGGTTACTGCTCTGTGGAGACTAAGACTTTTCCCTGGTAGATCCAGGAAGCCCATTTTAACAACTTTTAACAGGAAGATCCAGGGTCCAGCTCTCCCAGGTGAGTTGATTGCCCTGTTCAGTTCAACTCACTCACCTATGGGGTTTTAGTTGTTAATATGCTTTTACGTGCATTCTCTCACTTGACCCTTCCAATGATTTGAAGAACTAATATCCTATGTATTGGGCTCTGTGCTAATATCTCACTTAAGACTCCTGAATGACTCAATAAGACAGGTAATACTATTGTTCTCAGTTTGACAGGCAAGGAAATCAAGACTCAGAGAGGTTAAATAACAAGCTCAAGATCACACAATCAGTATTTGGCAGAGCTCAAATTTGACCTTGTGCAGTCTGATGAGCTCTTGCCTGCACTATCTGCCACTCACGTGGGATATTATCCCATTTGAAAGATAAGAAACCCAAGCTCAGTTTCATTAAGTGACTTGCCTACATTCACCTTACCAGCGGTTGGTGGGCCTGGCTGGAACTCTCACCTTGGTTTTCTTACTTCTTGTCAAAGTGTACTTTCCACATCTCCTTAAGCCCTCCCTTTCAACAGAAGTCTTTTACTGGGGCTCTGAACAGTGAGTGCATGGGGTTTCAGGGAACCTGCTGAGTGAAGCCATTCCTGCCCTTAGGCTGGGCCGTGGATTATGATGTGGCCCTTCTTTTAAATGCTGCTTGTTTAGAGTAAGAGAGATGGTCTAGGAGAACCTTTGGTTTAATACTGGATAGGTTTGGAGAAACACACAATATGTAAATGTTTGCTGTTATTTCTTAACCCCTAGACAGAGCTTATAGTTCCTGAAATATCTTCTCCAATGACCTGGAGGTTTCTCCTCGTACATCTTTAAGACTTAGCTCAAATATCTTCTTCTCTGTGGAATCTTTGTAAACGTTACGTCACTGATCACATTCTCTGCTTAAAGTTGATCTCTTCCTCCCTCTGTGCCCTCATTGCACCTCTGTTACAGCAAAACTTGGAGATAGGGCATTTTATGCTTTATATACATGCACATCCCTCCATGTGACTGTCATCGCAGGGAGAGGCCTTGTTTGAGTTAGAATGGTGCTTGACACAGTAAGTGCCTTTGTTTGTTGAGATGCGTTGACTTCACTGTGGCTCATCCAGTTCCTGCCTATTAATCTTGTAAAATGGGCAGGTCTTTTCTATAAATGGCTATTTCCTGAGAACCAAATGTTTGAATCGAGCTGAAGGAATCTCTCTCTATTCATGGCTATAAACTTAGAGCTGAACACAGCCTGTGCCCACTCTAGGAATTTCTGGACCAGACACTCATGGATCTTGGCAACTATTCTCAGCCCTAATCTTTCGTACTTTCTTTCTGGGATGATTCATTAAAATCAGGCTCATTGTTCTCTCATGTCTACTGGGTCAACAATATTTGTCTTTATGGTCAGCTCTTAGTAACATGAGGGCTATTTAGTCAAAATGTGTTGTTTGACCAGAAGGTATATTAGAGTCTATTTTTTTCCATGTGGTAAACAATATTTGAAAGTAACTACAATCCTTTGTAATGGACAGAACTTACCTTCTTGAGCTCAGCAACGTTGCTATGCCACCCCTACTGTCATGGCTTCCTCAGAGGAGCCCAATCCAAGGGACCTGAGCTAGAAGAGCTTCCTTACTCCCTATTACTCAGTTTCAGATTCCTGGGGTCCCCTACTAGTTGATTGAAGGCTAATTCATTCCAGAATACTATCAGCAAAGAGGAATTCCTTATTGTAGGTATTTCATGTCATATTAAACTAATGTAGGGACGAGGCAAGAGAACTAAAATGTTAAATCAAGCAATATTCAGACACTGCAATATGCTGATCAGCCCTGCATTCAGACCACTATGAAACCTGCAGAACAAAGGAAGATTCTGCTGGGATTGCTAACAATCCACACCATGAAGGGAAAACAGGAAAATAGTCTTTAAGTGGCACCCTATACAAAATAAAATCATTAATTCTCTATGGCTAAAACCATGGAAAACCTACGGATTACAGGCTGCGAATTTCCAGCAGGCCTTTTATGCTACATATTCTTACCTTTTCACACTACATACTCTTATCCTTCACTGCATGTCCATATCAAAGGAAAATGGGTAAACAAAGTCTTTAAACTGTAACTCACAGGCACTAAAAGATGACATGTAAATTGAATTCCCAAAATACTTGGAGTCCCTCTCAGTGTCTACTTTGTCTCTCTTACTGATCTCGTCTCTCTCTATTATCTCTGTCCCTCTGAGTCTCTCTTAGGCTCTCTCACTTTGACCTTGAGAGGAGATCATGCTCTGTCTATGGAATGTGACCACTTCTTCAATAAACTTTCCTTTGACTCTAACTTTGGCATGTGTTTGAATGTTTTCTTACACTCCACCAAGAACCTTTTTCTTTCTTAGTGCAGGGCTTGAGTCTCCCTCCACACAGGGGCATTTACCCTGTCTTGCATCAAAATGTTAGAGCAATATATCCTGCTGTTTCAGAAGTGTACAAAAATGGTTTAGAGATTATAGTTAAAATTGCTCTGTGATTTATCAGTATAATGGCCTCTTTTATAAAACTAGCTCTATATGTCATCCACGTCTGGCTTTGCTGATCCCCCAGTAAATGTCTCCACATACACCTTCTGCTCCCACCCCACTCTGCCCTCTACTCAACACATAGCCAGGTTCTTTTGCAATTGTTCACAAGAGCTCTTTAAAAAATAGCTTTTAAATCCATCCTCTTCTCTCTGGTCATACTGAACTTCTTTCTGTTCTTCTAACTGGGGACCCTATTAAGAGGTTAAGAGCATGAGTTCTGCTATTTATTAACTGTGATGATTTCTCTGAGTGTCAGTTTCCTCATCTATAAAATAAGGATATTAATACAGTACCTATCTCATGGGATTATTGTAAGGATTAAATTAGATCATTAATGTCAAGCTATTAGAATAGCACTTGGCATAAAGTAAGTATGTAGTAAATAATAAGAGTAATTATCATTATCATTATTATTATTCCTTGACTACTCCATACTTTCTCACCTCAGAGCCTGGAATGTTGTTAACCTTCAGTTTATCTAGTTAGCTATATAACTTTCAGGTTTCACTTTAAAAGTAAATTCCTAGAGGAAATATTTTCTGAGTCCCCACCCCCACCCCACACCTCCCCATGACCCTGCCCATACCAGGACCAAATTTGGGTTAAGGTGCTCATTTCCCTGTGTGCTGTTCCCCTAGCAACCTGTATTTCCTTATGATATCACCTTTCACATTGTATTTTAATGAGCTGTTTCCCATTTTTCTTTCCCATTAGACTGTGAACTCCTTGAGTGAATTCTAAGTGCCTGGCCCTTGGTGACTAGTTGTTGAAGGAATGAAAGAATGAAAGACAACAAAAAAAATAGGCTCCTCCTACTTGTGGAACCACTCTTGAGCTTTGTTCTGTTTTAATCTTTAAGACACTTTAAACACAGTAGTCCCCACTCATCTGCGGTTTCACTTTCTGCGGTTTCAGTTACCTGCAGTTAACTGTAGTCTGAAAATATTAAATGAAAAATTCCAGAAATAAACAATTTGTAAGTTTTAAGTTGTGCGCCATTCAGAGCAGCAAGATTAAATCTCACGTCATCTTACTCCATCCCACCTGGGATGTGAATCATCCCTTTGTCCTGCTGTATGGACTACTGGCCTGTTAGTCATTTAGTAGACTAACATGGTATCACAATGCTTGTGTTCATGTAAGTATTATTTTACTTAATAATAGTCTCAAAGTGCAAGAGTAGTGATACTGGCAATTCAGATATGCCAAAGAGAAGCCATAAAGTGCTTCCTTTAAGTGAAAAGGTGAGTACAGTACAATAAGATATTTTGAGAGAAAGATATCACATGCACATAACTTTTAATATAGTATATTGTTATAATTGTTCTATTTTATTTTTAGTTGTTAATCTCTTACAGTGCCTAATTTATAAATTAAACTTTATCATAGGTATATATGTATAGGAAAAAAACTATATATAGGGTTTCATATTATCCACATTTTCAGGCATCCACTGAGAGTCTTGGAATGTATCCCAAGGGAGGATATTGTATCATTATTTATATTTTTTTCTAAGTCTACAGATTCCTAGACCCTTGTTGAGCAGTTTACTAGGAAATGACCCAGTAAGTGACCAAGGCTGAGTTCTCTCAAATCACACCAGGCAATGTAGTCAACTCTCAAGTATTTGCTTGAGAACTAGCCACAGGCAATTTGATCTTCTCATTATTTTTTCCCTGCTTAGCTAATTCCCTCTTGCTTGGCCACTGTATGCTTGGAAAATGTGAAACCATTTTTACAGAATGGGTGTACTCCCAACAGAAGAGTCAGCCATAGCATGAGCAATGTATCACGGTGATCTCTCTGGGTAGCCCATAAGAGTGAGCTGCAGAAATTTTCCTGGAGCTTCTTTCTTGAGTTGCCTCAATCCTCACTCTGTCCTTATCTTTCCTGTTTTTTTGGTATCTTTCCAAACTTTGGAATAGTGATATCACCTCTGATGCTCATTCATTGCCACTTCTGATTTTGAGCTGCTGCCTGCCATCCTCAGTTTTTCACCTCACTTTCTCCTACCAAGGATAGCTCAGGTTTTTGATGATCCCCACTGCCTCAGACAGAAGCTCCCAGCTGGCCTGAACATTAGTTATACAGGGCCCAGGCCCTGCCTTATTATGATTAATCTGTTGAGGAGAGTGGGGACATAAATCTTTTGCCTTTACTGGCTCTGCAGGCCAAGAGTAGGGAATGGGAGCCCTGTTGGGGGCTCTCCTGGAGAAGGGGTTGGTGTACCCAGAGGCAGAATTGGAAGGGAGAATTTTAGTGCACATCTCACTCAGGGCATAAGTTATCATTTCTGAAGAAATTCAGAGACCATGGACTAGACACTGACTCTAAGGATGTGGTAAGATTCTGTAACTTTGGTTACTGTTTTTCAGTTTGTCATCCCCTTATAGTTTCCTTGTAGTGATCAGGAAAATAAGGAAACAAAGAAACAAACAAAAATACCGTATAAAACATGAAGGAACTGTGAGCTTATGTGGGGTAAGGTGGCAAACTTTAAGACTAATGTGAAGTGAGTCACTGAGGCATAGGTTGGTGGTTGATATACTGAGAGGTGAGGAAAACAGGCTAAGTCTGGGGGAGCTTGGGAGCCTGCCTGTACTGAACAGGGGCCCAACATAGACATTTCCTGCCAGGTCAAGCAAAATTATTTTAACAGCGATGAAAAATAAAGGACTAAAACTGTCTCAAGGAAAGGAAGAAGGAAGAATAGGGGTGTATGTTCTACCAAGTGAGGAAAGACACAAGGGGAAAGTTCTGAGAAGTGGCAGCTGTGATCCAGATGTTTTCCAGCAAGCAAATGAAGGAATTTGAAAAGCAAGTTGTAAACTCCTCTGAGTGTGTAGAAACAGCCTGACTTACTCTGGCTGAGGATAAAAAGACCTGCAAATTCATAGATTCCTAGAAAAGTTAGGCTTAGCAGACACTGTTGGTTACCTATCCAATACTCATCCCCTTCCTACTTCCTAACAGCAACATGATTTTGTTTAGGAATTTACTCTTTTTGGAGCCATTTTGCTTCATGGGAAGCTGACCCTGTCTTTCCAGGGGATAGTCTGAGACCATGATGACAATCCCATTCCCAAAATCCTGTGATTGGTTTAGAAAAGGACCATGTTCCAAATTTGCCAACCAGATAAAAAGAAAGACTGGAGGCTCCTGGGTTCATTCCTAAGAAAGAAACATCTATCCTCTAGATATTGTTATGTCTGGATAGGATACCTGGAACTAGTAGCCATTTGCCATAAGCCGACTGAGGAAGTCAACATATAAAGTAAGCAGAGACAAAGAAATTGTAGAGGACAAGCTGGGACCCTACTATGCCACACCTGGAGCAGCCCCACCTCATGACTTATTGAAGCCCCTTTAAGTTGGGGCTTGCTTATATCTGTGGCCCAAAGAATCCCAAATAACAGAGAAAGCTTCCATCTCCTCTGGGCTCTTCTTAGATTGTGGTACCCTTGGCCTCAGCCACAGCATCTTCCTGGTCTAGGAATTTTGCAAACTGGGTCTGAAGTCTTTGTGGGGTCTCAGAGTCCCACTCATTTTCCCTAGAACTTAATTTGCTTTCCATTGCATTTTGCGAGTAGGAATGGGAGGAAAGATGAGTTGGAGAAGTTTTCCTCAGAGATTCCCAAAATTCAGAGGAAAACTGACAAACTTACTTTTCCAAAAGTGCAGGCAATGCTGAGGTGACGACAGGTAGGTTGCCTTTCCCACTGGGTGATTCTGACTGAATGGAAAACAGGAGACGGAAAATTGAGGATCAGCTAGAAGGAAGAAGCCAGAGCTGCTGGGTCTCTGACAACGTTGAGGGTGAAGGAGCTGTTGCGGATTTTTCTCTTTACCCTTCTCCCCACTCCATGCTTTCTAATCTTCATTTGAGACCAGGCATTGGCCCATTCCTCAGGCCTTCTCTGTCCTCCTTTCCTCAGTATTCTTTCTCTCTGGGGCACATGCAACTTGCAACTTTTCCTTCTTCTCTTCCAAGTTCCACTGAGCAAAGAGAAGAGTTTAAACTGGGAGGCTCCATTCTGGAGGGGAGCCATCAGTTTTTCTCTGTCTCCTGTTTACTGACTTGGACTAAATACCATGGGCCTCCTACCAAATGCAGGCCCCACGGTCCCTGGGATGGATTGTTGCAAGCCCCTCAACTGCCCTGGAGATGTAGCTCCAAGCACAATTCTCAGGAGATGTCTGTCATTACTTAACACTCAAGCCATCAGAAATTTTTTCATACTAAATTCCCTAGGACATTGTTTTGTTGTAATAGATTTGATTTAAACAATTGTTTTCAACTCTGGCTGCCCATTAGAATCACCTGGGGGAGAGTTTTGAAAGTACTAATCCAATTCAGAATCTTGGGGTGGGGCCTGGGCATAGAATGCTTTAAAAGCACCCCAGATGATTTTAATGTGCAACTCCTCGTTGCCAACCCCTAGTCTAAAGGAATATATGTCTTTAGAAACATTTATACATTTAGTATAGTATGGGAAATAGGTCCTTTAAAATACACTAACCAGCCCTTCCCAAGCACCTTAAAAAAATTTTTTTTTAGGTTCCTTTGTTTTAGCGGGTGATTTGGGAGTTTGTTGATTTCATGGATGATTGAAATGCTCAAGGCAGGAAGACGTGAAAGAAGTTAGTTATTGCTACCTACTGGCATTAATTGAGCTTGAATCTACTTTTCCTATTATTTACACAATCAGATTGTTTCCTTATAGAGTAGTGCTAGTCATGGACAGGGCATAGAGAAACAACTGAAGAAAGAATGAGAGGTTTTAGATAGGATTAACAAGATTCACAAAGGCCTGGGATCTGGAAAATATTTTGTTATACAGGAACTGTCTTTGTTTAAAAAAAAGTTGAAATGGATATTTTTCTGATTATAAGTAATACATTCTTATAGAAATATAGAAAGGCATCAAGAAAATAAAAATCACCTGTGGTTTTACTGTTGCCCAGCAATAACCATTATTAAGTTTTACATATATTCCTCTAGAATTTTCTGTCTACACATGAATAGCACTTAAAAAAAAATACAAGATAGAATCATACTGTATATACTGTTTTTGTATATACTGTTTTTAATTGCTTTTTATTAATAAGAAATTATGCATTTTTTGTCAATAAAGATTTATATTTAATCACTATTTTTAGCAGCTGCATAAAAACCTGTGCCCTGTCCATGACTAGCACTACTCTATAAGGAAACAATCTGATTAGTAAGGGATTTCTATAATTTATTTAACCAATCTCTTATTAATGGACATTTGGGTAGTTTTCAGTGTTTCGTTGTTATAAACAATGCTGCAATGAGTTGAGGCAGGATAACATTGGATTTAAAAATTCAAGCTCTGAATTCAGACGGCCTAGGGTTCACAAATCACTTCTACCACTTACTATACAATATAATCTTCAACTGTTTAAAACGATTGCAAAGTGGGAAAAAAATCATACCCACTTTGGTGGGTTGTGGTTTAAGCATGAAAATTGATATCGCTCATAAGGAACACTCTCGGAGATGCCAGCCTCCTGCTCAAGGATACTGAGTCTTCTTCTCAGGGTAGTGGAAGACAAGGAGTCTAGTTTCTATTCTTTTTAACACATAGCCCAGAATCTGCAGTGGGAATGTTCTCATCTTCTTGATCCTGCCCTCATCTAGGTCACACCCATATTAGTGAGGCTGAGGAAGATGTCAAACATTTCCAGCAGGCAGGCATCATCATACTCACCAGGGCTGGTAAGGAGGGGAGGGGAGATGAGCTTGGAGGTTGGCTGGGCAGGTTCAGGGCATTAAACTTGGGAACCACAGCAACGCTGACCCTGCGGCGAGGCATGTTCTGTAGAAAGAGAAGTGACCAGGCCGCTGTCATGGAGAGAGCAGCACCCACAGTTCAGAAAGTCCTGGAAAACGCCTACTTGTTCCTAATGTTGTAATAATATTCACTGCATAGTTTGGCTTTGGGGTAGTGATGGTGGGGGTTGGTGTGGAGAAAGTAGCCTAAGTTGACACAAATTTTCTGTTAGTGATGAGTGATTTCTCATCATGTTTCTGTTTTAGCTTCTTGGATTCTGAATAGTGTATGAAATCATTAGCAATATCAAGGTTTATGCATCATTTAAGGTATAGTCAGGAGAACCATGAGTGAGAAAAGGTTGGAGGATGAGCTAGCAGGTGTAGGAAGGTGAATTAGAGAATGGCCAGAGGTTCTCTGGCACCCGAGAATCCAGAATGAATGAGCTTCTGGGGGACTGTGGAACTTCTGCTGTACTCCCTCTGGGAGCCCTGGTATTTCTTGAACATGCATACCTTTCCCAGCGTGAGGGACATGGACCGTGCTGTGCGAGGGACCCCATCTTCTGCAACAGGAGGGAACAGAGAACTCAGGTAAGTTTCCAGAGTAGGCTCCAGCAGGAAGAAGATAGTCAGAAACTAAGCCAATGTATCTATTGTTTAGAACTAGCCCTCAAGGAATGGCCCAAAGGCCCAGGTGTCGGGGATACTGAGTTTGACACTTCACCCTCTGAGACAATCATCTGCAGAATGGGCACTTTTAAAAATGGAACCTTTATGCTAACTCTTCTGTGCTCTGTGAGAAGCCCCAGTCTTGAACTTCTTTTCGCCACCTGATGCCCCTGCACAGTCTCTGGGTAACAACACCCTGGAGAATGCATGAAAACTACTCGTAGCAATACCAAGGCTTATGGGGTCATTTCTTGCTCATTCAAGGGACTTAAATGTTGTGCCAATCAGCTAGGTTATGTTATCACAACAAACAACCCCAAAGTCTTTATGGCTTATAACAACAAAGATTTACTTCTTGCTTATGCTACATGTCCATTTGCTTTTGAGTTAGCAGCAGGCTCTGCTCTGCATTTCTTTACTCACTACTCAGGTTAATGGAGCTTCAACTATTCCGGAGCAGTGATGATTGTCATGTCAGGTGAAAGAAACACAGGGGAAAAAATACACACTTGTTTCTTACAGGTCTCAGCTCAAATGTGACACATATCTTTTGCTCATATTTTATTCCCCAAGTCACATGGCCTCACCTAACTAGAAGGGGATGGAGAAGTGTGCCCAGAAGGAAGAGAAAGGGAATAATGAGGAATAGCCTCAATTAGAGAAACTACCATACTCACACTATTGATTTTAATTTCCACGACTCTTTTTCTCATTTCTAGGAGTTCTATTTTATTCTTTTTTGATAATTATATTCTTTTGGCTTCATGTTTTTGATTTATTCTTTTATGCCTCTAATAGTTTTAAACATATCTTTTTTTAAATTATCAGATTTTTTTATTATCTGTGGTCCTTAGGATATAATCCTGCTGTGTTTGGTGTGTCTGATGGCTGTTGCTTATTATGGTGGATTAATTTTTTGTGTATTTTATAATTTTATACTCTAAACTCATATTCAGTGAGGTTTGTTTAGAGGAATCCTGTGTCTCCTGGGTGGAGGGTGTGTCTCTCGAGAGCAGCTTTATGTTTGTTTCTGACAGTGTTCCTAGAGGCCCCATTTTCAGATTCTCCACATATTGCATCACCGCTTCTGTCATGGCATGTACTTTTGGGCATGCATTTTTCCTATGAGGAAGAAGAAAATATTTTTTTTATTGGAGCCCAGGGTGGAACAGACAAACTTCCTTGATTTGCTTCTCCACTTTTTGTTCTTTTCCTTGTCCGTGTTCTGTCTAAAGATGCAGTCCTTGGAAAGTCTTAACTTTCTGTGGGTGTCTCAGAGCCAACTCTCTGCCATGGGTGTTCGAGGCCTCATCTTAGTTGTGTGTGTGAGTGAAAAAGCCAGGCACCCAGATAACTGAGGTTGACTCTTGCTCCAAGGAGGTTATAGGGTCAGCTTGGTTTCAATTCTCTTTTCTTTTCTTGTATATGAGTACTTCAATTTCTTTTCTTGCAGATTCAGCTATTCTTTTAGACTAATGTTTGCTTTATTTTATCTAGCAGAAAGTACTTGTAGTCAAAGCATTTTCAAGTTTTCTAGTCAGCCAAAATAGCAGAACTGGAAAGTAATTTTTATATATAAAGAGCTCATACAAATTAATAAAATACCAACTTCACTAGTGGGCAAAAGATATACTAAGAGAATTTATGGAAGTAGACATTTGAAAAGATCAAAAAATACAAATTAAAACAATGAGATGAGATACAATTTTCAACTATCAAAGCCAAAGATATTTTTCAAAAGAAAGGACAAGAATGTCAATGGCACGATGAATTGAGCGTTATTGTAATCTGTTAAATGGACATATCCACGAGTTATTTGAAGATAATTTGCTTTAAGAGCCTAATGCCTTTCCCCTGAGCTACTACTATACACATCTAGAAATCTATGTTAAGGAAATAATACAGACAATCAGTATGTTTCATATTTAGAAAAAAATAATAGGTGTTATTTCTTTTAAATGTGTATCACCTTTCTTGAAATCAGAGATATTTTTATCTCACTGTAAGCTTCAGAGTCTCAGGCAAAGACAAAGAAGTTATGCAAAGGCTTAAAAACAAACACTATTAGGGAATAGTCATAGAATATCTGATGAACACACCTGTTGGGTGGGTGCTGGCCCCTTTACCAGCTTAGAAAAACAGCGGAGTGGGAACAAATGTCTAGAAAGTACTTATTCATCATTCAAGACTCAGCTATCATTTCTCTTCTTGTTGTAAGCACTTTCTCATGCCTCTAGACTGAGTGTGCTCCCCACAGAAGTCTCTTAATTCTGTCACAGGACTGGCTCCACTGCCCTGTCCTCCCCACCAGTTGGGAGCTCCTTTGGGTCAGGGCCTGTGTGCCCTGAACCTTCATATTCCAGTATCATATGGGACACATCAAAGGTGATCAATAAATGTCTGTAGAATGAAGAAGTGAGACTTATGGGTAACTGCTCATTCCATAAATCTTAGCTAAGGTGGTTCATAGGGGACATGGTGCCTTGCAAGACAATAATGAGAGAGCCCACATATTAGGATTTCTTTGATGGCAACCTCCCAACTTCTAGCACTGACAGAGAGCAGTTTGTTAGAGGTCCAAATGCATGTGGGTCGGAAGTCTTATTGCCAAGATCCAGAGTAGACAGTCTGGAGAATGTGTACACTGCCTTCGGACTCTGGGAAGCATCACTGATATTCCCAGGAAACTTGTGAAACCTCTTGTTTATAAAGGTTTTTCCATCTGTTATACTTTCTGTACTTTCCCTCCTCCTGCTCTTGGTAACACGGATGTTTGCATTCTACAGGGATTCCTGTTGCTAAAAGGTCTGTTTTTTCCTGCAACATCATCCTCATCAGCCAGAGCCTAAATCCTGGCAGCTCCCAAGGAGAGGTCCCGGTCCTCCTCCTGGACTGCTGCAAGAGCCTCCTAACTCACCTCTCCACACCTCAACGTGTCTATGCTCCCCTCATGCATTACCACCCTGAGGTCAGATGAATCATCTAAAAATACAATCTGACCATGTCAGGTGACATAAATTCGCCAGTCATTCCTCAATGCCAAGAGGATAGAGGCCAGGCAAGTGGCCCTAGCCTACCAAGTCTCACCTTCAACTTGTCATCATCAGACTCTAACACTGCAACCACATCAGATTGCTTTGTATTCTCCCCATCTCAACCCCACACCTCTGTAAGTGCTGTTTCCTCCACCTGGGATGTATTTTCCCCTTTGCCTGGAAAACTTTTTACTTTAAAACACTGCCCAGATGCCAGCCCTCTGTGAAACTTTCCTTGACTCCCTCAAGCAGAATCAGGTGGCCCATCCTCTGTGTTCCTATAGCAATTTGTATAGAATTTTTTAGGATATTTCAAAGAAACATTTGTCTTGCCCACAAAACTATTTATCTCAGCAATATCCTCTTTAGTCAGGCCCCCACTCTACCCCCACTGCCCAGATTTTATCTCCTACTTGGACTGTTATAATAGCAGCATTGTGGGGTTCCCTGTGTCTGGCTTTGCCTCAGTAATGTACCTGCCTCACCAAAGCCAGAGGGAACCTTCTGAACTCCATATATGACCATGTCATCTCCCTGACTAAAATCTTTGGTTGGATCCCTAAAGCTTTCCAGGGTGAAGCCAAATTCTTTAGCATGTGCTGCCTAAAAAGGAGCCCCAAAGCACAAAGAGTCTGGGGTCTGTCATTTCACAAAGTAGAGTGAGCTCGTGTACCCTGCAGGCTTTGTGTCAGTGGTGAGCTGCTCCAGTTCATTGTGTCAGCCATCAGGAGTAGCTTTGAGGCCATTCATGTTTTCTGGTTCCAGGCCCCCAGGTGCACTGGGGAAACTGTTGTGAGGCCCCTATGGGCAGCACTGGGCAGGGGCAGTGAAACTTGCTAAACCTGAAACAGGTTCCGGGGCTGCTCTGATAGGTGTGATCACAGCCTAGAGCCATCAGGAACCCACACTGCAGGGCCAAGATGAGGGCAGGACCCTAGTTCCTTACCAGAGGGGCCACAGCTGCGGCTTGAATTCTGATTTGCAAGCTTTTTAAATTCCATGAGCTCTGCATGGTCCTTCTCATACGTCCTCTTCAGGTTCTCCACATACTGCATCATCACCTCTGTTGCCTTTGACATGCGCTTTTCCTGCAGGGAAGGAGAATGTGAGCACCAGGCATTTGGAAAAAAAGGTTCATTGGCACTTGTTTGCTCTGAGTGAGGCTCTGGGCTGGGAGAATCAAAAGGATACGAGAACCAATCAGATGTGACCCTGCCCATTTGCTGTTCAGCCACGTGAGCTGAGAGGGCGTCTCAGGCACCTGCACTTGGAGAACATGAACAAGCACAGCTACATGCCTCAGGATATGGCAGGTGAGAGGGAGTCATCTCTGCCTGCAAAAAAATGCATCAAAGAGGCTTCATGGAGATGAAGTGAAATGGTTGTAGAGTGTACGCAGCATTTGGGCATTTAGATATAGGCAGAGGGAAAAGGGGCATTCAGGCTGAAAAACTCCAAGAAGAAGAGTCCAGAGGCAGGAAACCACAGGACTTGTAGCTAGGTGAGGATTTGTCCTCCAAACAGGAGTCATTCGGAGAGCAAAAGAATTAAGAATTATGCTGACACCAAACAAAACCAAAACAAAATCATTCCAATTAAAAAATGGGCAGAGAACCTGAATAGACATTTCTCCAAAGATCATACAGATGGCCAATAGACATATGAAAAGATGCTCAATGTTACTAATCATCAGAGAAATACAATTTAAAACCACAATGAGATAGTACCTTACACCTGTCAGAAAGGCTATCATCAATAAATCAAAAAACAAGTGTCAGTGAGGATGTGGAGAAAAGTAAACCCTTGTGCACTGTTGGTGGGATTACAAATTGCTGCAGCCACTATGGAAACAGTATGGAGGTTCCTCAAAAAAATTAAAAATAGAACTACCTTAGGACCCAGCAATTACACTACTGAATATTCATCTGAAGAAATCCAAAACATGAATTCAAAAAGATCTATGCGTCCCTATGTTTACTGCAGTGCTATTTGCAATGGCCAAGATATGGAAGCAACCTAAATGCCCATTAATAGATGACTGGATAAAGAAGATGTGGTACACATATATAATAGAGTATCACTCAGCCATAAAAAAGAATGAAATCCTAGCATTTGTGACAACATGGATGGATATAGAGGGTATCATGCTAAGTGAAATAAGTCAGACAGAGAAAGACAAATATCATATGATCTCACTTATATGTGGAATCTAAAGAACAAGATAACAACAATAAAAAACAGAAACAGACTCTTAGATACAGAGAACAATCTGCTGGTTACTGAGTGCGAGATGGGTTGGGAGTGAAAAAATGTGAAGGGATTAAGAAGTACAAATCGGTACAAAATAGTCACGGGAATGTAAAGTACAATATAGGAAATATAGTCAATAATATTGTAATAACTGTATAATGCCAGGTGGGCGCTAGACTAACTGGGGGGATAACCTCATAAATCTATATCAATGTCTAGCCACTATGCTGTACACCTGTAACTAATATAATATTGAATGTCAACTTTAATTGAAAAATAAAAATTAAAAAATAAAATAAAAGCTATCATGCTTTGTTTTTTATTAAAAAAAATAAAGCATTTTATAAAAATTTGTAAAAAAAAAAAATTATGCTGTGACAATAGGCATATACCAGAACTGTCTGGAAAACCAGGAAAGTACAGGTTATTATCCTATTTATGTGGGAATCAGCAAGCCCTTGGATTTGTTCACAGGAAGTAAAGGTACTCAGGGCTGGGTTATAAAGGACCTTGAATTCTAGACTAAGGAATTTGAATTTTCTGAAAAAGGGAGCCATTGAACGTCTTAAAGTAAGGGAGGGTCATAATTAGGACACCAGTGCAGATTGGACTGATGGGAGTGAGACTGGTGACAGTAAGAATAACAAGGAAAGAGAGGATGAGTGCCTGAACAAGTCTGGAGGAACCAGAGGGAAAGGCAAGGACTGAGACTCAGAAGCTAGGAGTGGGGAAGCCATTTGGAGAAAGGTGAAGACCGGAGTGAACAACACATGGGCTTAGAAACATATCTGGGAGGGCTGTACAGAATGAAAAAGATTCTTTCTGCTTATACCTCTTGGATCCCTTGGAGAGCCTAGCCCAGGGTGTACCTAGCCACAGAAGGACATGCTCGGTGACTGTGCACTAGAAAAGCTCCATGCAGCTGTGAGCTGAGACTAGCCATTTTCTTTGAGCTCTCCCATTGTGGCTGTTCCCAGCTGGAGTGCGTTCCTGGGTGCTGTTGCTGAGTCAGGTGCCCAGTCCCCAAAAGAAAATGGGGATAGGACAGCCAGTGCCTTGTCCTTCTTTCATTCTATGAGAACTGCTTGGAACTATGCCCCAGAAACACCCTGCTGATGCAACTAATGCAGCATGCATGGGTCCACAGTAATCGCAGCAATGATAACAACATCTAGGTGCTTTATAAGAATGACACAACCCTACATGGCAGATACTATTATCATCTGGAGAAACTGGAGCACAGAAAGCTCAGTAACGGGCCACACAGTGAATTCTGGTGGAGCTGGGATTAGACCTCAGGCAGTCTGATCCCAGGACACCATCCTGGATCAGGGTAGTACCCTGTGTGCTTTAGGACTTCAGAGTGGCTGAGAGGGAGCCAGACCTGGGCTGGCACTCCAGCTCTGCTACTATTAGTGCTATTACTTTTCTTAGACTTCATGTCTTCAATCAGGGGATGGGGATATTTACTTACAGGGTTTCTGGGAGGATTAAATGAAACAAAGCAGTTTTTTCCTTAAGCGTGTTGTGCCAAATAGTTCCAGGGGAGTTGGATAAGTATTTTGTGAGAAAAATAAAAAGTGGGAGGTGGTTCCTCAGTCAAATACATTTAGGAGATTACAGAGGTAAGCTTAACAGGCTTCTTTGCTATAAGACTTCTCAAAGGCTTGATTATGCTGATACACATTGGACATCTCTAAGAAGGGAGTATGTAGTAGTTTCCACACTTATGTGTCCACAGAAAGCTTTTCTAAGGAGCGCTCGAGGGTTTAGTGGTCCACCAAAAATACTCTGAAAAAAACCCCTGCAATAATGTGCATAGAATTCGTGGCACAGAAAAAGCCATCAGTAAGTGCTATCTGTAGTTGTTGCTGCTTATGTTATTGATCTAGTTACTGCGTATGGAGCAGAGCCAGTCAGCAGGACTGGGAGCTGGCGGGGCTTACCTGGCGGACGGCCCCCACCATCTCAGCTCTGCTGGAGAGGCGGGCAGCCAAGCGGTGCAGGACAGCAATGTCCTCCAGCAGCTTCTGATAGGTCTCCCGGTGCTCACAGTGCTGCCAGAGTGAAGCTGAGGACTGAGGAATGAGAAGCATCACCTGAGGTCCTCACATACCAAGATTTGATTTAGGCTCTCACCGGACAAGCCCTGGTGCCCACGCTGGCTGAGGGGAGTGGCCTCTGCAGGGCCTGGGCTATAGCTTCTGGGGATAGGAAAGACCCAATGTGGGCACTCTGCCCACCTGGCCTGAAAGAAGGGAATCACATCCGGGTGTCTGGCTTCCAAGGAGCTCCCTTTGCCATCCCAGGTCACCCAGTCTCACTCTGTGAAGCTCCTAAGGGTACAGAGGGCTTACCTACAGCCCTAAAGTAACCAGGCCATCAGTAATCTCTGCCTCAGCTCCTCCCAGCACTCTCAGGAAGACTGTCTGGTTCAGGACCTTGGCCTGAGTTCTCATATCGGGAGACTCTATTTTGTGACTGAGAAAAGCAGATACCTGGCATAGCCCTTGGTGACAGTCCCTCCCCAAAATATCACCCAGTCAGGCCCCACGATTACCGTAATGGAAGCTTTGAAGTTTTCCAGTTCCTTCTCAGTGTCCTCCTCTGTCAGGTTGCGTTCCCTTTCGGCCTGGTTAATTCTAGATTCCAGGGTGTAGCTGTCATTTCTAAAGGCCAAGGACAGTTGTACAAAGACGTTCTGTTGGGAACAAGAGTGTGGGAGAGGTGCTAGGAGGAGTTATTACAGGAAACAAGGCTGCAGGTGTGTTTCTTGCATGAGCATTTTATATCAGCTGGAACCAGTCACAAAAGCAGCCATTTACACGTGAAACTCTCCCTTCATAGTCAACTGCCCAAAGGATAGTGAAATAGTAACCTAAGGTTCATGCTAGGTCTTTCCCAGGACCAGAAAACCAAATGCATTTTACTGAGAAATAATAAGAGAATAACACTTTGCATTTCCCTGAACTTCAAGAAAATAACATCCTGTTTTTGGGTTTAGATAAACTTGGATCAACACAGCTGATTGTGTAAGCAATTTGGATTCATGCTAGGGTTTATTGCACGCGGGTTTTGGAGTTTTTACATGAAATCACCGTAAAGAAAATTTGAGATGTAAGTCTTGTTGACTTAAAGCAAACTTCAACTAGCATCTTGCCTGAGTATTCTAAATCCTACATTAAAAGCAGCTTTAAGAAGACCAGGTATGATTCTGTCAAAAGAAGCTTTCTAGAACAAATATTCCATGCCAAAAATGCAGCCCGTATGAATGAACTTTGAAAAATGGTATTGATCAGACATGGAATTCCTGAAATAATAAGAAACTACTGGGGAAGAGAAATAGACAGATGGACTCTACACAGGAAGGAAGCAATGACCTTCATTTTTATAGCCTTCATTGCATCTGCCTAAGTGGTTGCAGATTTACACTGTTGGGGTAAGCTAACTCTGCTTGAGCTTCTGAAGTTCACATAATAAGGCCCACAGTGAGCAGACATCTCCAGAGAGAGAACTAAAGGCCCTGAACTGACCCAATAATGACGGTGATGGCAATATTGAAAGCTACTCCTTACAGAGCACCTACTACATGCCAGCATTGCTATGAGTTTTATGCACCTTAGTTCATTTAATCCCACAATAACCCTCTCAACAGGAACCATTATATCCATACATGGGTAAAAAGACCTAGACCAGAGAAGTCATTAACTTAATCAAGGTCACACAGGGAGTAGTAGAGCCAGGATTTAACTGTGGACTATCTGATACCAAAGCCTGTGCTACTTTCACCATGCTAAGTACTGATTGTGTCTGTATACATCTGAGGACAGAAGCTGACCCTTAAAGAAACCTCCCATGGGCCATCTTCACCAATGCCAGTAGAGTCTCTGTCCTACCCAAGTCTCAGTCCAGTGAAGTTTATCAGTAATGTTCAATGTGTAGTTCTCTATCCCTGGGTTATCCCCTTTAAAAAGAGTAAATGAAACCAATCAAGTCCAGGCTTCATAATTTCATAAAGCACTAGAGTTACTTACCTCAACTTCCTTTTCAGTGAGCGGAGGGGCACTGTGAAAAAGACAAGACACACAAATGAACTTTATCCAACCTATGAAATGAACAAAAAAGGTGACTTTGAACAACCAGTAGACGATGTATTTCCAGGAATGGAGTAAATGGAGTTGATGATATGGAAAAGATTCAGGGTACGCTTTGTGTGAGCTCTGTAATCCATGAGATATTCTACTAGATACTGACTCCTACAGAGAGAGTGGGGTGGAAAATATTATATCCTGGGGTCAGCCCTCCACCAGTGCCTCTACTATCCATGACTTTGGAAAAGTTATTTCAATCCCTATTTGTCCATCCGTAAAATGGGAATAATATCTTCCTTATAGGAATCTTATAAGGGATGTATGTATGTACCTATGTATCTATAAGTGCATATGTGTGCATATGTGTGCATATTCACACATATATGGCACCCACACATGTATTTATGTATATGTGTGTGTACATGTGTATATATACATATGACATCCACACTCAGGAGGCAGTCAAGAAATGTTAGCTATTGTGACTTATTCACAGACTTATTCTGAAGACTTAAGAAAATGCATGTGCTATGTATCTCATAAACTGTATGCATCTGAGCACCTATTACCATTTTTGGGGGGCTATCCAGGTTTGCAAAGCCTGACCCTTCTCCTATCTCTGAGGGCTGTGACAAAGGTGTATGTGGGCCAGAGAATAAAAGGTAGGAAAGAGTGGCCAGAGCTCTTCTCCACAGCAAGAACTGCTTCTGATGGCTGGAATCAGAGATCAGGCAGGAAAGTCCTGGCTAGCACAGAGGTGTCATTCTGAGAGGTTTTTCTTCGTGTGTGGTTCCCGCAGCAAGCAGTCCTTTTATCTGCATGCTCATTCTGTGTTGCTGCTGCTGCTTTTGCTGGTAACTAAAGCTAGCTCTGTTCTGAAACCTGAGCAATATAAATAATGCATGAGCCCTTTCCTGTGCTGGGGTGGGAGGACTGGGAGGGGTCCTACCCGCATCACAGGACTTGGCAACAGAGTGTGCTATCGATTAGACTCTCAGGAAACACTGCTTCCTCCCTTTGACGGGTGTGGAGGGACCTCAAGAGCAAAGGTAGGGGTCGAGTATCTCTGCAAGAGACTGGTTCTCACCCCGATAAGGGACTGTGAGAGTCTTCCTGTCAGGATGCGGCAACAAGACCCCATGGCCAGCAAGTCAGCAGAGTACAGAGCATGGGATAAACAACTGCAAAGATGTTTAACGCTTACGATTTTTGCCATAACCCCACCCATCGGGCTCTTTCCTGTGGGCCAGCCAATGTAATTTTAACTGTCATATAGAGCATGCACATATCACTTAAACAATTTATTAAAATTCGTTGAGCTTGCCTTCACTTCTGGCTTTGTTTGGGTAGTATGCGAAATTTATGTATTTTCATCACTTATCAACCAAACTTATTTTTCTATTTTGATGACTCATTTTCTGCCTTTTTTTTTTTTTTTTTGCTATAGAATACATTTAAAAAAAATAACATACAAATCCCTGAGGACTCAGGGAAGTGCGATTTAGGTAAAGAAGCCACATGGCATGGCAAGCTCTTGGTGCAGAGAGCTATGCTTTGTAAACTGGCATAGGCAGCTATGGGGCAGAGCCATAGGCCTCCAAAAAGACAGAGGCCTAGCAGGTGACATACAAGGAGACCGTTGTGGACAGCATCACCTGTCTCAGAGCTCAAATTCCCATATTAGGCCCCAGAATAAAATCAAGGCCTTCTGTGAACCACCCCCTACCTGACTCTCCAGCCACATCAGTCACTCTGTTCTTTAAACACACTCACCTCCTGTGGCCCCAAGGCCTTGCATTTACTCTTTGCTTTTATTTTGCTCTCTTTTGTAATGGCTTTATTAAAGTATAATTCACATACTATAAAATTTATCCATCTAAATGTTCAATTCAGTAGTTTTTAGTATATTCACAGAATTGTACAACTCACTACAATTTTAAAACTTTTTCATCATCCCCCCCGCAAAACCCCATACCTATTAGCAGTCCCTCTCCATCTCTCCCAACCCCCATCCCCAGCCTTAGGGATCCACTAATCTGCTTCCTATCTCTATGGATTTCCTGATTCTAAATAGTTCGTATAAATGCAATCATACAACATACGGTCTTTTGTGACTGTCTTCTTTCACTTAGCATAATGTTTTTAAGCTGCACCCACATGTTAGCATATATCAGTACTTTGTTTTTATGGCTGAATAATATTCCATTGTATAGATATATCACATTTTATTTATCTATTCATCAGTTGATAAGTATTTGGATTGTTTCCACTTTTTGGCTATTATGAAAACGCTTTTATTGAACATTCATGTACAAGCTTTGTGTGAACATGTATTTTTATTTCTCTTTATTATACACCTAGGAGTGGAATTGATGGGCCATATTGTAACTCTATGTTTAACTTTTTGAAGATCTACCAAACTGTTACTCCAAAGTAGTTGTACCATTTTACTGAAGATTCCAAGTCATCCATATCCTTACCAACGCTTGTTATTGTTCATCTTTTTTGTTATAACCATTCTAGTGGATGTGAAATGATGCCTCATTTTGATTTGCATTTTTCTAATGACTAATGACATTGAGCATCTTTTCATATGCTTATTGACTCCTCATATATGTTCTTTGAAGAAATGTCTACTTAAATCTTTTGCCCATTTAAAAAAAATGATTGTCTTTTTATTGAATTATAACAGTTCTTTACATATTCTGGAAACAAGTCTCTTATCAGACACATGATTTGCAAATACTTTCTTCTGTTCTGTGGGTTGTTTTTTCACTTTCTTGGTGGTAATGTTTATATTACAAAAGTTTTTAATTTTGATGAAATATTCATCTATTTTTTTCTCTTGGTGTCATATCTAAGAAACCATGGACTAACTTATAGTTACAAAGATTTGCTCTGATATTTCCTTCTAATGGTTTACAGCATTAGCTTTTGCATTTAGAACTATGATCCATTTTGAGTTAATTTTTGTGTATTGTGTGAGATAGGGTCTGACTTTACTCTCTTGCTGTGGCTATCCAGTCATCATTTGTTGAAATTACTATGCTTTTTGTCTGGAAATTTCTTCACCGAAATCTTTGTATGGATGACTTCTTTTTGTCATTTGCATGTCTCAAATTAATTACTGCTTTATCATAGAGGCCTTCCTTGACCTCCTACCCAATGTTTCATTCCCATGTCATTCTCTATATGTGCCTATTTCATGGCCTTCCTAGCAGCTTTGCTGTCTGAAATCATTCATTTGGTTACTTTAATATTATTTATCTCTTTACCCAGAATATAAGTGCCATGAGAACAGAGATCATGCCTGCTTGTTCTCCATTCTAATGTCTGGCACTAATAGGCACTCAATAGATATTTTTTGGTTAAATGTTTATTGCTCTTATTGGCATTTGACCCTAGGATACTTTATCCAGTGACATCTTCTCTTTGCACTCTTTTTAACCAACCACTGACCATGCCCCTAATTTTGGTTCTAGACTTGGTTTTTCTACTGAGTTCATTTAGCTTGATGACTCTGAGTTCCTTTTTGGTATGGTCCAATCCCAATTTATGTAGTTCACGTAGAATATGAAACAAACTCCTACACATTAAAACCAAATGTAATCTTCCTATATTTCTGCTAGAAAAAGGAATCTTGAAGCTTTGGCTTCCTTCTGCTGGAGGATGTCTTATGTGATAGTTTGTCCATCTATCCAAAACCCCAAACCAGACTTAGAGAGTTCTGGGCACAACCAAAGATTCAATTTGGAAACAGCCTCTACTGAGGCCAGAGGCAGGGAGGCTGGTTTGGTGGTTGGAGCAGGGAGGTCAGAGACATGCATCATGGCTACTGACACAATGCATGAGAGCCATTGACCTCAATCTGAGAGCCTGGACCACATGCTTTAGAAGCTGATCTTATTCATTGATCCTATAAGCCCAGTCTAGGCTCATGTTTGGTAGCTAGTAGCTGTTTACTTACTCAAGGAAACTAGAACTGCTCATTCCCCCTTTCTTGGGGAAGCTGGGAAAATTTAATCAGCTGGAGGTGTGCCCTAATATGCTAATTATCTGCAACTTTACAGGGGAAAAAGAAGCCAATCACACTTTTGACCAGCCTTGTTCCTCGCAGACTGAAGAGCGCTAGTGATTGTTTTGGTATTTTTGACAGGCTCCTGGTGTAGATGGAAAGCCACTAGGTTTGGAATCAGTCCACTCTGAATTCAATTCCTGACTCTATCACTTGCCAGCATGTTGCTTTGTCTTTCTGTTCCCTCACTGAAGATAAACAGAATAAAATCTTCCTTTCTGCCTCACTGGATTGTCACAAACATCAGAGACTCCATAACCTGCAGTGCACTTTGGGTGTGTCTCCTTTGGATTCCTGTCTCTGGACATCCTTTCTGTGCCTTCCATGAAGTGAACTAGCCTAACTCATGCTCTCCTCCAGCTGTGAATGCAGCCTGCTTCTGACTTGCTTCTAGCATTTTTTTTTTGATGTTGGTTTAGTCACCAGGTCCCTCTGAGTATTGCCCTGATGACTCTGTTTTAGGTAGTTATAGTGTGGAATTTGAATACATCATACCCACTGGGAGAAACTTGTTTTCCTTTCATATTTACTCCTAATTTGGGAAGCTCTGTTGTGTCTGATAGCTACTCCTAATGGCCTTTGTCCCCCAACAGTTTAGTTTCCAGGTTGCTGGACTTGGCAGGAGGCCTTACCTGCAGGCATCCACCCAATTGCTTAGTGGCACCCTATCTTCTTTCCTTTGTACTCCAGACTGTTCACTTGTCAGCCCAGTTGCCAAGGGCCTATCATGTGCTGACACAGTTCTAAGTCCCTGCTCACACACCATCTTGTTTAGCTAGTGCAACACCCTACCAACATCAGAGCACTTATGATCCCTGTTGCACAGGTGAAGAGGCTGAGTCTCGGGAACTGAAGTCACTTCCTCCCCATGTATAGAAGAGGCTGATAGGTTTTCCAAGCAGTTTTCTTCATGTGGTTACAATTGTTCTGCATCTCTATCTATGCAGGTATTAGACATAGAATCTCTCAGTTATAGGAAAATGGTGGATCTGGGATTAAAACCATGTCTCCTGGTCCAAAGCCTCGCTGCCACAAGCATCTGGTGACTCTCGTGCTTGCCTATGAACCCTACCTGCTCTTTGGGTTGGAACCATCTCACCTGGCCCTTTATTATTCTTGTTTTGGATGTATTTACCCTCTCTGGACCATCTGACTCTGACCCTCCTGGGGTTAAAAATCAAGGCTGGTGCTTTTCTGTGTCTTGTCTAGAATCTAACAGAGGGAACACCTAATACAGGTCTTTTGCAACCCATGCCCTGATTTTACCTTCCAGGGAGAGACTTGTGGACTCGCAGTTTGCGCAGCAGCACATCAGAAATATTGGGCATGACATCTAAGCCACTCTTTGATTCTTCTTCCTCAACAGCTGAGGAGAGTTCAGAAGGGAGCCCTAAAAGAAAAAATGTGCTTAACTTAAATTATCTGTTTGGAATCATCGTATTACTGTTGGCAACTTGCTTTAGTGGATAAGGAAGAGCTTTAACATTTACAAGAACCTAATTATATGCCAGAGGCTTTATAATTGTTATTTTACCTTCACAATGACTCAATAAGCTAAACTTAACTATGCCATTTTAGAGGTGGGTAAGTCAGAACTCAGCAAGGTTAAGTACTTGCTTAAGGTCACAGAACTAGTAAATAGCATACATAGACTTTGAACCAGTTTTGTCTGCTCTAAATTCTATATTCTTCCCATTGCTCCTCACAGTACCAAGCCCGTTCTCATGTCTGGGGTCAGAGGTTGGTTTCTGATGACAGGAAGCTTGTTAGCCATTTGGCTATAGTGTTTGCAAAAGTCCCTTTTCCTTGGTAGGCTTCCCAGGAGAACTATTGCCCAATTATTCTTTCTTGAATGAATTCAACAGTTCAATCATCTATGGTCTACCTGGAAATCAGTATCTAGTTCCATATCCTCATAGAAAGAAATAAAAATGAGGATTTTCCAGGGTAAAATTAAGGTCATTAGGTCTTTTACAGATCTCAGAATAGATGCCTCCTAATCTATGGAACCAGTGAACAGCCTTTTGTTATTTCCTAAAACTATCCGTGGTCTGTGCTCTGAAGGCAGAAAGAACAAATTAAATATTCTTTTTTCCACAAATCTTTCTCCAGTTAGAAAACAGCTTTCCTTCTCCAGGCTCTGGCCCTACATTCTCAACTGTTCATTGTGACTCACTATGGCCCCTGGCCTCTAGATAACATCCCCTGCCCGCATACATTCTGGTTATTGCTCTTCCAGAGGCCTCGATGTCCTCTTACAAGCTCTTAGCTCAAGAGGGCATTAGCACACATCCCTGACATTCTCATTTGTTATTGATGCAGCGTAGATTTGTTAAACCTTACTATGAGCCCGCAGTTCACTTAGGATTAAAAGCCTCAAATCTCTTTTATTTGGGCCAAATCAAGTATCTTCATTTAATACTATAGTTATTTTTCATTTGCATGCAGGACTTTATAGTTATCCATATTTTATCATCCCTTGTGGGTTTTGATCCAGCATATTTCCAACCTGCTTAATCATTTTCCAGAATTGTAGGCCAGGCCAGAGGTCAGGACTATAGACATATTTGTGGTAGCTATCCATATAGAGCTAAGATTGGGAGTCATGTGAATTAGAAGCCTTACCAAGGGAGACCATGCAGAGAGAAGAGGGGGTATAGTTTGGCTCAAGGTAAAGAATGCTTCAATACTTTGAGCTTTCCAATAACTGAATGGTGTTCATGAGTTTCCTGGTACTTAAGGTACCCCAGCAAAGTCTAGAGGGCCATCTGTCAAAGATGGGGTAGTCAATGGTCCTTCTCTAAATATAAGATTGGATTATATATTCCCTTAGCTACCTGCCACCTCGGCTTCTGTCCTGGCATTTATTACTCTCTGATATTTTCACATGACAGGTGGTAAATCCTGTAATGCTTCTGGCCTTACTCTACCTTTATATATTCCCAATACCCAACAGAGATAACTAAGCAGTGGGCTCCTGAGAAATCTATATGATTGATTGAACCATACAAGTTCTAATAATCAAGTGAAAGCTATACCAGGGGCTTTTGCCTAGAAAAGCACCCTAAGTTGAGCAACCCCTTCCCAGAAAAAAGTAACTAGTTAGGGTTTCAAGCCCTGCTAAACTGGCTATCTGAAGAGTGATCCTAGAACTGGTGGATCCCAGAACCAGCCACCCTCTTCCTGAACTCAACCAAATTAATAAGAATAACAACAACAAATTTTAAAACCAACCAAAAATATACCAGCAACTCTCGAATACAGGAAAAGGCAAAAATCTTTAAAAATAATGGCCAGAGAAAAACAAAACTTACTAGAGATAAATCTAAAGCTCCCACCCTTGATAATCCTTTCTTCTTCCTTCAAAGATTCAGTACTGAAAGGAAGATGTGAGAGGAAAAATTCTAACAAAGGGTGCAATACCACAGAATGGGAAAAGAAGTGCAGCCTGCAGAGGAGATTCAGAACATTTCTCTAGAGTAGAAGGATCTCTATTCTACCACAACAGTCAAAAAAGAGAAAAAACTGCCTGTGCTGCTATTTGCTTTTCTTGATGAGGAGGAGGAAAGAGGAAAGACAGGATGAGTGCACAGTAATCTACCAGAGCAGATTATGTAGAACAATATAGAGGGATTTGCCAGAAAGAAAGATGAAGAGACAATAAATAAAACAAGCTCCTCTGATAAAGTGAGTGGCAGGAGACACATGGAAAGCCCCAAATGAATCTGTCTCCCACACATACTGCTTATGAGCAATACCACAGTGGCCATACTCTTTGAATTCTGTCCATCTTTTCCTTTCTTTATCTGATAGGACAGTGAGAGTGGCTGCTGGGAATAGTTGGGTCACGTCTGGAAAATAAATGCCTGGGTAGATTGTCTCTATAATTCTACCCTGAATTGGTGTAACAATCCATAACCCACTAGTCCCCACTCCAAGGAATATGATGAGCCCCTACTTTGGTGTAATAAATTCAGGTGTTTGACTATGAACAAAGTTAGAAAAAGAACAGAAACCCACAAACGCCACTCCATCTGAATTTCTCCTTTCCTCACCATCTAAGCAGTAACAAAGCAGACACAAAATACCCAGTCCTCAACTAAGTGCTGCAGGGAGGAACGAGATCTTAGATAAAGTAGAAAGATGTCAGTGGAAATTAACCTACACATTGTATCTAGGTAAAGAGAAAATACAGGTAGAAATGCCCATATAAAAAGAAATAAAATGAAAATAAATGGCATGGCAACTATATAAAAATAATATAGTCAAAAGAGGAAGGAAAAAAGGAAGGAAGGTATAAAGAAGAAAGGAAACATGCAGGGGACAGATGTCAGGATGAAAACAGCAAAAATATACTTTTGTGCAAAATGTATACCACAAATGCTTTGACTCAAGGAGAAATTAGAACCTGAAAAAAATGAAAATAGGAAATTAGAGGTAAAATGGGAGGATCATACAAAGGCAAAAGCAGATTACAACTTAAGGAAATAAATTGAAGACCAAAATCACAGAACTAAGCAGAAAATTATCAAAAGACAGACTTAACCAATATGTTGGAAATATAAAAGAATAAAACAAATACAGCCTCTAACTAAATCAGTAAGGAGTGTGGGGAGATCGAAATGAGAATAAGGAATGTAAAGAAGGAAAGATTAAACTATTTGGAGATGAAATAATGAAACTGCACTTGAGACATTGATGAGAAATTTACAGATTATGGTGTCTCTGAAGTAATGAAAAAAACCAAAATCAAACCAAAAAAAGGACAAAAAAACAAAGAACATATCCAAATATATGAGAAGAAAAATTTTCCCTAATTAAGAGAAAAACTGAACTTGCAGATTGAAAGAACATATCATGTTAAGAAAAAAAAAAATGCTTCTCCAACTACCCTCATAGAGAGAGTAAGCTATCTACAGGGAGAGGCAAGGGGTAAGGGGTGAGGGGTGCTGGAAATCAGCTGGTCTCAGACTTCTCTATAACACTGAATACAGTGTTGCATTTACAGTGTTCTGAAGGAAAGAGTGACCTAGAATTTATAACCATCCAAGCTGTCCTTCAAGAATAAAGACATTTTCAAACATGCTACAATTCAGGAAACATAGCACCTCTGAGCCCTTCTAGGAAAACTGTTGAATAATGAAACTCAGCTAAATAAGACATTAATCAAAATTATCAAGTTGGAATGAGCAGCCATGGTAAAAGGACTGGTGGTGAGCATTAAATCCTTTTACATATTAAGTTTCAGGCTAAACCCATATGGAAATTGTGGTTACAAAGTGAATCGTAAACGTTATAAACTTAACAATATAAAAAGAATAATTTATCATTTGTATATGTGGAGATGGAAAAGTGGGAAGAATACTGCCATTTTCATTTTTTCCTACAGGAAGTCAATAATCCAAATTTGGAATATGTAATGTAAGCAAAATATCTCAATGACTAGAAACCTTTAACACATTTCATAATATATAAAACTAACCTCTTTTTTTTCTGGAGGAAGCAATTACCCAAATTTAGCAAGTCCTACAGTTTCATTTCACTTTAATTGAAGCTCAATTAAATTTTAATATATTGTATTTCAAAAAGTATATCTAGTAATCTAGTATAATCTCTCTCCTTCCTTCCTCCCTCCTCTTATATTTGTGGAGAAGGGGACATTTAGTGTAAGCTATTTTTACTTTCTTCTCTGTATTTTCAACTATTAGTTGAATTTTTAAATAATGAACAAAAGCAGTGAAATTATTTAAAAAATATCTGCCTGTACAAGCTCATTCTGATGAAAGCATTTGTTTCTGGCAATCTCCAGGAAGTGGAAAAGTAACTTTTGGGGAATTTGGTTAAAGGTGCTGTGAGCCCCAGGATGACCCCCAAAACGGCAAAGCTATTGATTAGGGATAAACTTTCTTCAGATCAGTATTTTCAGGTAGACTCTTTCCTTGCCTAATACCGAGAACTCTGAGCCCAGACTGGGGTGTCTGGAAGACCTGTCCATTCAGTGCATGTCCCTGCCTCAGTCCACATTTTTCTCAACATCCAGGTCCAGAAATCCAAGCACTTCCTAGATATTGCCACCTGGATCAGGATAATTAAAGCCGTTTCAACAGCCATCATTTATTGAACATCAACTATACATTAGACACACTTTATCATCCCTTCCTTACAACAGCCCTGCAAAATAAATATTGCTAAACTCACTTTCTGGGGTAACCATAAACTAGGAAACTGAGGCTCAGCTAAGCAGATTCCCCAGGGTCCCAGGTAGCTTGTGTAGAGCCAGTATGAAAACCCAGATCTGTCAGATTGTGGCATCGAGCTGCTCCTCAAATCCAAACTCGCTATCTTCATTCTCAAGTGAGCACCTGTGCTCTCAATCTAGATTAATGGCACCATACAGGCAGACACCTGGCAGGCTTCCTGGTCTCCCCCTCCACCCCATCCTCTTCCCAAGTCCTGCCAAACTGACCTCCACTTAGCTCTTGGACCTGTCCTCCCTATATTCCTACCTGTCTATCACAGTCTACTCTCATTATCTCTCACCAGACTGTTTCCATCCCTTCTTACCTGGTCTCCCTGCCTCTGATCTCTCCTCTTTCAGGCCAGCTTTCAAAATCTGTCCAGAATTATTCTCAGACTCAATTCTGATCCTGATACTTCTTTATCTGCAAGCTTTCTGTGTCTTTCCAAGAGGCCTTGAATGAAGTTCAAACTCACTAATTGCCCCTCAAAGCCTTCAGTCTTTATTCCCACCCACACTCTATTCTTTCTGCCCATCTCTCTGGGACACATGGCCCATACTTGATTCAAATGAATTTCTTCTGCTCCGGGAACAGGCCAGGCACTAGAAGATGTCTGCATGCCTTTGCTCTTGCTGTTTCTTCAGCCTCATCTCAAAGCTACTCCTCCTGGAAACCTGTTCTGCCTTAGTCACCACAGTGCAACTGGCTGCTGCTTCCTCCATGTTGTTGCCTACAGCAATACCTCACTATCCAATACTAATATGGAACAAGGTGGATCTTAGCAGTAAAATTACCAGATAAATAAATTTGACTCCTATAAATACTAAATTAAAAAAAAAGAATATTAACCATGGTAGGTGTGCAATAAAAATGCACCTTCCCTTCCATTTTCTCTCATTTCTAGGATCTCAGTGGTTAAGAGCTCTAGCTTTACCACCTGCCACCTGCATAGCCTTGGGCAAGTTTCTTATTCTCTAGATGTCTCGGTTTTCTCATCTATAAAATAGGGATGACAATAGTACCTGCTTCATTGTGTTGATACAATGTTTTTATATGATACTGGTCTTTATTCTAGCAGGAACCTGGCCTATATTTTAACCTCTATCATCAGGGTTGTGGAACTCTTATCTTGCCAGCTAAGTAGGACGTTGTGCCATGTGCTCCACAGTGTATGGGACTGTGCTAGAGATGCAGTGGGCAACAATACGTGTTTGACTGATATCTGCAGCGTTGTGACTCCTTTTCCTACATTCTGGAAGCTCCATCAAAGCGCCTCACTCCCTCTGTATCCAGGACAAAAGGCTTTGAAAGCCCTACTTGGGATCTGAAGAGGATGACCCTTTAACAGGCACTAAGTACAACTGTGCATATGATCTCATAGGGGAAACTTGAGTCTCTTATGATTGTTGGCTCTTCCTTTGGGAGATGGGAAAGATCTTTATCAGAACATTCTGGAGTCCTAAGAACTTTGGCTCTCCTTCAGTTTCTGAAAACTGGGAAGCTCTTTTCCCTGCTACCTGTGATCTCTCCAACAATTCACCAGGGCTCTTCACAGGGGCCACTTATAGGATGTTTGTGGCTTGATCATTCGGAGGTCCTTTCAAGCTAAAAGTGTGAGGCTGACTGTGGGCCAATTCCTGGGGATACAGAGATGAAAAAGGCTCAGGCCCCGCCACCAAGGAGAGGGACAGGTTGTCCAGGTTGTCCTTATCAGTTCCCTGGCTATCACAACAGCCTTCTATCTTGTCCCTCTGTCTGCACTCCTGACCCCCTTACCCAACTCAATACACTGTCTATATGCAGCCAGAGGAATCCTTGAATTGCAAATTCAGTTCAGCATCTTCAGAGGTTTCATTCTGCTCTTAGGATGAGCACTGAAATCCTTAGTTAGACCTATAAGGCCCTGTGTGGTTAACGCTGCTCACCTTTCCAGAATCTTAGGATCTTCAGCAATTCGTTCTTCCTTCTTTTTAGGCTCAGCACATACTGTTCCCTCTACCTGAAATGTTCTTCCTCTTACTCACATTCAGTCTTTAGATATCTGCTCAAATGTCACCTTTCTAGGGAAGACTTTTCCAGAACCTCCAGATCCTTCTCCCTTATAAAATCTATCACAGTATGAAATGAAATGTTTCTCTAATTAATCTCTGTTCATCTAGGTAATAACTCTTCTTGCTCCAGAACCACAAGGGTTTATTTCTATACATGGAAAATTATTATTTAATATATTAAGTGATATAAATTATTCTTTCAATAGGTATCCAAAGCAATTTGATAAAATTCAACACAAATCTTGAAACTTGGAATAAAGGAATATTTCCTTAAAATACAAAAATAAAAACATAAAATATAAGAAATATATAAAACAAAATATTAATATATTTTGTTTTATATATTTTATCTTTTATTATATATTATCTCTTTTCCTATTTTATAATAATATAAAATATAAATGTAAAATAATAAAAATAATTAAAAATTAAAATAGTGCATTTATTTAATCATCAGACACAATATGATTCTTGAAAGAGAAACACCAAAACAACTCAGTTAAACATAGAAACAAGACAAGTTCTCCTTGTCACCATTATCATATTAGAGAATGTTACAAAGTAATAAAACATATACAGATACACAAGAGAAATATACACACAGAGACACACAATCACACAACTAAGACACATAGTGAAATGGATAAAATAAAAATAACGTATAGTTGTATTGCGAATTTGAAAAAGAAAGGCATTCTACAAAATGGTCAAGAATCTTTGGATTTACACACATCTTTGTTCCAATCTTGGCTTCAGCAATTAATAACCATTTGAACTTAACCTCTCTGAGCCTCCATTTCCTCACTTGTAAAATGCGTATAATAAAACCTACCTCCCATGGTTCTTGTGAGCATTATGTGAAATATTGTCAAGTGCTTAGCATAGTACGTGGCACATAGTAGTTATTCTAGTTATAGTAATTATGCTAGTTAATCACTATAGAAGTCACTCTACCATTTGTTAATACTACTACATACTAGAAACATGTATAATACCAAGCAGCATTCATCTATGCCACTATTTATCAGCTAGAAAAATCTAATAAAAAAGAGTCTTCGTAAATAAGCAAAAATATAAATCACATAGGATGTGCCCCAAGAAGACGATGGGAGACCTATATCTTAAATTTTTTAGAGGAAAAGAAGGGAATACCTAAATTAATACAGGGACAAACCATGTGCCTGAATGTGAACTGTTTGCAAATTGAATAATTTAAAAATCTATAAGCTACAACAAACAAACTAGGACCATTCTGAATCCAATGAGTAGTTTTAGAGCAGTCACAATCAAAATGTATAAAATGGTAAAAATTTCACTTAGAGAAATAGGTAGATTAGAAGCAAACTGGAAAGGACCTGGAATCCTTGAATCTTAGGTTAGACAAGAGTTAAGAGCTTTCTGAGGTCATCTAGTCCAGGAGGGAGTGCAGACCTAAAGAGGTTGAGGAATATATTTAAAGACCCCATTAATTAATGTCTGGACTGGGACATAAACTCAAATCTCCTGACTTCTTGTCCAGTTGTTTTTCCATTAATTTACATTGATTCTTGCATCTATAATATAATGAATATTCTGAAAAAGAAGAGCAATGAGGAAGAAGTAACCCCACTGCACACCAGAATATAGAGGAAAGCAGTAATTAAAATGGTGAAGTTCTGATCAGAATAAAGCAGAATCAAAGGCCCAGTACTAGTCTTTGAAATATATTTTAAAAAGTAGTGTGTAATCATCTAAGCCACAGTATTACAGAAAATATAAACACAATTAAAATATAACTGAGGTAACAGGATCTTAAATCCTCAGATATCTATATCTTAAAATAAATTTCAGCAAAATAAATATGAATAGATCAAACTATAGATAAACTAATAGAAAATAGATTTGGTATCTCAATTAAAGAGAGGTAATATGTTTATAATGATTTAAATAATGGAAGACTTCTCAAAGGAAAAGATAGGCAAAAAAGATTACATGAAACTTTATGATTTCTCTAAAGTAACACAAAACTTGTTAAAAAGCAAAAAAAAAAAAATGATAGAATGAAAAAGTATGAGAAAAATACAACCAACAAAGGGTTAATATTTATAGAGTTTATGTACATTACCAAGAAAAACAAACAATCTAACAAAAAACCCCAAACCCAAATGGACACATGAGTAAAGAGATAAGTAGCGAATCACCCATTAAGGGAAAAAAGGCAATAAATATTTTCAAATTTTAAGTTAAAGTTTGCTTGCTGGCAAATTAATTGAAGTAATAATGAAGTGACATTTCACACTAATGCTACTAATAATACATTATAATCATTATTATTATCTGGTTCTCACTGTATTCTGGCCAATAAAGAGCAAAAGCAAAGCAAAGTCCTGTGCTAGTAGTTCTCAGGATGAAGACTCCTCACTCAGGCTGCAGGGAGCTTTATACTTCAGAGGCAATTTGTTAAAATACAAGTGTTTTTGCACTTTGACCCAATGACTCTCAAGCCTGAGAATTTATTCAAAGGGAATAAATTAAAGGAAGAAAGACATAAACTGCAAGTACAAAGCTGTTTATGGTAGGGTTGTTCATCATAGTTAAAAAAATTATAAATATCTGAAAAACCCAACAATAGACACATCAATACAAAAGGAGAATGTGCGCTCATTAAATGATAAAATGAGAATGAGTCAAAATATATGGATTGGTTGTGAAGTAACTTTTAAAAAGTAGAAACAGGAAGTTACATATATCATCAAATTAATTGTGAAAAAAATGATAAATATGGGTAAATGGTGGAAAAATAGAAATTGTTGCTTTTTCAGAACTTAGAGGGTTGTGGACAAAATTTTAAGATAAATCTTCCCAGTTTTTTGAATCTGCTTTAATAAATTAAAAATTAAAAGTAGAGCAGTACATAATTTTTCCAAAGATTTCCTCTAAATATAGTTAATTTTTTTTTAAATGTAGCATTTAGTGCTCGCTTTGGCAGCACATATACTAAAAAAAAAACAAAAAAATTGGAACAATACAGAGAAGATTAGCATGGCCCCTGCACAAGGATGACGTGCAAATTCGTGAAGCATTTCATAAAAGTAAAAAATAAAATTAGTACTTAAAAAATTGTTGGAAATTTTACTTCTGGGAATCTTCTTGTTAATGTTGAATAGGTAGGTGTTAGTTACTATATTTCAGACCAGGGACTTCCAACATGTTTGGTGGCACCCTGGACACATCCATATGACAATCCTTGAAGGCTTCTATGCTGAGAATGACCATGGCTAGTGTGAGATGAGATATCAGGAGAGGTGAGTCAGGGATGGGGAGGGGAGAGGGGAGAGGCCCAAAGTCTCATTTTTCAGAAGATGAGTCTGGCAAGTTGGCTGGGTGGGGACTTATAGTCATTGGGAGGGAAGGGCTGGGGTTTGGACTTTGTAGTGACAGCAGATTGGAAAGCAAGAGATGACTCTAATGTTTTGAAAAGAGGAACTATTCTATTTGGGTGGCTTCCTGGGTGTGAGAGGAAAAGGAAAAGGAAGCATCAAAAGTTCAGGCCTGGATCACCCTTCCAGACCCACTAGGTGCTAACAAGGCTCAAGGAGGGCTGGCAGGGTCTGGAAGGAGGGCTGGTTGGAAGGAGACAAGTTTAGAGGTTCCCTGAGTGGGCAGGAAACACAATCTGATTAATTTATTCATCTGCAAATATTTACTGGGGACCTGCCCTGTATATTGACCACACTTGCCCCTGGGACAGACAAAGGCTCTAACAGGAAGTCTAGTGTTTACTTTTACCTTCTTCCATCTGGCAAAAATGAATCCAGCCGTGGGCTGAGAAGAGCATCTGCCCCAACCCCACCTACCTTTTTCCTGCTCAGCTGCTTCACTAAGCTCTGGAAGTTTGAGCCCCACTAAGTTCTGATTTCTCATCAGGATGTGCTCCTTTTTAGAAAAAGCAAAAGACAACATTTCAGATGAGGACATCAGGCCGGACTCCTCTCTCAGTTCTGTCTATGGCTCTGTGACTACTCACCCTCATGAGGGAGACACTAGGTGCAGCCTCAAAGGTAGATGGACTGTGATGACAGGTGACATCTGAGGGTCACCAGGAAGACAGCTCTTCTCCCAACCCACAAAGGTGCCCCCATCATTAGTGTCATATTCCTTGGGTATTAACTGTCTGCCTTTAAAAAATACCTATGGGTCTCTGTGAATGAGCTGCTATTCACACTGTGGCTGAAGTCTGGAGGACACACAGAAGCAGGGCCCAGGGCTCTGGGATTTGGAGGGTCCCCTGGGTGTGAATAGATCTGCATCTTTGGTGGGTTCATGGGTGTGTTTTGAGCTGCTGGAGCTTCCTGCCCTATTGTTCTGGGTAGAGAACGTCTACTTCCAGGAGTCGTGGCCTGTCCCCACTTACTTCCTCAATGGCCTATTATGGCACCTCTTGAGTAGTTAAACTCTCCGGACAAATGAGGCCTGAGAATTGCTGTCCTAAAGCAGCAGGTCCAGCAACCACTGTCCTGCCTGGGCCCTCAGCAGGTGGAGCAGCAGATGGAGCCCTGAAGAGATGGGGATAACTGACCACAGTATGTGGCCCTGGTAGGCTCACACCTGCTCCCAGTCCATCAGCACCAAATCAGCACCCCCAACCAGAAATGCCTGATCCAGCTCCTCACCCCTGTGACTGGTACTATAAAGGGATTTTCAGTTTCTTATGTGGCAGAGGCCAATTGAATGGTTGCTGCAGAAGGCACTCATGGCCCAAATGGAAGTCACAGGACAGGGCCTTTTATGTGTTTCCTTAGCAAGCCAGAGGCCTATAGCCAATCAACTCTCAGAACACTGGATTGAGATGGGGGTGCTTAGTTGCCAGGGCAGAAGTTAGTGGGATGGGACCCCCAGGTTCTTTGTGGCTTTCTTTGATGCAGAGAGAAGCTTGCGGAAGTGGTGGTGGGGGTGGCCTGTTGCCTGGGCCTGGTCACGGCCAAAGTCCATGAAGTCAAATATCTGGCTATCTAGCCCCACCTTGGTGCCACCTTCCCCAGAGATCTGAGACTGTGGCCCACCATGGGCAGCACCTCCAGGCCGGTGCTGATCCACTAGTCAGTGAGTTCCTCCTGACTGGGTGAGGTTTTCTGTGTAAAATGTTAACATCGGCAACCAGCCCCCAGCTCCCAAGCATAATGGAAGGCTTCTGAATAGGACAGTGGCCAGCACTGGAGTGTGTCCCTGCCAGCACAGACACTTCTTCACTTATGCTTGACTGCTGCCAGGTGCTGTGTTTCTTCCCTGTCCCATCGCCCTCTGTAGAGGGGCCAGAAGAGTCTTGTCCAGCTCCAGCTATAGGATCACCAGGGCCTACTCTGTGGAGTCCTGGTTGCTTTGGCCTGTGGCCTGGGTTGGCCCTCTGGGGAAGAGGGGACTAAATAAGGACTCCTTTGTCCTGTTAACCTCCTCTGTCCCTCACATCTTGGTCTCTCTCCCCTCCATCTGTAGACAATCCCAATCACCTGCTGCATATGGTGACAGCCCCGTGAGAGACCACTGATAGCCACTGAAAGCTGAGGGACATCATGGACATTGGGAGAGATTCACCACAAGGGGAACAGCCCCTCATGGCCGTTATTATACTCAAAGATGGATTTGAGAACCTTTGTTAACAGGTATCAGGAAGGAAAGTTTGTGCTCATGACAAAGAAAAAAGCTATCCCATCTTTGTCTAGCTTGTATGACAAGGCAATCCATCAAGGGCTTCCTATTTACGAGCCACCAGCTCCAGCTAGAGGGGACAAAACACAGTCCAGAATTGAGGGCCCAAGTGCCCCTTTGTACACCAAATTCCCCTGAAGTGTGGCGTTGTGTGGCAACTATATCCCAGACTGACCTCACCCTAGTAAATGGAGTAAAAGCACCTAAAACTGGTGTTTATGAAGAAGATGCTGCACAGTGGGGTAGATTTATTAGGGTGGGGAAGTTTAGGGCCCCTCAAAGCCCAGGTCCAGGTCAGAGCTGCCCTGCCCTAGGACCCAGCTCAGCCCAAAGGTCTTTTGTCCAGGGCAGACCTGGAGTACGAACTCCACCCAGCTGGCCCCCAGGAACCCACCTCACGGAGTTTCGTCAGTTTCTGCATCCGCACAGGCTGCACTTGTATCTGAAAGTCTTTGAGTCCAGGAGCCTTGGCCAGCTTGCTGCTGGCTTTGCCTGCAAAACGCTTCTCTTCTTCTGCCAGTGGCAGCTTGGCAAGCACTTTCTGTAGCAGGGGGCCAGGTTCTTCAGGGCCGCCGTCCCAGGAGACCCCCCGCAGCAGCGGTGGCCGAAGCTCAGCTTTGGAGCCAACCTTGGACCCCTTTGGCTCTACAGTTGTGCTTTTTCCCTGGGGGGCCAGGGGAGCCACCCCTCCAGAGCCCTGGGCTGGACTTCTGGGCAGAGGGTTGCCCTCCCTGGCTGTCTTCGGTAGTGGCTGGGCAAGCCCGCTCTCAGCAGGGCCAAGCTGGGGGCTGTTCAGGGCCATTTTCCCACCACTGCCTGCACCAGAAGCTGGGCCTTTGGGTGTGGTCTCAGGGCACTGGAGGGGATCGAAGTTTTCCTTTTGTTCTATTGCAATCTCTTTGGATTTTTCAACTGTAGGAGGACGAGGAGTTAGCCTGCCTTGAGACACTTTCCTCTGGTCATTCTGCTTCCGGTCAGCTAGCCCTTTGGGAATATTCTGAAAGAGACAAGATAGAGCTGGAACTCCAGAGGCAGGTAAGGGAGGAGACAGGTGGGACCACTTCTACTGTTGGGCATCTAACCCCCATAGGCCCTCTTAAGGGCCACGTGTGTGTGTGTGTGTGTGTGTGTGTGTGTGTGTGTGTGTGTGTGTGTGTAGGGATGTGAGCTAGGTGGAAGGGGGGGGCTTCTCAGTAAAATCTGAGCTGGTAAAATAAACCCACAGACAGGCCTGAGGTTTGTAAAAATCAGGACAATGGAATTGCCTTTCAAAATCTGCCAAGAACTTCTTCCCAAGGGACAGGAGCTATAGAAGAGAGTAGAATAGAGGATAGGCTTTGGCCTTGACTCAATTGCCCCAGATTCTATTACTGGCTCTGCCTGGCAAGGTCCTTAACTTTTAGGGACTCAGATTTCCCATCAGGTTTGTGAACCCTCTGAAATTACATGTAAATATATGTGTAAGTGTGTATTTGTATGTTGTATGTATTTTTCTGGGAAGAAAATCTACAGCATTTAATAATTTCTCAGAGAGGTCCATGACCCAAAAGAGGTTGAGTATCATTGGATGAGGTGATTCTCGCAAAGGTGATATCTTAATGCTCAGAAGTTCACTCTTCTTTCATTTCCCAAGGGAAACCTGCTTTGTGAGAAGCGTGTGGGTCTGTATCTGGGTATTTGTGTGGCTACCTTTTGTGGGTGCTGAGACTTTCCCAGAAGGCTCTAACCAACCCCAACTCAGTTCTAGATGAGATCATATTCTATGCTGCCCTCAACACCCTCTTGAGCACTTTGCTCTGAGCAGGTGTGGTGTTCTTCTCTTGGTCATCTACAAAGATGAGGTTTCCCTGGCTGCTCCTAGGAAGAATCCCAACCAGGGGCTGGAAATTTCCTGCAATTTTCACTAGAGTAGCAGTCTTGCCTGGCTGTTGCTGGGTGCCGTGGTCTCCCTGGTGTCTGGACAGCAGTGTAACTGTGGGAGCAGGGCTATGGGTTAGACCACCATGGTGGTCACCCCCACTGAATTCTGCCTCCTCACCCCCTCCAGACTTCTAGTCACAACAGGACAGAGGAACCTTCTAGCTTCCCTAACCTCAACCTTCCACTTAGGCACACACACTTGCAGGCTACACAGGGCCAGCCTAGGCTTCCAGGACACTATGTCTTCCATAACCAAACCATCCAAATTTGCACAAAGGTCAAACTCACAGGCTCGCCAAGATAAGGTGAAGACACTTTGGCCTCATTTTCCTTCTGCTGGAAAAAGTAAACATGTATCAGTCAGCAGTGTGAAGAGACCATATCTCCTCTTGAAATATCCTCAAGGAAGCCCCTAGAAGTGGTATAGATGCCTCCCCACCCAGCACCCTCATTTTAGTGGGTCAGGGAGGGCCTCCTGGGTTAAGGGGTAAGAGGAGAGACCATTTGTCATAGAAATCTCAAATGAGGTCCCTGTTACCTGTGGTGGTGCTCCAGATAGAGGGGACTGTGGGCCACTGCATGCATCCAAACCTGGAATGGTCCATACACTGTGAGTGATGTCCAGCACCCAGACTCTCAGCGGTCCCTTTTGCAGAAATACATCTATCTCCCTACAATGTCCTCCCTTCATTCCCTCAGGCCTGGGAGCCAGTAATATCACCATTTGTTGAATACCTCTCACTTACTAGTTTTTGTGGTGAGCCCAGAAACCACAAGAAGAAATTGAGGCAGAAGGAGATCAAGGTCACACAGCCAAGAAATGTCAGCTCTGGGATTTGAATCCAGGCTGCCTGGCCTGAACCTGAGCTTGCCCCAGAGTGCTGACAAGCAGACTGCTCTCCCTGGCACCCTGCCTCTTCCTCCACTGATCTGAGGGTGTGGCCCTGAACATAGCCTAATGAAAGTGAAGAAACCACAAAGCAAAGAGTAGCCCGAATAGAGGCCTTTCCAAATAAGCTCTGAGTCTTCTCTAGGCAGAGACTGCCAGCCAGAGGCTCCTTCCCACAACCTTGCCCCCATCCTTACCCAGCCTGCCTCATCCTGGATTAGGCCTGTCTCCCCACACTAGCTCACAACCCCAAGATCAAGTACATCCTCCTCCTCTGAGACAGCCCAGCCAGGCCCAGTTGGGAGCACTCCTGGGAAGGGGGCCTGACTGGGAAGCATGAGGATAGGATGCCTCCTGATCAGGCCATAGGAGAGGCTAAGTTGTCACCCAAAGGGAGAAACGAGAGCAGGAATGCCAGGAGGGGCTGAACCTCACCAGGTGGCGTGGGGATGGTGAGCGAGTTGCTCCGAGAGGATGCCGGAGAAGCTCCGGGGCTGAGGTTTGGGGAAATAGCTGTGGAGACAGACACAAATTGGCTAGCATTTATGAAGGCTTAGGACATCAGCCTAACAAAGACAACCTTTCAGGTATTTCCGACCCTTGGGAACTTGGTCTGCCTCACTGAGGTCAGGGGCTGATTCTAGACTGCCATATAAAGCTCCTATCGCAGCCCAACACTGCCATCCCATCAAAGGGGGACACTTAGGTCATTTGGGGAGTGAGAATTGGGGTCACACTTCTCAGCCTGCTTGCCTGACTTCAAAACACCTTCTAGAAACAGAGGACTTGGCATTGCCTGGCAGCACAGCTCCGAAGGCCAAACCTCCTAGATTTGCCAGGATGGTCCTGATTTCAAATGTTCCTCTTGCCTTCTGAGCACATTCAGACTTGTGTAAAACCTGCCTCAACTCTTTCCTCAGGAAGAAGAGTGACTTTAGCCAAAGGTATAGCAGGGTGGATTTCAGGGCCCAGGAAAACCTTCCTTCTAATCCAGAAATTCCGTAAAGATGCCAAAGACCACATTTTCTTTCCCACAGAAACTAGGTTCCTTCCTGGGGCCCATAGCTGGAAATCAGAGAGAGGGAGCCCCGTGCAGTCCTCTCCAGACCTTTGCCAAGGAGGTACCCATACAGCGGGGCCTCCTGGGGAAGGTAGGGAGGCCATACAGACTTTACACAGTGTGATTCAGTCTATGCACATGGCATCACAGAGAGGATTTCTCCCCATACAGGATTCAGGGGTGGGGGAACCTCCCCAGTCAAGTTCATGGATATCATATGGGCTGACATTCCTTATAGAAACAGGAAGCCACAATGGTTACGCACAGCCCCAAAAAACAAAAGGCAGAGTTTTCTGGGCTAGAGTTGGGTCACTATTTTGGAGCTCCTGAAACAGGGCAAGAGAATCCTCTCCTCACAGGATTCTCTCCATAAGACTCAGCCCTCCTGGGCCTAGAGGTCTGGGGGCAGGTGAGTCAAAGGCCATCCTTTGAAAGCAAGGCTCCCAGTGTAGCTGGGGCCTGGCCCTCCCTCCTCCCACCCCTCCGCGGAGAGGCTCAGGGCAGCCCCTTGTACATCCTACCTGACGGGGAGTCTCCGGGGCTGCTCCTGGACTTCCTCCCACGGCGAGTAAGGAATCGCTCGCTCACCAACTTGGCTTCTTCCAGCAGTGCCAGGTTTTTCTTCTTGTCCTCCTCTGAGATGCTGATATCTGGCAGCTGGTCATTTACCAGGTCAATGACGTGCCCCGCAGGGTCTGCAGAGGGAGGGCCAGCACCGGGTGTGAGAGCTATGGAATCCCTGGCCCCCGGCTGATGGCCCTGCCACCCTCAGCCCAGGGATGCTGCCCAGAGCAGACTTGGTCAGCCAAACTCCACCCCATGCCAGGCTATGGAGAGGGCTGTGTGGTGACAGACAGGGCTTCCTCAGTATGCCTGACTCCTCCAGCTCGTAGCCTGTGGCTGTGGCAGGTCCTCTGTCACAAATGGTCATGAAGCCACCTAGGTTCCCAGGATGGTCCCGAACCCTGCTATTGGGGAAGTCCATCAGGAGCCCCACCTCTGTGCTATCTGCTCCCCTTTCAGGTCTCTGTTTCTTCAACAAGCTAGTGAGTTTAAGGTATGTGGATAAAGGGAGCAGTCCAAAGATCATGGACCAACGACACGATTCCACGGCCACCTTCTCTCCCTTCTTTCTTGCACTCACACCCTTTATCTCCATCCTTTTCCAAAACGGTCCCTTCTCTGGGTGAATGACACCCAGCTGCTCTTCCTCATTTGCCATATGTCCGACCAACTGATCATCAAATCCTAGTGATAATTTGCCTCATAAATATCTCTGGAACATGCCCCTCATCTCCATTCTTGTTCATTAGCCCTTATCTACACAACTACATCAGTCCAGATTCCAGACGATCCCCTTCATCCCATCTTCCACTGCCTACCAGAGTGACCTTGCTAAGAGCCATATCTGACCATGCAGTCCTCCTGCTTCACCTCATCAGGATTCTTCACGGTCCCTGGTGTGACTTCCATATACCAAACTGAGCCCAGCCACTTTTGCTGACCTCACATGCTCTTCCTGAGGCCCCCTCCCCTCCAGCCCTTCAGTTGTGAAGAGCTCTCATTGTGCCTTCCCAGCCTTCATTCCCCCTTCTTTTGTTTATACTCCCCAGTCTGCACTGGGTGTAACCCTTATGAATCTCAACTATGTTAGGAAGGTGCTAAACCCCACTCCCCAACTCATCCCAAGTGCCAAGAGTAGGCCAGGAGCCTTACCCAGTCCATGAGTTCAATCTGCCTGGCCTCAGTGATTGGCTCAGGGATGGCCATAGAGGCCAATGAGAGGCAATCCTGGGAACTGCGTTGGGTATATGGGGGAGAGGAACTCTCTTTCCATGGATGGGATGTTAGCCTGGCGTTTCTAGTAGCTGTTTGCCAAGAAGAAGCTAACACAAGAGAGGAGACTTGAAACATGGGATGGGACAATTACTAATGACCTAACTCGAGCACCTGGATTCGGCATTCTCTGAAACCACAAGCCCCGGCTTTTATTTATTTTTATTTATTTTTTGGCATAAGCTAGTCTGAGTTGGGTTTCTATCATTTGAGAGTCCTGACTAGTACACATGGCAGCGTATTCAGTTCCTCCCTCTTGTCTACCTGTCCAGTTCTCTAAGGCACAACTCAAATACTATCTCCTTTAGAATACCTATCCAAACTTCCTTTTCTGAGAGAGGATTGAACCCCTTCCTACTTCAGTTTCCCTAACATTTCTGCGAGGGGCCTTATATATACTGTCCTGATTATATCTCTTCACTCTCAGTCTCTTCATAGACTGTGAGTGACACCAAGGCAGGAACCAAGGCTGTATCATAGCTGTACTACGATGGCCCAGAGCAGGACCTGAGGGACCATTTGCGGAATGAGTAGGTAGCCTTGCATTCAGGTACATGCCTACCTGGAAGGCCAGAGGGCTCTGCTCCCTAAACCCCAGAATGGAGCCTCACATAGCTGTTCTATCTCTTTGATTCCCTCATTTTCCTCTTTACACCCTGGTCTTGTTTTTTGACCAAAAGAAATTGAGATGGGACTTCATACTTCTTTGGGGCTCAAATACAGAGGAGGTGATAAACTTTGCCTGGTTGGGCTCAGAGGAATGGGCCTTCCTGAGGAGCAGGAGAGGGCAAGGGGCCCGGCCTGGTCTGGTCTTCCAGACCTTAATCTTCCTACACAGACACACTGAAGTTGTGTTTAGACCCTATCGCTGGTTATAGAAATCAGATAAAAATGGCCTAGCCCTTACCCACAGAAGTCAGCGAAACAGTAGAAACCTTCAAGTGTCGGTGAGAAAGCCTCCTGTGGGGACTGTGAGCTCTGAAAGACAGAATAGAGCCATCTTGTTAAGAAAATTTCTCCTCAGCTTGGAAGCAGGCAAACAGATGCCTGTATATTCTTTCAAAGTCACAAGAGAACATTGTTTTACAAGCTAGTCTAAGCAAGGGAACTTGTTAGAAATGTAAATTCTTAGGCTCTGCCCCAGACCTACTGGATCAGAAATTCTGGGGGTGAGGCCCAGAAATCTTGATTGAACAAGCTCCCCAGGTGATTCTGATGCATGCTAACGTTTTCAAATGACTGCCCTAAGGAGATGTAACTTTAACTATTTACTATTGATGAGGGCCTGACTCTGAGTGAACATTGACCTTATAGAAAACTTATAAGGTATAAGTAATTTTTGTCTGGTAGAGAAGCAGATAATCTCTGCTTGGGAGAAAAGAAAAATATGGTCTCATTGTTCTGTAGCGCATTAACCCATTTTATATCTAACTTAGCAATTTTATTCCAGCATTCTTTCCCTCCTCTCTGATTATATGAATATATTGATTTCTTTTATCCTCCTTTGAACTGGCATTGTTATCCTGATGTTTCCCTCATTAATGAGTTAAATATATCTTTGGCACATGCAAATTGTATACTTGTATAAGAATTATCTTTGTAACATTTTGAAAATTGTACTTAGACAATTTAGCTAGACCAATGCATATGTGAGTGCTGTGTAAAACCAAGGCAGTGACATTCCATGCATGTGAGCCAATGTCACTTCCAAGAGATCATCCTCTGCACAGTACCCACTTTGGCTAGGAATAGGATTCTACAAAGACTCACATCTTTCAAGTCTGTTTGCAAATACATGGGCATTTATTTTAGGAAACTTTTCTTTTATGCTTTGTACTTTTCTTAAAGGCTAGCAGAATGCAATGAGCCAAATCCAGGAGAGGAAAAATAATTTTGGGGGGAAAATAATGGAAGAATCCCAAGTTCTCTTTCCCATTTTGAAAAGCTGATTAATTGTATTTTCATCAATAAAATAATGCAAGAAAGAAGAAAATATTTATAAATATAAATATATATAGCTGTCTAATCCCTGTGTGCTAGGAAATATTGTTATTCACAGCTCAATGATAAGGAAATGGGATGTACCTGTTGGCCAGGTTTTTGTCAATTTCTCCTTCCGCATCCCCAGTGAGAACAATGGTAGGTGGACTGCAAGTTATTCCTGTGGTGAGAGGGCCCTGGTCGTTTAGAACAAAAACATAGATGGAATTAGGCTTGGGATGAAGAAAGCTTCCAGGAGCTGGAGCATTTATTCCAGCATCACGACACTCAGAGCTCTCTTGACAAGAGGATGAATGCAGTTTATTTGGATTATTCAAAGAAAAAAATATATAGGTAGTTTCTCCTTCATTCTCCAGCAGGCATTCACCTAAGCTTAACATCATCTATTTTTCATGCACTAAGATTAGGAAACCTCTAGGCCATCCCTGGTGACAATGTAGGAAATCACTGATGATATAGGCAAAAGTGCTGCAGAGTCCTCAGGCTGTGGTCAGCCTGACTGGGGAAAAATTGAGGCCAGGAGAAAAGGTGGTGGCACCCACACATTTCTGATATTCAGTGACAGTCTTACATTTGGGTAAATGTGCTTAAAACCTCCTCCGCTCATGTCATCTTTTTAAAAAACCACTTTGTTAACTGTGACTGATACACGAAAAGCTTTACACATTTAATGTATACAACTCAATGAGCTTAGAGATAAGTGTACACCTTTGAAAGCCTCACCACAATCTGACATAAACCTATTCATCACTTTCAAAAGTTACCTCTTGCCTTTTATTTATGATGATGATGATGATAACACTTATCAAATCTATCTCCTTAGCAAAAATTTAAGTATGCAGTACAGTATTGTTAACTCCAGGCGCCTAGATCTCTAGGACTCACTCCTCTTGTGCACCGCATTATTTTGATGGCACTCCTTTCCTATATGGCCTCATGGATGACTGACTGTTATCACGGGAATGCCAACCGAAACTCTGAATCTGCTCACAGTGTGTGTGAGGTTCCTTTTCTGGGTGCAGTTTAATTTGACTGTGAAAGTTTGCACTCCGAATATTACCCATTTTGTGTTTTATTTGTCATATATTTAGAAAATTTCTTTCTTGTATGAATCCTTTGGCGAATAAGAAAAAAATGCACTTTAGCTAAAATATTATTTTCATGCTCATTATATCATCTGGTTTCTGCCATCACTTGGGGAAGGGCTTTTACAAGTTCTCAGCATGCATCGGTATGGATGGGCTGGGTTTACATAACTACCTATTTCCCAAAGCAATTTGAAGTAACAATAAAATACAAGATACAAAAATATGAGACTATAAAAACGGGAGAACAATTCGATAAATATAAACATCCCCAGCAGATAAAGAGAAATGTATGCTCCTTTATAACCATCCATGGTTTGACTCTGAAGTTAAACAATTTAACCTGAAATCTAATGAAGCTGTGATCCATGTGGTCCAGGTTCTAAGAAGGAAAGTTTTAAAGAATTGTTCAGCAGACAAAAAGCCATCTCGGTCTTCACTCTCACCTTTCACAGGACATGAAAGGGGAACAAATCTTAACTCCCATCCTTACCTCTTCCCTCTTCTTGATTTTGTTTACCCTCCCCACCCAAATCCTCCCTCCTCCCCATCCTCCCCCTAAGCTTACTCCTCCTGCTCCGTCCAATTATTTATTGTACAGATTGTCTTTACTCTTCCATTTATGATGGACTCACTAAAGTTTTCAAAAGTCTTAGGATCTAAGAGAGGGGTATGTTGGTAAACATTTGCACATTATTATGCTTTATTCTGTCCATTCATCTGGCAAAGATTTACTTACCACTATTGTGTCAGGGTCTATGGTAGACAGGTACTTTCCTGCTTGGGAAGACAAAGGTAAACCAGGCAGGTCTCTGAAATGCTTCCCAAGTAGAACAAGAGGATGGAAAATGAGGTAGAAGTACCCTCCCTGCCAACTCCCAACCCCAGGTAACTTCTAGGGCCTGAAGCCCTCAGTGTTGAAACCTATTAGGTAAATGGCCTGCAGGGCGTTAGAAGAGCTGCCTTCTGGTGGAAGTTTTCACTGCCTTCTAGCTAGAGGCCACTTGCAGCAAAGCTTTCCTGAGGTGGCTGCCACGTGTGGGGCTACAGGCACCCTCACTCGGAGGAGGGCTGGGGCAGAGGTGCCCTCAGAGAAAGGCAGAAACAAGCCATGTGTGGCAAGTGCCAAGCATGTAATCACACAATTTGAAGCTGCTTAAAAGTCAGGAGGCACGAACCAATCAGGGAGAAATCCTCTAATCCTCTGATGGAACGCTCCTCATTCTTCCAATGTGTACATAATATACAGTAATAAAATCAAAGTGTTCTTTCCCTAATCAGCTCACAGAACTGTTGAGCAAGGTCTGGGCAACTTCTAGTTTTCTTCAGGACTGCTTTGTGGGGGAACATTCAATCTTGTGTAGGTTGTGTTTCACTCTAGTAGGCACTGGGGAGACAGTAATCCAGGAGAGAGTATGGAAAGATTCCAAGGGCCCTCTGGGGTGAGTTCTGCCAGGTTTTAATACACTGTAAATAACCATCCCTGCTCCCACTCTGAGCTGCCAAACAGAAGGCAGGACCTCAAGAAACCCTGTGGGGAAGCATGTCCAAATACAGAATCCACCAAGCAAGTTACTAGCTGCGGAATTTCAAGGACATGGGCCTTGGGAACCATACTAATTCATGATACAGCTTCTACTCACTAGCTGTGCGACCTTGAAGAAGTTCACTTGCCTCTCTGTGCTTTAGTTACCTCATCTATAAAATAACTACTCTTATAGTTATCTCCAGGTCTTTGGTCTTACCTCCCTGGTTCCTGGTATCCCACAGGTCTTCAACACTCCTTTCTTATTCTTTCAAGATGTACCCTCTCTCACAAGCCCCTGCCTCCAGGCAGCCCTCCAGGTTGGCAAGAGGCTGAACACACAGCTGAGTAAGATAGCAGGGGCATCCCCTCACCTCCAGGAGACCAGCCTCCTCAGGGGTCCATTTCCCTTCCTTGAAGTCAGCTGAGCACTAGGGGGCTGGGCCATCTTCCCGCAAGCTACCCACTTTATAATAAGCCAGCAGGTTACATTTCATTCTCCTTAAATAAACTTATAGAAACACTTAATGTTTATTTCACTCATAAATTCCCAGGAATGCACAACAGTTTCCTAACTGCCTGGGTGCAGGGATAAATATAGGCCAGTGTCATAGACGGGAATATTATCTTCCTTTCCCTGATGTCACGTGACTAGACCCAGGCTAGGAAGCTCAAAACAGCAGCCCCAGACCCAGTCCAGGCAGGAGTGGGGAGAATAGTTCCTACACTTGGGCCCTGGCAGAGGGAAGGACCCTGCTGGAAGGCAATGTGGAATAGTCAAGTTGGGGAGGCCTACACTGGAGTCCCATCTGGGTGACCTTAGGCAAGCTACTTAACTTCTCTTGAGTTTCATGTTCTCAAACAATGTGTGGAGCTAATAAGTCCCATTTTTTTCAGGCTTGTTTTAAGGATTTGATGAGCTAAAGCCATAATAATAATGATGATGAGGGTAGTGGTGGAGGGTGGGCACTGTGGTGGCTATAACCCTAGGTCCCTCTCTCACAGCCTGGAGGGCAAACAGACACTGCCTCTGGAGAGAGGGGCTCTGGCCACACAGAGGAGTTGATGCTCTTATGACAGGATAAAAAGGCTCTGGGGGACTTAGCAGAAAATAATTATTCGAGCAGCGAGTCCCAGGAGCACAGGAGAGAGAACAAGTGCCTCTGCTGAGGTCTGCTGGACACAGGGCTCCTCCCTGCCAAGCACCAAGTTTCTTGGCTCCCCAAAGACTCCCCAGTACCCACCCTGTGAATTCCTCCACGTACGCAGGGCCCGCCCTGGCTCTGGTGACCCTCTTTTCTACCATATTCCTAGAGGTCAGGGGTCAACAATCACCACATTGTCCTGCTCTTTTTATCGTTTTTATTTTCATGCCAAGGGACTTCAGGAGTACAGAAGTACACACAATGTCTATTGCCTTGCTCTGTAGAGAGCGTATCATCCAGCCAGCCAGGCATTCATCTACCTTCATTTTCTGTCTTTTCCTCTTCCCTCCTTCCCTACACTGTTCTTCCTTCCATTTATTTCTCCCTCCAATTCAGACATTTAATCAGCCAGCCAGCCAATTATCTACCCAATCTATCACACAATCATCTGTCCATCCACCCGTCCATCCGTCCGTCTATCCATCCTTCCCAAAGCTCTCACCATATGTTAGAACCTATGCTGAGAATTGGAGATATACACATGACACAGCCCCTGACCCTAAGTAGCTCACAGGCAGTCTAACAGGGGGATTAGAGAAATAAATAAAAAAAAAAGGACAAACTACTCCATTGCTCAAAATAAGAACTAAAGACAAATAATTATGATATACATTCCTGACCACTGTAACAACCAACATTTCTAAAACATTTTCTGCTTTGTCTAGGCACTTCATAGCTACAATCTCACAGCTCTTACACTGTGACCAAAACCACTAGAAGCCATTCTGGTGAAATTGTCCTCTTGACACTTTCCAAGGTTATTTTCCACAGAGGATGGGGTATCAAGTACCTGCTCCCCATGCCTGGGGCCTCTGGTGTCCAGAACATTGGCTTTACTGCTAGGTGGAGCTGGCAGGAGCACCTCAGCAGAAACGTGGGTTTGAATCTCTACTTAACCATGACAAAATTATGTGACCTATGACAATTACATAATCTCACAGAGACTTCATTTCTTCTTCTATAAAATAAAGATGATAATAATAATATCTACCTTGGAGGGATGAGCCCATATATCACATGCCCAATAGACATCTCCAGTACCTAGTACACCAGATCCTAATGCTTTCCTGATAATTTATTTGAAGATATTTCATTGATGGTCTTAATTGAGGCTGTTCTTATAAAAGGTGTGATAAATGGAAATGAGTTCTGGGAGGATGAATCCAAAATTCTCAGTTGGAGCATTCAAGGTACTGCCTTGTTTCTACCTGGTTTCTCTTTTGTAAAATGGGATAATAATGATAATACTTCCAAGAGCTGTTGTGAAGTTATTATGTGTAAAGTGCTTACAGTGATGTCTGTCACATAGGAAGCATGATATGAGGGTTCTTGTTGGGTGAGCTGGGGGTGTCACCACCTTGCACAGTTCTTTCCAAGTTCCAAGTGTTTTACATGTATTATCCATTTTGTCTTCATCTCATTCCTAACAGAGAATTGATTGCTTAGGTCCTAAACCTTTTTCCCTTTCCTGGGGAAGCACACATTTTCCAAGGGCTCTCCAGGGAGGTGCTCATCCCTGTTCAAGGGCCAATCCAGAAAACATGCTCAGGACACAGCCACACAGAATGCATGGTCAGGAGGATTTAGTTCTTTGTGGGTTTTCACTACAGTTTCTGATTAGGGACTAAAGTGTGTGTGTGTGTGTGTGTGTGTGTGTGTGTGTGTGTGTGTGTGTCTCTGTGTGTGTGTGTGTGTGTCTGTGTGTACACGCACATGCCCACGCACAGAAAGAAAAACAAGATCTAGGTCTACTGTTTCAGTGTTTTTGTATGAGAAACCCTCAGCTAGGGCTCATGTTAGTGATGGAAAATGGGGGCTGGGGCCTGAGGAACCAGAAGTAGGACTGGACTCTGGGGAGCTGTAAACTCAGAAAGATACTCCTGTTCTTTGCCTGCTTCACAGAGTGGGAATTCACACGCTACTGGAAGTTCCAGAGGAGCCCTCCAGGCCAACCCTGTTTCCCTGGCTGCCTGGTTTCCGCTGCTCCCAGGGATGCAGGCTCCCGCCCCTGGAGGCTCCAGCAAAGCTCGCAGGCCTGAACCTCTCCCGAGGCTGTGGCTGCCTGAGAAGGGCTGCCTGATGGGTGCAATAGAGGGAAGTGCTCTTTATTGGCAATGCCTGTGCTGTTGGCTTCTGGAAAACTCAGGGAGGCCCAGCATCTGTCAGTAAGGGCAGAGAATAGAAGAATCCTGAATCTGATGTGGCCTTCAATCTGAGGTCTAACCTGCCTGAGCTCTGTTGTCCCTCAGGCCAGAGAAGGCACTCAAAGGCTGGATGAACAATGTCTAGGAGCCACTCACACTTGCCCTGGGAAAGAGATGAGGAACCAGAGGCACAGAAAATTTAACAGACTTGCACAAGGTCTCTAGACCAGGATGTGGAGGAGCAGTGACTCCAGCCCACCTTGGTGTTACTCCAGAGTCCACATTCTTAAATCCTGGGCTAACGGTCCTCCCTTATTGGACCTGGGCATCCTGGCTCCAGCTCACCTGAATCCCTCATGGGTTCTGCTCCCACTGGGCTCTGGCAATGCAGAGGCTATTGAACTTGCAAACAGTCTATTATCTTGACTTCCCATGAGCACAGAGATAGAGTCATGACATTTGAAGGATGTTCAGAGACCATGGGGACCCACCCCCTCAAGCTATAGAAGTCTGGTTCTGGCTCAAGATCACAGGGAGAGTGAGCTTGTGGGGACCTGGAATCTGGAGCTCCTGCTATTCTACTAGGGTTTTCTGTCCCCCAACTATGTGGTGAGCTCATGGAACCCTTCCTTGCCTAGTCACCCCTAGAAACACACCCTCACATCTGACCCAGTGGAGCTGTACCTTTGTGTGGTTTGAAGCCATGATGGTCAGAGGGGCCAGCAGGCTTTTGTGCTGTCTGGTTTTGTGTCTCTTGAGAACGTTTGAGGAACCTTTGAATTAGAGAAGTTGAGAACCAAAAGGAACTGGACTCATTGTAAAAGGATCTCTTCACTGAGGGTGGGAGTTGCATCTTTACCAATCTTTTATTTTTTTTAAGGAATATTTGCATTCTTGGGGAATAGAGCATGGCAGCTGTTTAGGGCAGTTGTCCAGGATTCTGGAGCTAGCATTTGCATCACAGTCTGCCTTAAGGGCACTACCATTGCTAGCGAGGTGAAAGGGGTTGGGGATGGATGGCCAAGGCAAGAAGGAGTCCAGGACTGTGGAGTAGTGGTGCTAAGCGGGCAGAACCTAGAAAAATCATGACCTGAGGATTGGGAACAGTCATATTTGACTCCAGATGTAAGTGTTTTGCTCTGTGTCATTATTCCCTTCTTTAATTTCCAAGCTTTTAGTAGAGTAACATTTTTTAAAGGTTGGTTAAACCTTATAGTTTACTATTGGGAACACTTTGGGAACATCGTCCACACTTGGCAAGGAAAGGGGCAGCAGCAGAGCACTGAACTTGGGGAAGGCCAGCCGTCACCTGCAGAGGAACAGAGGAGCGCTCTGGAGCCACCGAAAGCAACGGAGGAGCAGCACTCACAGTGGCCCAAGACGTTCTTGGGAGGGGGGCTCAGTAAAACCCTGAGCTGGCTGCCTGTGTCCAAAGGCTGGGGATTTGGCCCACTATCATTTAGAAATTCAAGGGCGTCCCAAACCTGCCAAGTTCTGCATCACCCTAATCCCATAAGCTTGGGGTATGGAAATATGAGAGGCCATTTTTTATAAGTATTTATTCTAAGTTCCCACAGTTACGATGTGCAAGAAAACAAATGTCATCATAAAATGAAAATATTCACTAGGAATCTACCCACTTATCAAATTAATGCTCACTCGTACATTCTCTCCTCACTTAACAAGTGTCTATTCCTTCTGGCTGAGGTCAGTTGGGATGATTGTCAGATATAACAAGACAATACAAGTTCAGTGCAAAGCAACTGCAAAGTTCATGATGAGGTCAAAGAAAACAAGGTTGGAGAACTTTACATGCAAAGTCTTGGACCAACGAGGAGCAGATGGAACGGGATTAGTTAACAAGAATAAAATAGGAGGAGGAGGCAAGATAGGTTCTTCACAAGAGAATGATTTGAACATTGAAGGATTGAAAGAGGTCCTTGGGAAAATGCATGAAGATCTCAAATATTAAACAGAACCACCTAATGAGAGTGCTATACAGCAAAATGTGAAGGAACCAGTATGTAAACAGATCATCTTATTGGTACAAAAAATAAATATACCCACACCAAAATCAACACACATGATTAATTCTTCATTCATTCTAAAAAGTGGTATATAATCTATATTTTGTAATATGTATAGTTAAAAATAACTAAATAACTTGCTTTCAGAATTTCATTTGCATGATACAATCTCAATACAACCCTTTAAATTAACATATTTTCATCAGTTCTTTTTATATAATGCAATTTTGCTGAAAATCTTTTTCACTGTTTACTATGAAAATTTGATCTTTGTTTTAAGTGAATTCACTTATAGTGACTTTTGCTGGTGCCCATGACCCTGACATGAAGAGGTTTTATCCAAGTCTTTCTCCATTCCAGCAGGGCACCTATGGGGTTAAGATGATTTGACTTCCCAGGAGGCCTCACCAGACACCACCTAGGAGGTTCCACTCTCAGGGTTTGCAGGGGGCCTCAGGCAATTCAAAGGAACTCTGTGTATATATTCCTCAGTGTGGACACTGTGCACCTACACCAGGGCTCACTGCAGCCTTCACAGGCCATTGGCAAACCCACTGGCCAGGCCGGGTACTGTCGCCTCAGCCTAGGGTGGTTGGCTTGGCCCCAGCCAGGCTAAACCGCAGGCAGGGAGAGGACACTTACTTGGCTGGTAGGGCTCTGGGCTGCCTGTGGCTCTCCGGGGGGCTCCTCATCCTCGGGAATGTGGGGCATGGCAGCCTCCTGGTGGGAGTGGCCGCAGATGCCCGGAACCTCTGCTGCGTCAGCCCCAAAGATGCTCCAAGAGGCCTGGGCTTCGCAGGCTGAGGAGATGCCAAAAGGACAAGTCAAATCCACTCCCATTCCTGACCCAAACTGGGTTCCATTTCTAGAGGTCATGAGCCGCAGAGAGAGCCTGCTTGAGTTTGCGTCAACACCAGAGGTGAAAATCGAGGGCATTTGGAATTGCATTTCCTCCTGTTCACTAGCTCTGTTTACAAAGTCAGAGGTGGCCTTAGAGATTTTGCATCTAATTTGGTCTTTACCGTAAACACAGCTATCCCAGAAGGGAGAAAAGTGCTTCAAACTCCTCAAAGCCATAGCTAATGGAGGGCACTCTGTTAGGTTCAGATGTGTGCTTGCCTACAATTTATTGAGCACCTACTGGGTATTGCACTCTGTCCTAAGAGCATTATCAACATTGCCTAATTTAATCTTCATGATGACCTCTGATGTAGGCATTAATAGTCACATTTTACATAGAACTGCTTCAGAGTGTGGCGGCCATTTGCCCAAATCTTACAAAGAACCAAACATTTGAAACCAGATCTTCCTGATTTTGAGGCCGTTATACTGCACAGCCTTTTTTGGTTGAATGGGAAAAGGGGAAAGGATGGTGTTTCCTGATGTCCTACCCCATGGCTCACCTCATACCCTTCAGCAGCTCTCCTGACCATCAGCATGGGGCTCTCTCATTTAAAGATGGCCCTTGTCAGACTTGTCAGCTCTACGAGAGCCATGATTCTGGAGGCTTGGCCTGAGTGGACTTCATATGCCTTGTGCAGTGCTCACCCCCAGAAATCTTGGGTTGCCTCCCCAAAGCCAGGCTTATCCCCTGCCTGTAGTGTAGCACCTTGAAGCCTTACTGGGATTGATCCCCATCAGCATAATCTCATTCACCTCACCACAGTGATTGGCTCAGGGAGAAACAATAGATCCAGCATAAGCCAAAGAGCATGTGGCAGTTTTCTGAGACTCAGTGTTTTCTCTTACTCTGGGTAGTGGAGTATGTGGGTGTGAGATCTAGTGCTGCTGATGCCATTTTGCTTCCATGAGGAAGACCAGACTGAGGATAAAATGGACACACACAGGGGACGTGGCAGGGCCAAGAGACCTGCAGAGAAATGGAGCTAGTGCCTTAATCAAAGTTTACCTGCAGGCTGAACTCTTTCTAAACTAGCCAGTTACATAAGCAATTACATTTCCTGGTGTTCAAGTCAATTTGGGTTGGGTTTATTTGTAAATACTAACTCCTGTCACTTGTAACTACTAACTGCTCTTTCATGTTTCTTCCCAGTCAAAAGGCCTAGGGCCATGATCTCTCCAACAGACCTGAGCCAATGGTCTGGCTCCTCTACTTTCTCCTAGAAAAAGACACAAGTAATATCAGGTCTCCATCAGGAAAGGCAGGATAGCAAGGTAGAAAGAATGCAAGCTTTAGAGCCAGATTCCTGGGTTTGAATCTCCACTCTTGCACTCACTGGCTATATGGCCTTGAATGTTGGCTTTGCCTCTGAGCCTCAGTTTCCTTATCAGTAGAACAAAGATAAGAATGCCTCCCATATAGACGGTTCCAAGGATGAAATGAGGTAGAGTGCCCAGCATAGAGTAAGTGCTCACAGAGGCCATGTAGGGGCAGGAGGTCTGCAGCCCAGGAAGCCTGGCCGAGTCCAGAGGGCTCTGCCTGGTCTCTTCCCACCTCTAAGCTCTTTCAGGTTACTTTCCCCTAGTGGGGTAGGAGATGCCTTCTGGGACCTGCAGAACCAGCCTGGTTCTGCAACTTCAAGTTCAGAGGTTCCCTGAAGGAGCTGCTCTACTGGATGGCAGAGGAAAACCACCAAACGTTGATGTCATTCTCAGATCATGCCATCACGCATAGTCAGGGGGCCACTGGGACACAAAGAGAACAAAAGACACTGTCATTTAGTGAGTACCTACTGTGTTCTGGGCATTATGCAAGGAGCAGACTGCTGGGGGCTGCAGGAGGAAGAGCCCACCACCTCCTATGATACTAGATACTTTTTCTGTCCCACAGAAAAGTCTCAGAAAGGGCCTGAACCAGAGAGCTGTATGGCAGGCTCAGATCTGGCACCAGCCACAGCCCTGACAAACACCCACACCTGACACATGCACCTCTGACTGAGTTCCCTGATGCAGCAGGAGGGAAGTCTGATTCATCATGGGTAACCAGAATATTTATCCAAAATTTTTGGTTGGTTTGTACTTTAAGAACTAGAGAACTCTAGTCCCAAGGTTGGTTGATGTAACCATAATCTTAACTTTTGTCATTCTCTGCAGTGAAAAGGTAGTCCCATTTATCTCTGAAGCACTTGAGGTGACCCCTGCTGGTCATTTCAAGAAATCTCATCTCAAGTAGAATATCCACAAAGTGAGTCATTCATTCATTCATTCATTCATTCGTTCATTCATCCACCACAAACACTCATTTTACACCTAATCTACCAGGCCCTGTGTCAGGTGCTGGTGACATAAAGATGATAAAAATGTGGTTCTGGCCTTCAGGAAGAACAGAGCCAAGTGGCAGGAGGCAGTTGGAAAATAGTATACTGGGGTAAATACTTTGAAAATGAGAAGTTGCAGGATCCCAGAGAAGGGTCTCTACCTATGGAAATTATGGTGGCTGATGTAGTCTTAATGGAGATTCCACATTAGAAATAGTGTTTGAGCTGAGCCATGAACATTGAAATGCTGAATGGAATTTGAAAAAACTAGCTGGAGGCCTAGAGGGGGAGGTTAGACAGGAAGGGAGAAGCCATACTGGACAGACTGAACCTGGCTCTCAGGAATGAGAGCTATGGAGCCAGGTCATGCTGTGTCTCTCATCCCAAATGGTCATTATATTAATAAATTGAGCATCATATTCGCCTAAAGGTGAGTTCTGTGATTAATTTCTATCACCTATACTTGGACCTCGGCAGCAGCAATATCAGTTGTGCAGGTAGCAAGGTAGCAAGAGTATCCACGAACCCCAATTCTACCAGGAAAGTTGGCTACACCTCCCAAGAAACGTCTTAAAATGATATGTGATGTACGTGCAGGTCCAGGCTATCTTAATAGGAGTATGGTTTCCAAAACATGGGAAGTGAGTATTTCACTTTTCCATTATGTCTTAATCTACATGAAGTGTATTGTGTTCTGCATGCCAAGAAGGATTCAGACAAGTACAATATTGTGTTTAAAGATCTAAAGATCTTTAGCCTGGAGAAGAGAAGGTACAGGATGAAAGAAAATGTCTTCTCGGATATTTGAAGGTCCCAAAGGACAGGTGCATGAACGATGACTAAAGGATCGAATCAAAGCAAGATAAAGCTTTCTAGTGGTCAGAGCCATCTGAAGATGCGATGGACTGCCTTTCCGGATAGTGAACTCCCTATTCTGGGGAGAGTTCCAGCAAAAGCTGGGGCAAGGATCATAGGATTCCTAGCACACTTTAGTAGTCTTTTCCGATCCTGGAAGTCCCTAAAATCCAAGAGACTTCCTAGTCACAATAAGCCACAGATTTGATGGTCCCATCCCATAGGATTCTGGCATCATGGTATTGCAAAGTTGCATCAGAAATATCTTCACTTTCTCTCCTCCACCTCCTGCTCCTCAAGAAAGACCTGAAGTCAGTCTCTGAGTCAGAAAACAAAGTAAAACAGAAAGGAATTAAGTCAGACAAGCACTAAGAGGTGTCAGCTGCTACAGGACAAAGCAGAGTGGAGGCTGGCTGAGGTCCCACACTTGACAAGATGGAACCCCGAGCTCCTGAGGGGGAACCCCAGCAGCCGCGCCTGCCGAGGCCATTCCCACGCTGCTCCTGCCTTGTTTGCTTTCTCTTCTGTCCATTATTATACTCTGCTTAAAATAGCAAGGTAAAAGCAGATGTGACATCTGGCTTCCACTGGAGCTCGTGGGCACGCGGACTTTGCATCCATCATGGCAAAGTTTAGAATACAGTCTCCAGGAAGTGGTGATCTAGAGCACCGACCCATAAAAGGGAAAAATATTTAGTAATGTTTGGTCTCCAGCTGCTCCTTCTTTAACTCATTTTCAAGGCCTTTCTTGCTGCCTCTCCAGTCTGGTCAGTGAAGGGTTAGGTGTGTTAGCCAAACAACTCTTTGGACTCTGTTCATTATCCTGCCCCCAGCCAGTGTTTAAGTATCACTGGGCCCATTTTACAGGAAGGAAAACTGAAGTGCAGAGAAAGGAAGCAGACAGTTACTGTTGTACCTGGTACAGATTATCTAAGAGCCTCTGCTAGGATAACTATCCAATCATTTGTGTAAATGAAAAGGCTAACCATCTCTAAAACATATTCAAATATTTTATCTGCCCCTGGCCATGCTCATGAAAGAAAGCAAACTAATATATTTTTCTTAATTCTTTCATTCATCAGATATTCCTAGGTTACCCACTGAGTACTTGATACTATGCTAGGTGCATTTCAAGTGTTATCTTATTTAACCCCTGTGAGAAGGGTTTCATTGTTTCCATTTATATATTAAGGAACTAAGAATCAGAGAGGTTCAGCAATTTGTTCAAGATCACATGGCTAAAAAGTGGCAGGCTGAGGATTATAACCCAGGCTAGTCTGATTCCAAGGTCCATCATGTTTCTCTGCTTCTACTCTGTCTCCTCCACCAGGAGTTCTGCTAGAGTACCCAGCAGACCCCAGCATGAGGACCTGCCCCACAGAGAACTGGAGTGTGCATTCCCAGTGGGGCTAAGGATGGTCATGGGGCAGGTTGTCAGGCCTGGGGCCTAATGAGGGCAAAAGAGTGGGCCCACAGTTTGAGAGTACATGACCCCCACTGTGGGGTGGCGAATCTGTCCATTCATCCATCTGTCTGTTGGTCCATCCATTCACCCGCCTGCCTCCTGACTTTCATTCACACTACTGTCCATTAGTTTGTCCATTTCCACTTTCACCCCAGAAAGCCCCATGCCTGTTAAGTCAACCTCATAGGCTCTGCCCCTGGGAATAGCCATTGTAGGATCCTGTGGGCTGTGGGGAGGGCAAGAGAGCAGGAGAGGGCTGTTCTAACAGAGTGGCCATACAAGCAGAGGCATCTACAACATAGGCGGAACATCTCCATCCTGCATACTTCAGCTGGGGGAGCTGCGGTGGCTTCCCATGAGGGCCACCTATATCTCAGCAAGCACAGGTGCCATCATCAGGAATCATGATTTAGCACGGGCCTTTACAGAGAGCACCCCCTTCAGTGCCGGCAGCAACCCTGTGAGGTGGGTAACGTGAGTACTATTATTATTAACATTATGATTAGTTCCATTTTAGAGATGAGGAGAAAGAGGCCTGAAGACTTGCCCAAAGTCACATCACCCACAAATGGCTGTGCTGGAAGTCAGCTGCAGGTCTGTCTGACTCCCCAGCTCCTTGCTGGGCCAAACCCAGCAGCTCATGGGTGTCAGTCTTGGCAAGCAGTGGCCTCTCACAATGACCCCATGCATACTTCCTCCAAAGCTTTGAAACTAGCCCAGAAGAGACCAAACCCCTCTCTGGAACCACAGTGTCCCAGGAGCACAGCCTACAAGCTGAGTGGCTCTCATATTCTCTCTGTTAATCTTTGGGTGTTGGGGGAAGAGCCCTTCTGGGCAACAATGGGTTAACTCAGATGCCACTGACCTTTTTGGAGTGACTCAGAATTCTCTAAAGGGAGTTTTTTTGTTCTTCCAGCTTTGAATTTTTGCTTTCATTTTAGCAGCATAAAGAATTTGAAAGAGATTAGGTTGCTATTAATACCACTGGTCTATCTCTAGATGAAGAATTCGATGGAAGGAATTGTTTTGGGGTGACTGCACATGCATCTCTCTCAGTCCCTCTGCAACTTCAGGGGGTGACAGGGTGGGTCACTGGAGGTCGGCCAGTCCTGCCCCCTATTCCCATCTTATAGGTCCAGAAACGGGCAAGGACTTGACCAAAGCCATATCTATGAATGAGAAGCAGAGAAGGTCCCAGAACTCCTATTCCCTAAGCCCAGGGTTTGCTTTTAGTCCATGCCATTAAAGCAGAAGTCCTTGAGGCAGTGCCTTCCTATCTCCCTTCCTCTCGTGTTCACTGTAGCGGGGAGAGAAGATGCTCCCTGCTCCCTGCACTCACTCCAGGGCAGTCTCGGACAGACTTAGAATACCTCCTACAGAATCAGAGATCAGCTCAAAGGGCTGAGAGGCACCTCTGTGGGTTTCTGGGCCTGGCCAACTACAGAGCTGGGTTCTGTACCCCACAAGTGAGCCTGAGTGGGGATCCACCTCAGGATGGCCCCAACCTGCTTCCTAACATTGGGATACTGCAAGAGGGTTTGGGAGCTTGACAGATTGGGTTCTAATTTTCCTTTTGCCTCTTTCTTGCTGGATTAGCCTATCCTAGCCTTAGTTTTTTACTTGCCAGTAAACTACCTTTTGAGGTTGTTGTCAGAATTAAATTAAAAAATACATGTAAGGTGCCATCACATTGTATTCAACGAGTTCTTTTTCCATTCTCTGAATAGGGCAGCTGAGTTCACTTAGCCACAGCATCACCAAACCCCAACGAGGCCCAGAGAGTCCATGTCCATCCTGGGTGGCAGAGCTCCTGCCTTTGCCTCTTGCAAGCAGAGGAGATGCAGTCCTGGCCTGGCCAAGGCTTCTCCTCTGGTCTTTCAAATAGATAAAAGACCATCAGCCATGACTAAAATTAAGCCCATCGGGGACCATGCATCCTGGTGATGCTGACATTCACGCTGCCATTGGGCAGCCAGTGGCTACCAGTTGTGGGCTTAGAGAGGAAGGGTACAGCACTGTGCTATGGTCGGCCCAGGTCTGTGCTGTGCCCAGTCCCAAGAGCTAGGGTGGGGTATAGAAGGGTGAAAAGAAGAGGGGAAGGATGAGGAATAGGAGGAGCTACCCCAATGGCTTCTCACCCTCACCACGATCAGCAAGGCTGCCCTGAGCACTCGCAATCCCCTCAGGATCTGCACCCTCTGGCTCATCCTGGGCATCTCTAATAGGCTCTGTTGTCTGGTGTTGCCTTCCTCCGCTGATTCAGTACCCTTTCTAGTTCTGAGAGTGAGGCAGCATCTCCACAGACAGTGCCAGGGCCACATCCAAGAGCAAAGGCCGGGCCAGCTCCCAAAGGAAGAGTTAAGGATTGGTATGGTGCTCAGTGTGGGGAGGGAGTTGGGGGGACTCAGAGGATAGGAGAGATGCAGAATGGATGACACATCTGAAATAGTAACTGATGCCCTCACTTCCCCATCTCCTTTCCCCCGTTGCTCTTTCCCTCACGCAAACATCGAGGCCATTCTACACTCACTGTTGTGTGGAGGATTGTAGCAGCAGGAGGTGGAGAAAATGGAGTCTAGTTCTGACTCATACGTCACCCCAGGCTAACCCTTATGGAAATGGAAAGTGTTCAGGGCATAGAAAAGATGTCTGGGTAAAAACATCCTAAGTAAGAGTAAGTCTCTCCTCGCCGACGACTAGTAAAATATGACAGGGCAAGGGAGCAGTAGGAGAGGTGGAGCAAGGAGAGGTGGTGAGTCCCTGAGAAAGATGCCTGAGCCTGCTTCCATAGGGAGATGAGTGAAGATCCCTACATCTGAGAGCAGAGGTCTTCGGCCTCATTTCCCAGACAGAACCCTGAGAAGACCTCAAAGAGAGGAAACGGCTATTTGGTATGACTTGATAGACAAGGCCTTTAGATACCCTCAGTTTCTTGCATCCCAAGGGGTGGGTAAAGGTGGGGCTGAATTGCACAATAATTTCTGTGCACCCAGAAGCAGAGAGTTAGCAGAACAAACTGCAAGTGCCTTGAGAAGGCTGATTCAGAAGTTTCCTACTGACCAAGGACTGATAGAAAGCATGATGGAGAGCTTGTCAAATGCCGGCCAGGGTGCCCTCTTCACTCTAACTCCCTGGCACCTGGGGAGCCCCTTGGACCTTAAATGCCAGTATAGAGGAAGAGGAGAGTGGGAGAAGCCCTGAAATGCTTGGGATCCAGGTTCTATACACCCTGAAAAATCGTCAAGCCAGGGCCAGATTTTCATCTATTGCCCCACCCCCAGCCATGACAGGAAGTAAGCCAGAACATCTCCCCATGTTTCCTCTCCAGCTCATTCACTTCAGCAATTCTTTTTTAAAAATAAGTCCACTTGAAAAAATTTTTGCTTTTTCGAAAGATGTGCAATTGCTCAATCGGAGGCAGTTCAAAGGCACCGGGAACAGCGGAAAAGTATCTGAGCTTCCCATTTAGCTCTCAGCAGAAATAAATCTTGTCCTGGTTCTCTTTGTTGCAGGCCGCCCAGCAGCCTCGTCCCTGAGTCACTCACTCCAGAGTGACATGAGTCATTGTCCTTGGGTCAAGGACCACATGGTGTTCCTGGGTCTGCTAGGCTGACCAGGGCACTGAGGGGCCATCAGGAAGAATGGAGGCCTGAGAGCCGCCTCCTGGGTCCTGGGGCTGGCTCCACTCTGCCATGTGTGTGACCTCGAGGAGTCCCTCAGACTGTCTGAGAAGGAGGTACATTTCTAGGCCCTTCCAACTTGTACTTTGTTGGAGCCTCTCCAGTGGTGTGCACGAGCCTGCTCATACCAGCTCACAAGAGCTGAACATAAAATTGTCAAAAATTTTGTAAGCAGATCATTAAATACAGATATTAAAAATTAAGTTACATTAAAAATAAACAACATAAATACTAAAATAACCACACTCAATTAATTTGGCTACATTTTACCATTACCCATGTTCTTGAGATGAGTTATTTCTAGCGTGTCTGTGTGGTGCTACCGTGCATCTCTATCCAACTCCATGTTCAGCAATGTCAAGTTAGTAGCTTGAAATTGGTTGTGATGGAAGTATTTATACCACAGGAATCAGCAAATGCTATGTGTGAAGGCCTTGTATTCTCCAGAGAGCTGGCTGTTAAACATTTTACTAGCACACCACTGAGCCTCAGTCCTGGGCCCCATCATCCTCATCCCTGTCAGGGTGCAGAAGGCAGGCAGAAGACTTTACTATCACCCCATTATAGCAGAGTTATGGAGATCTGATTGCCAGTTGCTTTCAGATAACTCTTCCCAGGTGTACCATGGGCCCCTCACACTTGTTATGCCCCAAACAGAACCCATCATTTCTTCTCCGCTTTTCCTGTGCCCCATCTAGTGAATGGCACTCAAGCTAGAAATCCAGAAGTTATATGGCTCCTCCCTCTCTGTCACTCCCCACAGTCAGTTAGAATCCAAGTCCTGTCAGTCCTAGTTCGGACATTGATCATTTCCCATTTCCCACAGCCATCACCCCTGCCATGGCTCCATGTGTCCTATATCACTGCAACAGCCTCTAGTCTGGCCCCTTCCAACCACTCTCCACAAGATGCCAGAGCAGTCTCTCTAAAACATATATTAGATCATCCTTCTTCTTCTTAAAATCTTTGAGGACTCTCTTTTTAATAAAGACCAATTTTAGGTCAAGGTCCCAGCCCCTCTCCCTGGTCTCATCTCCTACTTCAGCCTTCACACACCTTATGCTCCAACCACAGTGGACCAACAGGCAGCCTCCAAACATGCCCTGCTTTTTCATGCCCTTTGCATACATCCTTTTCCTTATCTATGCCTGGGCTCCCTTCCCCCGACTTTCTATACCTGATGAATTCCTACTCATTCTTCAAAACCCAGTTCAAATATCCCCTTTTTCATAAACCCATTTCACCTCTTTGTCCCAGAAAAAGACATTTCCTTCCTACTTCCCATGGCTGCAGTAACAAAATACTACAAATTTAGTATTTATTATCTTATAGTTCTGGGGCTCAGAAGTCCATAATCAGTCTCAGTGTGCTAAAATCAGAGTATTAGCAGGGCCGTGCAGCCTCCAGGGGAGAATCCATTTTCTTGCTTTCACAACTTCTAGAGGCTGCCTGCATTCCTTGGCTGGTGGCCTTTTCTCCATCTTCAGTGTACTATCTTTTGTCCTCTCTGACCTCTGCTTTCATTTTCACACTTCCTTCCAGTCTGACTCTGACAAACCTGCATCCTTCTTATAAGGACCCTTGGGATTACATTGGGCTCATGCATATAATCCAAGCTAACCTCTCGATCTAAGCGTCTTTACTTTAATCATATCTGCAAAGGTCTTTTTTCCATTTAAGGTAACACACATAGGTTCCAGGGATCAGAACATAGATATCTTAGTGGGGGCAGGGGAGGGTTATTCATTTTACCACACTTCTCTACCAGAGCATCTTCCATGGACCTCAATTCAGCTAGAATTTGAGCATCTCGACAGCAGGGACTATACTTTTTTCATATTTTTATAAATATTTTAATAAATATTTATATTTTTATGACCCAAATTCAGTACAGGGTCAAATTAAAATGGCCATGCCCTGTTTGTTGAATTAATGAACAAAAGCATATCATTAAGAAACAGATGAAGAAGTCTTCATTTTAATTGGCAACCAGTTTCTGTAAAATAGAATTGATGTAGAGGTAGCAAACTCAAATACTTGATGAGCCAGGCAGGTGGGATGAATGACAGCTGCTGTGGAGTGTGGCAAGCCAGAGTCCAGGCTCCAGGCACAACCGAATTGGGGCATTTCTTATTCAGTTTTGACATCATAAAAAAATACCAGTCTTTCCTGGCCAAATCTCCAATTTCTCAAGAAAAGTCAAAATCCCAAATGTTTAAATATGAAATCCCCCAATTTATAAATGTTAAATCTAGGTCAAAAATTTAGCTTGGCACAGATTCTGGGGCCATACAGACACCTTCCTAGTCACTGAGCTGAGCCCTGGTTTATAGCCGGCACAAAAGCTTGCGGGTGTGAATGAAGCACAGTTCAAATTCTAGCTCCTTGGAGAAGACCAGAGAGCAAATTTCATTTTAAAACACTTCTCTCCAAGATGGTTAAAATGAATAAAGTTTTGATGCTTTAGACATAGTCATTTTTTGTTCACAATCTATTGATTGGGGAGAAAAACAGGTATGACCCTACTTTCATTTAAAAATCATAAATGTTTGTATGTATATATCTTTTATGTGACACATATGTAGATAGATATACGGCTATCTCTATCCACCAGGGTTGGGGCAACTCAAGTCCAGAAGGCTAAAACCCAAATTGGTTATCTTTAGTGAAATTATGAATAAACTCAATTTAACATATTTTAAATATCTATATTTTTCCACTTCTTTCTACAATAAGCATGACTGATTTGCATAATAAATAATAGAATCATTAAAGAAAAGAAAAGATTGTTTCTTAGTGTCCCGAAAAATTAGTTAAAGGAAAGAGTTTACCCCTGTGACTGTGGATCACTTAGGCATCGATAGTCTTCATTTCAGCATGTGCTAGTTGAGGCTCTGTGCCTTCCTGTGGAATTTCCTGCTTAGAGTTCCCTGGCCTCCTCCTGCTCATCCTTAATATTCAGTTCAAATGTCACTTCTGCCAGGAAGCCTGCCCTTACTTCCCCCTCTAATGCCCTTCTTCTGGGCTCTGTGTTCTCCCTTCTTCATGGTTCTGTCAATGTGTCTTATAATCATTTATTTACTAGGCCAGCAATTAGTTTTCATTTTTTTTGCTACTCAGTGCCCCTACGGTATATGACCAATTTCTATCAACTAACAGGGGCATAAATCTCCAGGGTGGTAGAAGTGTGAATAGTCCTCTAATTAACTCTGATGAAGCTCCCTTAGTGGGACGCAATATCTCCTCCAACCCCCTTCTCAACCACACTTCATTATGAATCATGTCTTAAGCTTAGGGACATTCTGTGTGGTCCCCCAGGGCTCAGGCGGGAGGGCAGCTAGCACCTGCTGCTCTCCATACTTAAGCCTATCACCTGTGTGAGCTGGACAAAGCCATTTGTTCCAGAAAGCTTTTATTCCTGGCCGGCCCTGTGATTAATAATACTAATATTTCTTGAAGTCTCTGTTTTGATGTTTCATTACCTGGATACAGCATATATTACCTACTGATTTCCTTGGGCCATAGCCATTCATAATGTAAAATCAGTAGAGATAGTAGAATAAAATAATAGTTTTTGAGCACTACCTACGCGCAAAGCACTGTGTAATGTTTTCTGCTTACATAGTCTCTTTTAATCATTATAGTGGCCATGACAACAACAATGAAAGCTGGCATTAATTAAATAGTGACTCTCTGCCAGGAAAGTGTAACTGTTATTGTGTGTTATCTTTCTGAATTCTAACAGTAGCCCTGAGAAGTGGGTGCCATTTCTATCCATACTTAACAGAAGAGGAAATGAAATCAAGTCACTTGCTAAAGATAATACTCATCAGGTGGCAGAGCCAAGATATCTGATAAAAATAAGATAGGTAGTCAGTCACTTGAAGAATCATAGAATATGGATGAGAGAGGAAACTTTAAGTTCTTCCAGTCCAGAGTTCTCATTTTAACTTTTTAATCTCTGAATCCACGTATAATGCTCTTTTCATTAAAATGTTACTAAATATTTTCTTAAATTATGTCCTAAATCATGGTGGGCTCCTTGAAGGCAGGGCCAGCATATAATTCGCCTCTCAAGGTTTCTTAAATAGATAAACAAATGAATGAATGTGTAAGTGAGTGAAAGAAAACGCATCGCCTACTTTATGATAGAGAGGTTAGGAGAACAAACCCTGGTTGTTGGGGAGCCGTGGGAAGCCAAATGACACCTCTGGGGCTGATTTCACTTGTAGCCCCATTAGGACCTTGGAGTCCCTCAGGTGATAAGTGACCCCATTTCCTCTTGCTGGAGTAACAACACATATCACCTGGGCAACCGTCATCAGGGCAGCTGTCTATGCAGGTGAATATCCTTGCCCCCACCTCCACCCCTGCCATTCCCACTGAGATTTCCCCAGGTTAAAGGCTGAGTTTTTCTTTCAGTGATATTATTGGGTTTCCTGTCTTCCTTGACACACATGTGCAGATTTTTTTTTCTAGGAGTCTACCAACTAAACCTAATAAAAGGCATGAACCCTTTGCCACCTTTATGCTTCTGTGTAACTATCCAGGAGTACTTTGCAAAGTGACTTTTAGGATTAACTTACCAATGGACTCCCAGCTTTAACTCAAACCCAGGAGGAAGCCACAGAGCAGGTCCCCTGACCCTTCTACCTCCACTGGGAAAGCTAGCCACTGCATTCCCCAAATGGCTGCTGATGCACTCACATGCGCCATCACCCTAGCGTCTGTTGCCATGGCACTCCTGGAACCACCCACTTCCTGACAGAGTGGAGCCACAGTGGTCCTAGCCTCTGATTCCAAATCCAGCCACAAGGTCCAACTCCTGCTCTGACCAGGGGACTCTGACATTGGGGGTCCTGGTCATCCAGCACCTGGAATCACCCATTCCTGTGAGACAGGTCTCTGGGAACTGTAGTTCCTTATTTCAGAGAGAAGACCAGAGGAATCCAGCCAGCTCGATGGGCCTCAATGAGTCTCAGCAACAGCCAGTCCTGCCCACAGTGCACATACAGACTTTCTCAGAAGCCAAAGGCGGGGTGGAATCTGAGCCAACAAACTCTTCCTCAGATCTTCTGGCCTCTGTACCTAAAGACGTCCATTCCTTAGGATGGGGATGAGGATGGAGAAACAGCTGCTGTTTTGTCCAGGACATGAGATCTGTCAATAGCCACTCAGACCAACAGGAGCAGCCCGTCTGATAAATCCCTATAACCTAGGAGCTTTGTTCCAAATAAAAATAAAACTTCTTCCTTGACTCAGCAACACTTCTATTCCCCACCATAAATAAATAAATAAATAAATAAATAAATAAATAAATAAATAAATAAATAAATAAATAAATAAGAAAGAACATCAAGTTTCCAGTGTATCTCTCTATCCCATTCCTCCTTCTCTTTCTCCCCTTCCCTTCCCAGCTTTTTCTTGGAAGTGACCATCGAGGGCTATATGCAGAAACTGGTTTGCGAAAGTCAGAAGGAAAAGATGGCCTGTGCAGTACCTGCCTAAATCATTCACTCATTCAAGAAATTCCTTACGAGTGCCTCCCCAGTGTCAGGGACCATGAAGCTCTGAGGCTGTCCTTCAAGGCTGCCTCCCCAGGGAGCCTTCCCTGACCTCTCCCAGATGCCACATGCTTTCTGTTCTACTGTAGCTCTGTGCAGCTGCCCCCATCTGCCAGGCAGTGGTTTCTGTTTCCTGTCTATTAATCTCATCCACTAAGTCTGAAGGCAGAGAGTTTTTTCCTGTGTCACAGCCATGGGAACACAGCACAGGTCCAGAGCAATTGCTCAGTATGTGATGGATCCCCCCTTCTGCAAGCAAAGAACCTAGGAATCAAACCTCACTTTGCTCAGAATACACCGGCACAGTTATGTACATATTAGCTCTTGAACCCTCTCAGCTCTGTGAGGAAGCTATTATAGCTCCATTTTACAGATGAGGAAATCGAGCCTCAGAGAGGTACAGTGATTTGCTCTAGGTCACACTATCAAGAAATAGAGTCAGGATTAAAACTTGAGTCTCCTATGCCCAAAATGGGATCTCTAGCCCTTCTCAAGAGAGGACTCATTCCTGTTCTTCTCTTCCCTCAGCAGAAATAGAAGAAGAATATTGGAAGATGTTTCCTGACAGGGAATCTTGACTGTTTCAGATCACAGCCCTGCCTCAGGGCCAGCAAGAACAACCTTAGCTGAGGCACAGAACTAAAAGTCCTTCCACAGCAACCCCCAGGGAAGATAGGAAACAGATGCATCATCTAAGACAGAAGGCAACTCTTCCCTCCTGGGACGGAATGCTCCCAGGTCAAGTCCCGCCCCTCTGAGAATCACCGTTCTCAGAAGCTGTGGAAATAGGCCCAATCACCTGGTGCTGGACTGTAGGGCAGGTCTGACCTAATATGTGCTTTAGGAGGTCAAAGGATTGGGGGGAGGACTCAGTGACAGGGGCCTTCTAGGGAGTGAGGAGCAGACAGTGATGCCAACTGCTTGCATGGGGCTGAGTTCCTTTACCAGTTGGGTCTCAGTCTCTCTGTCTCTACAGTATAGGGTTGGGCTAAGTTAGTTGCCAGCCATGTCCCACTTTCTGCCCCATAAGTCAGGGGCCACATTAGCTACTGAGAACAGTTATACAATCCATGACAAGGGGCTTAACAGGCATTCCCAGGGCTGGAGGTAGCCTTTGGATGTCTTTGAATCACTTCCCTCCAGTTACAGTGATTGGTTCAAGGGTGAACATATGACCTGCCCACAGCCAGTGAGATACAATAAGACTTTGCTGGGCATCCTGGGAAAGAGATTCTTACTCTTAGTTGCAGATTTTGAATGCAAAAGGGTAAAAACAGAATCCTTCTTGTGAAGGTGATAAAGAACTTGTCTAAGAATGGAATCAACACAACAAAGAGCCAGAAAGAAACTAGGTCCTAAGGCTGTCATCTGTGGTCCTGATCAAGCTATGCCTGACATCCCTGGCTTTTTATACTTCAAGAACCAATGAATAATACCCCTGGCTTAAACTGACTTATGTTGGCTTTTTTTGGCACTTGCAATAAAGAGTTCCAACTAGTACAAACAGCCTCACCTTTGTAAAGCAGGCTCTTACAGGCTCTTTCTCAATATCAAAGGCTTCTCTTACCTCGCTGCTTTGCAGCCTCCCTCAGAGTTTGAGTTGGAAAACTCAGATTTAGAGCAAATGAGCTTGCTAAACTCGTCACCATGCCCCTTTCCTCAGAACTAGCTTCTCCTCTGCTTTCCCTGCCACTATTGATAGGCTATACATCCTCCCAGAAACCCCAGCCCAAACCTCTGAATCCCCCACTTCCATAATGTCTATCCCTCACTCTTCCTCCTACTATATACACATTTATTAAACTCAGTCTCCAGAGGAGGAACTAAGTTTGACCAACCTCCATGTTTCTGCCTAAAAGATAACCTGGTGAACATACATAAAGACATTTTTTTTTTTGAGTCAAATTTTAACCTTCAAATGCTTTTCAAACATTGCTACCTCCTTCTGGGTGACCTCCAGGAACTCACTCCATCTATTCCTTAGCTCAGAATCAGATGGGATCTGACTGCTAACCCTCCCAGGAGAGTAGACCCCAAGACCCAAGCAACAAAAGGCTGTGTGAACATGCTCAATCCCTCCGCCCCAGATCCTGGACCCATAGTTTGAGGGGAGGACTCCATTTTGCAGAACAAGGAGGAAGCTCAAAATTTGCCCACCAACACCACTGGAGGGAGAGCAGTTGTGGATCTTGGCTGAGGTCTTTTTTTCACCAAAGGAATCTGAACTGAACTGCATTTGCATTTTGGTCAGTTCAAAAGATGCTTTTTGGACAAAGGCTATGGCCACTAGAAGCCACGTGCTAAAGTAAACAGAGCAGTTCCCTTGGTATCTAAATCTGTGCAAATAGCTGCAGGATTTGAGTTTTTAGACATCACTTGAGAACAGACTTTGGTAAACAGTGATGTGAAATGGCCTGGAAGGGTGTGTGGGGAGGGGGGAGGGTGAAAGCAGAACCTTGGGATTGGCTCCCACAACAGCAAACTTTGGTGGTCCAGGGCACAAGAATTTCAGCATATTGCTACTTAAACAGACTGTGCAACTGCTGTTGCTTAATGATACGAGACAGGAAGTAACCGTAGAGGATTTCCCGTTGGGGAAATTGTCACCTTTCCATAACAGAAATATGGAGAGTGCATGGAAATAATTCCAAGGCACAAGCAGAAGAGAACCTATATTTATTGTACAGGAACTCTACTTGGCTCTTTACATTCTTTATCTTACTCAGTCCTTACAACAGCCCTGAATGGTATTATCATTCCCATTTTACAGAGGAGAACATTGAAGCTCAGAAAGGATAAGTAATCTGCTTCAGGTATCACAATTACTAAGGACTATAAACAGAGTTTGAGTTCAGGATAGCTGACTCCATGCTCAGTGGTCTGTTCAACACACCATAATGAGGCTTCTAAGACAATACAGAACCTAGCAGCAGCGGCGTCAGCCTGTGCCACTGCCATCACCACCACCATCACAAAAGAAACATAACTGGAAAAGGTTTTTCTGGCTAAGGATTCACCACTCATCCTGGAGAGGGTACTGTCCCTAACAACCATCTCATGCGTTCTGTCTGTTAAATTGCAGTTTGTTATTTGTATATCTCTCCTTAAGTTAACTGTTTGGTGAACAGCATAGAGTTCAATTCAGTTTAAGCTGAGTCATTCTTAAGAAGCTTCTGGAAAGTTCTCGCCTGTTATTTCCAGATGAGAGAACCTGATAACTAACTAGAAAATGGACCCATAAGAGAATTGATCTCCTGAAGAACTAATTCATCTTCCAAGTGAAAGTAACCTTCCTAAAACATAACGTTGGTTATAGTTCTCCCTTAAGTAGAAAACTTCAGTGGCTCTCAATGCACTGATTTCCAAACCTGAGAATGCTTACTAAAATCACTGAGGTATTTGATAAAATGCATACTCCTGAGCTCATCCCAGATCTAGTAACTGACATATCTGGGAAAGGGGCCCAGGATTCTGCATGGCTAACGGTCTCTCAAAGGGGTTTGATGCCGCATGTCCAGAAGACCAGAGCTGGAAAACCCCTGGCCCATCGATAAGGTCCAGGATCACTGGCGTGCATGCCAGACTTTCAGCTTCAAGCTTACCTACCCCTCCCATTTCTTCTCCAGAGATTACCACCAAGGTATCCCACAGTCCAGCACCACCTCATGCCCCAGTTTCCAGAATATTACGTGTGCTTTCAAACCTCTCTGCCACTCTTTCCGACTCTGCCTCGAAGGCCCATCTCTCCCATCTGTCTCCATGGAAGACTCTATTCATCCTTCAGGAGCCACCTCATGACCTTCACTAGATTAACCCCTTCTGCACTTTTCTTTCCAGAATTTTAAATAGTTTAGTTCAGAACACAGGCTGTAAGGTCAAACGGGATTGGATTTTAGCTTGTATTTGCCACTTCCTTGCTCTGTAACTTTGTTGAATTTCAGTGTCCTCATAAATTGTGAAAAATAAGTATGCAAATGTATGTACATTGTATATACGATGCCTAGTATAGGTTCTAGAACAGAGTAAGGGATCAGAATGATAGCTTTTATTATTATTATTATTATTATTATTATTATTATTTTTCCCATATTATGATGACATTCATCTTACATAGGGTTCAGCAAACTATGGCCTATAGGCTAAATCTGTCCCACTGACTGTTTTTGTAAATAAAATTTTATTAGAAAATAGCCACAATCATTCATTTATGTATTGCCTATGATCGTTTTTACTCTACAAGGGCAGAGATAAGTAGTCTAGACAGATTCTATCTGACTCACAAAGCCTAAAATATTTGCTATTTGGCTTTTTATAGAAAACGTTTGCCAACCTACTCTAACATAATTGCAATTATTTGTTTTCAGGTTGGTCTCCCCCCCTTGGCTAACAGTTATTCAATGGCTTTCACGGCAGACTTCTATTCATCCTTCGAAACCCAATTTTTAAAAATTTTGTATCCCCAGCATTTGATATATAATTAGAGTTTGGCAAATGTTGAACTGAACTGAATAATTCTTTAACCCACATATCCGGAAATCCCGTAAGGGGAAATAAGGCAAGACTTCTTGAAGGATCAAAGCTGAGGTCATAGAGATACACAACTTGCGGAAACCTGGGACACCTGAGAAGTAAGATCAGGCATGCGTGGAACTTGAGGTCCCCCTGCAGCCCTGGTTCTAAGCCTGATTCTCCCTCCTGGGATGGGGGAGTCCCCACCATCAGTGTGCCACAGTCTCATTGCCTCCCCCTACCTAACCTTGGCATCTGGGCCTTGCCATTAGAATATTTTTCCTATGGAGAAGAGAGGAAAAGGCCCTTCTAGAAAATTCTCTTTTGAAAGGTTAATATATTCTCTATTATCCAAGAGGGCATAAATGGTTGGTCAAACGGTCTGAAGACCCTGTGGGCAATTTGATACACTCATTTTTAATAAATGAACTAACTGATTTTTTTTCTCTGTAAATTTATTTATTTATTTTTTATTTTGACTATCCATGAATTTGCAATTCAGAAGAGAACTAGGATTCAAGGACATTTCTCTGTGAGCTGGTTATGAAACCACTTTGTGACTTTGGGCCAGTCAGGCCTTTCTCCAGGCCTAGCATTTAGCTTCTGTACAATGACTTCTGTACAATGACTTTCTGACTCCCTGGAGTTCTGGCCAGAAGGATGGCCTCCCCAGCTCTTGGTGATGAAAGCAGTAGCCTGACAGCAAACCACTTCTTTCGTCTTCCATGCCTCTGTGCTACAGTAATATACTGCCCTGTCTTCCCTCCTCCTCAGCAAATATAACAATTCATTCCTACTGCCCTTTCTTGATGTGTAAAGAAGATGCTTTAGCTCTGAAGCAGATCCTCAGGAGATAAGAAAATGCCACTGATGTGGTTGGAAAAATCTGAGCTGGATGAAATGGAAACACAGAGCTCTCCCCTGAGGCCAGATGAGAAGTTCATGGATAGAGGCCAAATTCCATTTCTTCTGTGAGCCTCTGGGAGCTGGCAGCCCACCCCCTCTTTCAGAATGCAATGCCCTCCTTACTTTTTACCCTCCTTGCAGTTACCTCCATGGGCGTAACTGCTGAGCTTGCAGGATCCTGGTTATCTGGGGGCAAATCAGTCTTACTGTGGATGATACTGGTTTTTCCTTATGGGTGATTTATAACTGCCTGCTTTGTAAAAGGATTTGTGGCTTCATGTCAATAAAAATACTCAGAGAGCAAGAGAGTTAAAAATAAAAGACTGAAAAAGGGAGCAGAGACTGCAAAGGAAAGAGGGAGATAACTCCATCATCAGAGGTAGGATGACCCCTCAGCTCAGATGACCTAGAGGGAACTATTAATTTTCAGCTTCTACTGACATAACTAATTGAGAGCAGCAGCAGCTTGCTTTTGACTATTGTAAAAATTACAGAGCAAAGTATAATTACATCTCGAGCTTCCAAAACTGACTTGCCACTCAAAAGAGAACAAATTAGAGTAATCTTTTGCATTTAAGAACTTTAAAGTTCACGGGAGTCTTTGCATTTAAGAACTTCAAATATCTCTTCACAGAAGGACTCCTTATGCAAGTATGTTTCCATACTGTTTACACAGCATGATCTAGAATTACTCTCTTGGTTTTGTTGTTGTTGTTGTTGTTGTTGTTTAAAGCAGACAGTATAACTAGAGGTTCTAGATGTTCTGTGCATGTCTGAGTCTCATGAGTCTCATCATTGACCCTCCTTGATGTGGCTATGGAGTAAACCCTGACAAAATGAGCTCAAGGGATATGCAGAACCACACATGAGAATCCTTTAGCTCAAGGCATTGGGCAGTGCCTTTTGATTCTGATTATAGGTCATCTTCAATTCATGGTCATGGTGAATGAGTTATTTAAACAAATCCTGGCTTCATTAGTTGAAATTAAGCAGAGATCAGATCTTTCAGAGGAAAACCATGAAGTTTACTGTTATGAGCTAAACTGTGTCTTCCCAAAATTCCTATACTGAAATCTTAGCTCCCAGCACCTCAGAATGTGACTGTATGCAGAGATAAGGCTTTAAAAAAAGTGTAAGCTAAAATGAGTCCATTAGGGTGGGCCTTAATCCAACCTGCTTGGTGTCCTTACAAGAAGAGGAAATTTGGACATACAGGGACACCAGGGATGTGTGTGCATAGAGGAAAGACTATGTAAGAACACAATGAGAAGGTGGCTATCTACAAGCCAAGGAGAGAGATGACAGGAGACACCTTGATAACTTGCTGACACCTTGATCTTGGAATTCTCTAGAACTGTGAGAAAAAAAATTTCTGTTGTTTAAGCCGGCCAGTCTATGGTATTTTGTTATGATAGTCCTAGCAAACTAATACAGCTGTTGATGAAAATTTTTAGTCATATCAAGTTTAAGTTCAAGTCTATTTCAAACACCTGATCTTTGAAATTGGAATCAATGAATTTTGGAGAATAATTGCTTTAATATTTTTCCAGGCTAACCACAAAACTCCTTGTAAAGCCTTGCTAATAAAATAAAAATACTCTGGACTAGGCCCCATGGATTCTAGTTCTGAAAAAGTAGAACTATCTCTATTTGTAGGTAACATGATCTTGTATATAGAAAATCCTGAAGAATTCACTAAAAACTTATTAGAACTAATAAATGAGTTCAGCAGGGTTGCAGGATATAATATTGAAATGTAAAAATAAATTATATTTCTATACACTAGCAATAAACAATCTGAAAATAAAATTAAGAAAGAAATTCCATTTATAATAGCACCAAAAGTTATAAGATACTTAAGAATACACTCAACAAAATAAATAAAAACTTTTACTCTGAAAATGGCAAAACATTGTTGAAAAAAATTAAATAAGACCTAAAGAGATGGAATGCCATCACATGTTCACGGATCAGAAGACTTAATATTGTTAAGATGGAAATATTCCCCAAGCTGACCTACAGATTCAACACAATCCTATCAAAATCCTAGCTGCCTTTTTTTTTTTTTTGCAAAAATTGACAAGCAGATCCTAAATTTCATATGGAAATGCAAGAGACTAAGAATAACCAAAACAATCTTGAAAAAAGATGAGAAAAAATGATGATTCACACCTCACAATTTCAAAACTTAATATAAAACTACAGTGACACAGTATTATACTGAATACTATACAAGGATAGACATACATCAATGGATCAAAATTGAGAGCCCATAAATAAACTCTTACATTTACAGCCAATTGATTTAGACAAGTGCACCAAGGTAATCCAATGAGGAAAGAATAATCTTTCAACAAATAGTTCTGAAAGAACTGGCTATCACATGTAAAAGAATAGAGTTGAACCCCTTTCTGATGCCATACACAAAAAAATAACTTTAAATAGATCAAATACATAAATGGAAGAGCTAAAACTCTAAAATTTTAAGATGAAAACATAGGAGTAAATTTTTGTGTCCTTGGGTGATACAATACCTTCTTAGATAAAACACCAAAAACACAGGTAACAATAGAAAAAATAAATAAATCAACTTCATCAAAATTGAAAGCATTTGCACCACTAATGATACCATTGAGAAAGTAAAAATACAACCCATAGAATAAGAGAAAATATTTACAAATATTATATCTAATAGGGGATTTTATTCATGATATAGAAAGAACTCCTACAAAGCAATAATAAAAAGACAAACAACAATTTTAAAGTGGGCAAAAGAAATGAATAAACATTTCTGCAAAAAAAAAAAAAAATAGACAAACGGCCAATGAAAAGATGCTCAACATTATTATCGGGGAAGTGCAAATCAAAACAGCAGTGAGACACTACTTCACACCCATTAGGATGGTTAAAATAAAAAAGACAAGAACAAGACAGATGACAAGGATGTGGAGAAATTGGAACTCTTATACAATTGCTGGTGGAAATGTAAAATGATATAGCCATTTTGAAAAACAAATTGTTCTTCAAAAGGTTAAATGTAGATTTGCCATATGATCCACTAATTCTACTCCTAGGTATATACCTGAGAGAAATAAAAATGTATGTCTACACAAAAACATGTACAGAATGTTCATAACAGCCTATTCATAATAGCCAAAAGGTGGAAACGAACCAAATGTCCAACCAATTAACAGATTAGTAAAAGGCTGTCTATCCATAAAATGGAATATTATTCCACCATAAAAAGGAATGAAGTATTGATACATGCTAAAATGTTAATGAACTTTGAAAACATTCTGATAAGTGAAAAAAGCCAGTCACAAAAGATTATATGTTATATGACTATTTATATGAAATGTCCAGAACAGAGCAATCTATAGAGACAGAAAGTAGATTAGTGGTTCTTTAGGGCTTGTGGGACAGGGTTACGGGGATGAGAATTGACTACTAGTAGGTACAGGGTTTCTTTTGGGTGCTAAAAATGTTCTGGAATTAAATAATTGTAGTGGCTGCACAATACATTGTGACCCCTCTAGAGAGTTTATTCAAACATAAAAAATGAAAATTAAGCAAGTTGATTTCTAAGTTTTTCCCTCCGCCTCTAAAATTACCAATTGTATGTAATTTTAAAAAAAAGATTGGGGAAAAGAGACGGAGTATATGTGAATGTGTCTAGGATAGGATCATGTGGGGAGAAATAAAAGAGACAACAAAAAGACTAAAAGAAATAAAAAAAGATGATGGGACAAGGGACATGAGCTCAGAGTGACAGATACAAAGAGACACAGAGACAAGACTTCCCACAAAGAAAGAGAAACTCACTGAGATGCACGTGCAGACGACTTGCCTATTCTTCCATTTAGCAAATGTTTACTGAGCACCTATGAAGCACCAAGCCAGGGGTGCGTGGGCACTGGCTTGCAGATTCCGGGCAGGCTGAACCAGAGCTCTGCTGGGAACTGGTCCTCAGGCCTCCGAAGGCCTCCCCAGCTGCCCACCATTTGGAGTAGTAGTGAATTAATGTGATCCAGCCTCCAAAAATAGTAGAGCATCTAAAATTACCTTCCACCCTCAGCTGAGCCAGTCCCCTGGGAATGTCAACATTTCTAAAACATCTCTATTCACCCAGAATGCCTTGTGTCAGACCCCAGTTTGGGTCTGGGCAACTATTAAACTCTCTTGTTCCGTTCACTTCTGCCCATTTCCTCTCAACTCAGCAACACTTGCACTGCTCCCTGAACAGGAAATGCTCAAGATTTATGCTGGCTGTTATCAAGTCAAAGGCCTTTAACCTGGCATACGACTCAGAAGGGCAGAAAGGGCCCTTTGCTGAAGTGGCCTGGGCGACTCTCTGTCATTAGTTGTGAATTAATTTCTAAAAATGTAGACTGGGGAAGCAGAATCACCTAGGGAGGCCTGAGCTTCTAGCTTGCTCTGATGCCAACGGAAGCCATTTCTAAAGCAGTCTGTCTTCCTCTGACAAAATTATTATGGGTTCCTAGGGAATTTTGTCATCGTGAAGAGTTATTACTCACTCCAAGCATGCCTCAGGGCCTCTGTACATCTTGTACTCTGTACGTGGAATGCCCTTTACTCCCTCTTCCCTGCCTGACATGTGCCCTGTCACTCTCTTCTGCAACACCTTGCTAAGGGCAGGGACACTGAGAGGTTCATGAAGTTTGTCTGCAATGAATGCTTCTGAATAACCACCATTCAGAAGTGTATCTGGAGATTCACACTCCCCACTCTTCTACCCCTTGATCAACCATGATTCCCAGTTGCCTTGCCCAGGGGACTGGAGTGATACAGGCAATGAGCTGCCTCCAACCTTCTAACAATTAAGTGGTCAGGAGATATAACCACTGCACAGGCTGTCTGATTGAGATGCAGTTTGGATGTCTCTCAGCTTAAAGACCATGTGCTTTAGTTCCCACTTTCTTAGCTGTGATGCTCTTTAGTGGCTCCCTAAGAGATTCGGTGCAGCATGGAACAGAGAAAGTACTCAAGGGGTGGGAGGAAAGGACAAGCTTGTCTAGTTCCCTCCTCTGTAAAATGGAGATAATCATTTCCACCTAGAGATGAGTGAGATGATGAAATGATATATACAAACTACTTGGCATAGAGTCGGTGTTCTGGGGGAACATTTGCAGTTTTTGCGTGTTTGCCTCCCAGTCTCTCCTCTTCTGCTTATAGCAGCATCCTCATTGTCCCTGTGCTTGGGGTGGGATGGTTGACCCCACTGTGAGATTAGGCCTGTCACACAGGCCTGGCCCATCAGAATACCCCATGCCCCTGGCCCTGATGATTGAGGCAAAGGCACATGATTCAGATGGAGCCAATAAATTCAGTTTGGTGACTTTTGTTGGAATTATTGGGGGACTTCTTGCTACTGGGGGTTCTGGACGGATAGAATGCAAACTGGAAACTGCAAGTACCACAGTGCCACCACAGGGAGAGATCACCTGAGAAGAGATCCAAGGACAGTTAAAAGAGGGAATGAGCCCCATGGTTCTAGCCATATCTGAAACTTCCCTGGACTTCTCCATTACATGATCCAGAAAATCCTGGTTATTGTCTAATCTAAACTTACTTGAATAAGTTTCTTTTTCAAGTAATTAAGAATTTTGGCTAATGCAAAGATTACCAGATGTGGCTTAGCTTCTCCCTTCCTGCTGCCATTGCTCTGGGGTGCGGGGAGCTCTTTGACTTCTGCAGAGACGATGCCACAGCTCATCTCCCGTCCTCAGTCTCCTTTCCCTCAGCCCACCTTCTACTGTACTGATGGTTCTCAAATATGGGCTTAGTCATCTTACTCTTCAGCTTAGCAGCCTCCTTGACTCCCTCAGCTCCGCCTTGAAAGCCCTCTACAATCTGATCCTGATTTCTCTTTTTTTAACTTGAGGTATGGTTGACATAAAACATTATATTAATTTCAGGTGTACAATGTGTTGATTTATTGATGTATATTATGAAATAATCACCACAATAAGTATTTAACATTTGTCATCATGTATAGTTACAAAATTTTTTTTCTTGTGATGAGAACTTTTAAAATCTACTCTCTTAGCAATCCTAATTCCCTTTTGAGCTTTTCTCTCACTACCTTCTCCTGTGGCTCCACCCATACTGTGCCTGATTCATGTCAGCCCATTCCCTACTCTGAAATGCTCCCCACTCTCCCACCCTATGCTTTTCACAAGAAAACCTTCCACTTCTAACCTACCTGCCAAAATCTCACCTATTCAACTATCTTCTTTTCTAGGAAGACTTTACAGATGGCCAAGGCAGAATAAATGTCTCGCTTTCCTGAATTTAGTCTCTTCCTATGTATAGTCCGTCAGTCTGTGCTTGTGTGGGAATAAAGTAGCGTATATACATTTTGAGAGCAGAGAGCATGTCTTACTTGATTCTGATCCTGTTGGGGCACTTGCACAAGGTTTGTCACCATAGGTCCTTGGTCACTTTGTTGACACAAGACCTCAACTTCCAGCTGACAAACTCTGAATTCCCTGCCTCTCCCCTCAACCACACTTCAGAAAAGTGGGTCCTGATAGTTGGGTCACGTTTATTCCTCACCGGAAAACTTTTTTTAAACTGTGGTAAATTACACATAACATAAAATGTACAGCTTTAACCACCTTAAAGTGTACAATTCAGGGGCATTAAGCATGTTCACAATGGTGTGCTCCTATCACTACTATCTAGTTTCAGAACTTTTTCATCACTCCAAAGGGGGACCTCATACCCATTAAACAGTCTCTCCCCATTCCTCCCTTCTCCCCAATCCCCAAGACCCTGGAAATCACTAGTCTGCTTTCTGTCTCTATGGATTTGCTTATTCTGGACATTTCACATAAATGGAATCATACAATATGTGGTTTTTGTGTCTTGCTTCTTTCACTTAGCATAATGTTTTCAAGATTCATCTATGTTGTAGCCTGTATCAGTACTTCATTTCATCTTATGACAATAATATTCCAATGCATGGGTATGTCACATTTCGTTTATCCATTCATCTGTTGATAAACATTTGGGTTGTTTCCACCTTTTGACTATTGTGAATAGTGCTGCTATAAACACTATGGTACAAGTTTTTGTTTGAACACCTGTTTTCAGTCATTTTGGGTATATACCTAGGAGTGGAATGGCTGAGTCATAAGGTCATTCTGTGTTTCCTGGAAAGCCTCTTACACTTGCCATCTCCAATCCTCACCAGCATCCTGGATCTGCTTGGCTGGCTTCACCATTGGCTTTGTAGAAGGGAGCTATTTTATCTTGACTGTTGTCTCTTGGTGGCAAACCTTAAAGGAAGTGTTCCTAGTTTTTAATATTGACCTCTTACTGTTTAGCACTTTCCAATGACTAAGCTATTTCAGGCCCACTATTTAATTTGTTCCCCACAACAATACTATAAGGTGGATACTACTATGCCTGGCTTTCAGATAAGGAGGCTGAGATTCAGTGGGGTGAAGTAACTTGACAAGGTCATAGCCATTTGGGGCCCAGCTGAGACTGACTCCTAGCCCATGCCCTTTCCACACCCCCACAGTAGCCCTTTTTCAATTTGCCTCTCTTCAAGGTCTTTTTTTTTTTTTTAATAATAGCCTTCTGAAATTTATTCTCAGATTCACCATTGTTTAGAAATTCCCCTTGCTAGGTGACCAGTCAATGCTGGCACAGACTTCTGCACACACTCTGCCAGTTGGCATCTCATTTATAATCAAAACTTTTTTCCTAGAGCAGATTCTGCCTGTACTAAGATCAACTTTTGCCTTTTCTGGGTCTTCTGGGACCTTCTGGAATCCTGGGTTAATGCTCCCTTTTGATGTTGATATGAAGCTAAATCTAAGTGTGGCCCACAAGCTCAACCTCAGCTCTAGAAATTTCCTCCCTATTCTTTTGTTTGACACAAGTTCAATTTGAGAGCACCTCTTTCCCCTTCTCAAGAAGAACTATGCCTTGGACTGGGAAGTCCCCTGACCTCTTTGGAGCAAAGAAGAGGCACAATTACCTCCATCCTGACACAGTGGAGTTGAGCCCACACTGCTCCTTAGAAGCCTCTAACCCTAGTACTTCCTACTTCCATGTGGAATTATGAGGGAGGCTGTAAAGAATAAGGAAAGCAAAATAGACAGCAGCATATCTACTGCAACAGATCCAAAAGCTCAGTGGCTTTGAATGTACATCTTGCTGACTTAAGTCCAATGCAAGTTGGGATGGCCACCTCTACTCTGTAGCAAGAAATTCTATGAGAGAAAATCCTATAAAAAACACATATCCAGAATTAAGTGGGATGCCAAGAATTCCTGGATGACCCTGGCTGCCAAAGCCTTTTTCCTCTGTTGCTTAATTGATGCCCCCCTCCTCATTATTGGAGAAGTATTGGTTGCTTCTGAGTTAATTCACCCAGTTTTTCTAGGTCTTCTGTGCAAGTGCTGAGTCTCCTGTTGCCCACATTACAGTTCCTTAATTCTTTGCCTCTGGGAGCCCTCAGGCTCTGCAGGAGCTGTTACTTACCTCACTAATCCTCTGTCTGCAGCAGATGGTTAGCACTCGGTGAATATTCCTGTGCTTCTCTGTAGTTCGCAGTCTCTCTTGCAGTTGTTTGGGACTGTGCATCTAGCTCTGGATAACAGACTCTGTGTCACCTCTGGGCTGAGGCAGAGAGCCATTCATCTCCTGTGTCCATCTCTCCTCTGCTAAGATGGCTCTGGAGGCCAAGTGCTCATGGGAAAGCTGGAAGAACTTACTCAGAAGCAAATGCAGCCCCTGCTCCCTAGGTTTCAATTCTCCACTGAGTGGTAGGAGCAGCATCAGTTGGGTAAGAGAGAAGAATGGCTTTGGCAGACAGGGCTATCCAAGAATTCTGGCATTGATGTGGCCATTTAATGCCAGATATATCTTCCATATAGGATTTTCAGTTATTAAATTTCTTGCTGTAATTTGGCGGTAACAGTGCGACCTATGATTCATATAGTCCTAGTAGTACAATGGGACAGTGTGGTAGGCAGCATGTTTCAGAATATAATGTAAACACAAATCACCTGGGGGTCTTGCTAAGCTGCAGATTCTGACTCAGTAGGTCTGAGGCAGCACTCAAGAGTCTGCATTACTAATAAGCTCCCGGGCGATGCTAATAATGCCCTAGACCATACTCTGAATGATAAGGTGATGGGGCGGTGGGGGAGGAAAGGGATGGACAAGGCTGATTTATCCGTTAAGTATGGTAGGAACAGTGCCTAGTGCCCATGAAAATGTCCTCACTTCTTTTAAAATTAGAAGACAAAATGAACTTTTTGGTCAAAGAAAAATGTTTTAATAGATAACATTAATGTATTTATCTAAACCAACAGTTATTAAATAAATTTCTTAAGGAAGAAGGGGCTCATGCAGGCAAAGTGCCTAGGGCCCCTAAAAATCTTAATAAGGCCCTGGGGGTGGAGTGGGGGACAGTAGGAGGGGCTATGCTACCTATAGTACACAGAACTGTGAATTCTGGAGAATTCGTGAAAGGTTGCACAGATAACATGGCTCTGTGGTCCTCTGGGAAGATCACATGAGATACAGTCTGAAAATGTGCTGTGTATATATGATAGTTAGCTGCTCAAACCATTTTCCCAGGTCTCCTCAATTTCTCCAGGTTCCCAACTTTCCCCGGATTCACTGGGTGGCTCAGCTTCCCCGATATCTGCACTCACTGGTACCCCTGCTCATAGATCCCAGTTTTCGCCAAGCCAGTGTTTCTTAAATTTGAGTCATCTGCACACTACCCTCACATTTCTGCCATATCTGTGTGCCACCTACACATTTATTAGTTTAATATTCTTTAATTTGACAAACGGAAAGCCAGAAAGCCAGGATTGAAATCTCAGCTCTGCCATATATCAGCTTTGTGTTGTTGGGCAAGTTCTTTACCCTCTCTGTGCCTCAGTTTCTCCATCTGCATAGTAGGTAACAATAGTAACTACTTCAGGGGCTTGTTATGAGGACTAAAAAAGTACTGCAGTTAAAGCATTAGAACAACACCTAGCACACAGTAAGCACTCATTTATTTCAAAAGGAAATTTATACCCCTACTATAAGTGGAAAAATTAGTACCATTTATACCATAAATAGAGTTGTAAAAAGAAATTAAATAAAAACAGTTATTAAATACTAGCTATTGACTGACAAAGGCTCCAGGCCTGAGGCTTGCTCTCATTTTGTCAAGAAGGGAGACAAGCAACTGTCCGAAAGATGTAGAAGGAGAGCCAGGCTCAAACCAGGTGAACAACTTGTCCTGATTTGCCCAGGACTTCTGGTTTCAGCACTGAAAGTCCTGCAGCACCCCTCATTCTCAGGCTACTTCAGATGGAGTCTTTCTCCTTGATCTGAAAAACTGAAAAGAACTTAAAAGGGAGCAACGTTCTGATGTGACTTTAGGCTGAGTCAGTATTCCGCTTATCATTATCTTGCAGAACAAGCCCATAGCATGGGCCACACCGCACAAGCCTGCCTCTGAGACCCGAATTTCCAAATGCCATAAACATGTGGGAAGGCCGTCATGTGTGTGCCATTGAGATTGTCCTCAAAGAAAACCACATTTGTAAATGCCCAATGAGAGGAACAATAATTAGTTTTGCACAGCTAAAACTATTCAATATTAGACAGCAATTGAAAAAACATGTTTTGAAGTACCTTTAATGACATGAAAAAAATGATAGTGCTAGAATGTTCGGTTACAACAAGCAGAATAACTAAGATGTCCTTCAGTTAGTGAATGAATAAATAAACAGATAATGAAATATAATTCAGTACTAAAAAGAGTTGAGCTATCAAGCCATGAAAAGATGTGGAGAAACCTTAAATGCATATTACTAAGTAAAAGAGGCATCTCTAAAAAGGCTACATGCTATTTGATTCCAACTATATGACATTCTAGAAAGGTAAAACTATGGAGACAGTAAAAAGATCAGTGTTTGCTGTGAGTTAGGAGAGAGGCAGGATGAATAGCTGGAGCACAGAGGATTCTTAGGGCAATGAAGATACTGTGTATTGACACATTAATAGTGAATACATGTCATTATACATTTGTCTAAGCCTATAGAAGGTATAACACTGAGAATGAACCCTAATGGATAATAATAATGTGTCATTGTAGGTTCGTCAGTTGTAATAAATGTACCACTCCCATGAGGTTGTTGATGGTGGGGAAGAAGACGCATATGTAGGGGCAGCTGCATATGGGAAATCTCTGTATCTTCTCCTCAATATTGCTGTGAACCTAAAATTGCCCTAAAAATAGTCTTTTAATTCTTTTTAAAGAGCATTCTACAAAACCTTATCTTTATAAAATATAGAAAAATGTGAGGAAAGAAACACACCACATTATTACCGATATTTATCTCTGAGTGATAGGATTCTGGAGGGATTTTTTTTTATTCCTTTATATTTATTTCTGAATTTCTTATTTATATTAATTTCTATATTTTCCAAAAAAAGTTTAGTGAAAAACTTACTTTTATTACATTACTTTTATTACCAAGAAAAAATTTTCAATAAAAATTGTTTTAAAATAATACTGCGAAGAAACTAACTGGAGCTAATTAAGCCCAGCCTTCATGAACTAGTTTTTACTTCTAGGGCCAACTGAGAGAGAAGTTTTCTGTCTGGCTGACTGTCACCTGGTTTCCTTCTCCCCTGGAGAAGACCCTCACGGAGGAGGCAGGGCTTGTTCAAGGACACTTTCCCTCTGCTAAGGCTCTGGGTCTGAAGGCCTATTCAGTGAGGGTGCCCTGGGCTGTCGCCTAAACTCAAATTCTAGCCTCCATACAGAGTATCTTCATTGCCCTAAGAATCCTCTGTGCTCCAGCTTTTAAAAAAATTTTTTCTATTCATAATAAACTTTTAATTTACAGCTTGGACAAAGTTCCCTTTTGCCTCTTTCTTGATTTTTCCATCATGTGGACTGTGACAATTGATAACTGCCCAGAGACCCAGGTTACTAACTAGAGGTGAGGTGGCCTGTAACACAAGAAGTGCCCACTTTCCCCGAGTTGGCCTGAGCTGGAATACCCACTCACCACCTACCAGCCATGTGCTCCTGTGCGTGTCACTTCACCTATTTCAGCAGCAGCGTCCTTACCTCTATCACAAGGATTAAATTAAATAATGATTCTAGCACAGATCCTGGCACAAGGTAGGAACTCAATTTATATTGATGTTCTCTTCTCTTTCCTTGTACATTTACTGCACCGGAACTCATCCATCTTCCCTCCTTGACCCACAAAGCTTCCCAAGGAGCCATGATAGAGTTTGGGGGCTCACAGATCTCTCCTTCCCATCCATCTAGACCTTTGCTCCAATTCAGTCAGCAAACAGAATCCCTCTGCTGACTGTCAAGCCACAGAGAGGATAGCTGAGGGGCAGCCCAGTGGCTAAAATGTGGCTATCCAGGAGAGGTGGCAGGGTGGGGAGGAGCTGGATAACTTGTAACCCTCACCATGTATCTTTTCAAGCCAGACTAGAAGAATCTGATCATCAGGCACACATACATAATAAATCTAGGGCCCTGTTTAACCAGCACACACTTTATGAGCTTTATGTCTATTCCTTCATGAGAAAAAAAAAAATGACCCTGAGCACTTAGTATACTCCCAGCATCATTCTGGGTGCAGAACATACAACAGAGCATGAGACAGGGTCTCTGTCCTCACAGGGCTCAGTCTCCATTCCTGCTGGAGGTATGGGGTGCAGCCATGCACTTTTATTACCAAAACTTAGAGGAAAGAGGTGGGAACTGTTTGGGAAGCTGAAAACCATACATGTAGTTCAGCCCATCAGGCATGGAATCTAGCTTCCTCTTGCAGACTTGCAGAACCACTCACCTGAAACTATGAGCCCACTGGTTTCCCTGGGAATTAATTTCAAGTAGAAGGCACTGTATGGTCCTAACTATCCTGATCCAAGATATTAAATCCCCTGCTGTCACTTGCCAGCTAGGTGACCTTGGACAAGTCATTTAACATCCCCCTAGTCCTAGTGTCCTCATCTTCAAAACAGGTAAAGATACAGCCCTTGTAGTATTGCTGGAAAGAGCACATAAAATCACACGTGGAAGGCCCCAGGTAAAGTGTTAGAAGAGTCTGTGCTCCCCTCAATGCTCTCTCAGAAATGGTACCAACCAGAGATGAACAGAGCATGGTTCTTAAGGGCAGAGCTCCCAGAGATGGGCTGCCTAGGGTCAAATGCCAGCTGTGCAATGTCTCTGCGCTAAAATGCCCCCATCTGCAAGATGAGGGCAGTAATAATGATCCCTGCTTTGGAGGGTTGTGGAAGTCTTGAATTACTACATGAAATGGGCTTCAAACAATGTTTGATGCGTAGTAAGAATGGCGTGTTGGCTTTTTCTTTCTTCCAGAAAACATGTTGATGGGGATCATTGATAACATTGTAGTAATTAGCACATAATTAGACCTCCCAGATGATCTTAAAGGTCATGTACACTTGGTAGTAAGTCTTACTATCTACTTACTACCAAGTATACAGGAAGGTACATCAGCTGTGAATACACACACACACACACACACACACACACGTGCACGCGTACACACCACCGAATTACGGACTAAACAAACATGATGATGACAACTGTTTTGTCCATTAGGTCAAAACTCACTAGACATACTCAAGGCAGAAGTGCACACATACATCTATGACGAGGGGCAGGAGCACTGGAGTTAGGGTTATACAGACTTGGCTTGGGTCCTAGCTCTGCTCTTTCATAGTGGTCTGACCTTAGGCAAGCCACTTAACCTGAGTTTCATCCATAGAAGTATTGGCGCAAGGTCAGGGGAGTTAACGCCCCATCTCACCATCCTGTCATTGCCCTCCAGTGGGAACAACATAACCCTCAGCAGGCTCTAACTCCCCAGTGCTCCCAGCCTAACAGTTCTGGAAAGATTCTTCCTTTTTCCTGCAGGAGACCCCGCTCAGATTAGCCCATGGGCTGCTTGATTTCCCTGAGACCCCCAAAGAGCAGCGTGAAGAATGTTAAGAGAACAGCAGCTGCCGAGCTCTGGGAGGCAGGAGCACTGGCCAGAGATCCAAGACCCCGCGCGATGTTTACTCAAACTGCAGAGCATCTCTAGGCTTTACAACTGTTTACTGGGCAGGAGGCAGCAAGACAGCCAGCCTTTCTTTTGGAGAAAAAGCCATCCCGAGTGCCGCTCACTCCAGGAATGGCTTTGACATTGAGCTTCTGGAGGTGAGCAAGGCTTGGGGCACAGGGTGGGCACACACATCCCCTACAGGGAGCAGAGAAAAGGCACAGCGAGGTGAAGCTGGAAATAGAAGAAGAGATGGGGACAGATAAAAACAAGGGCTGTGGCCAGAACACAGGACATAAGAGGCAGAGACAGAAACAGGGCAGATCAAGGATGGAGACAGGACTGGGCCAGTACAGGGTCCAAGGTAGACAGGGTGGGTCACACGGGCTTGGGGGTGGAGGGTAGAAAGAGGCACATAAGCACAGAGCAGAGCTGGGAAAGGGGTAGCAGCCAGTGCAGGCTCGTGTGATAATCCAGGGACCCTCTATTGCCCCAAAGGAGCCAACAGGAAATCTAGGGAGAGGGATCTCCAGTCAGAACCCACATTCTCACCCTAACCTGTGCATGCTTTCCAACAACAAGCAAAAGAAGCATAATTTATTTAAGTTAGGACTGGCAAGATTCACTTCTTATGCTAAAATTATGACAAAAATACTGAGCTGAAATGCCACCCCTCAAAACCAACGCCCCTGGAAAGTTAAAATCAAGTGTCCCCATCCCAGCACTCTGTACCTTTAAGGAGAAGTTTCCCTCTGCTTCCCGGCTGAAGAGGCAGGTTATTCTTGGATATAGTGATGACTTACCTAAAACCGAGTTATTCCCCTTTCCTCCTCTGGCCAGCCTCTCTTCACTCTGGGGAGCTTTTACCATTTAAGGTCAATGTTACATCTGGCTCCTCGGAGCTTGGAGCTGAGAAGCCTCTGGCTGTGGAGCCTCAGCCACCCGCCTCCTGAGAGGGGCTGGGACTTAGAGCCCAGAGCTCCTCCGGGAGCCCGCTTTGGCAGGGTTTGGGGGCTAATGGCAGGGGAAGCTGACCAGGCTGTCCCAGGGCTCAGGGTAGGCTGGGCCTGTAAGGCAGCAAGTTGCCCTTGGCCCCTCCCACAGGCACCCACACAGCTGATGGCAGTGTCCATGGGCAGCTCATACCACTGGGCAATGTCCTGGCCAGACGGGAACCAAAGGAACTCTGCAGATTCGCTTCCCAGCCCAGAATCTTCAGCAAGCGTGTGAGCCTGGACAAGATCCTGGCTTTGAGCCAGGAGAAGCTGGGAACATTTCCTGTCCCAGGGACCTGGGGGCGGAGGCTGCTCCCACCTTAAACCCTTGGGATTACCAGAAAGAAGGGCCTGGGAGATTCAGCTAATCAGAGACCTGGCACCAGCTGCAGGGGCTTCAATCCTTCATGCAACAGCCCTGTGGGCTTAGCATCGTGGAGACTCAGTTTCCGATCTCTAAAGTAAGAACAATAGTGATAACACTTAACCCACAACATTGCAGGAGGATGCAAGGAGCTAATATTGAAGGGTTTAGCACAGTGCCGGCATCTCATAGGTGACAATAGGCACAAGTTCATTTCCTGCTCCTGCCCAGACACAGATGAGGAAGGGCTGCCTCTTTCCTGGAAGCCCACACCCTGTCGCTACTCTGTCCTCACCCACTTTGGGTGCAGTGCTCACCTAGATTCAAGATGATGGAGCTCCAGGCTCTGGGCAGGTCACATGGGAGCTCTGCTCTCTTCTGAGTTTGGATGCAGCAGAGGAAAGCCCTGGGTGGGGTTAGCAGATAAACTATAGGACACCTACTCAAACTAGAATTTCAGAGAAACATCACATAACTTTTTAAACATAAATATGTCCTAAATGTTGCACCGGACATACTTACACTAAAAAGTACATTTTTGTTTGTTTGTTTGTTTGTTTGTTTTATCCAAAATTCTAATTTCACTGTGCATCCTGTATTTTCATTTACTAAATCCGGCAACTCTAGCCTGGAGCCATCACATGCCACCCATAATGTATTCACCAGTCATGCCAAGAACTCTAGGGATTGGTGTTTCAAGGCCTCCTGGTGATGGCTGCCTGGCCGTACACAGTCCTTATTCCCAGCTCCTGGCCATGGGTCAGTCACCCTGATCATAACAAGCTTTCTCCACCAAACCTGGCCCACTGGGCCTCTATCCCAACCCCTTCCACGGGAATCTCATCGAGAGATTCCCGATGACAGTGCAGTACATACTGTCTGTTACACCCATAAATAATTGTATTTTTGTAGATGGAACCAGAGGACACTCCTGGGAACAAGTTATGCTTTTTCTCAGGTGTCTATACCTACTACCCATCATCTGGGTATGGGCTTCCACTGGCAAAGCCACATGGCAGTAACTACTAGAATTGCAGGTATAGGGGACTAGAAGAAATTTACTAAAACTTTTGGTACTATTTCTCCAAATTTATTGTGCATTAGAATCACCAAGTGTGAAGTTCCTTGGACTCCTCTTCCAGAAATGCTAATTCCATGGATCTAAAGTGGGACCCAGGAATCCACATTTTAATTAAGGCCCTCAGGACCCCGCTTTGGGAATTGATCTTCCAAAGATCGATATTGTGAATCCAGCAGGAGTTACTACAAAGACAACTGAAAACATAAGTTGAAATGGAACCAACAGCTTTGTGTACATGTAAGGGTGTGTGTGTGTGTGTGTGTGTGTGTGTGTGTGTGTGTGTGCAAACTGTATATTGGGCACCTTCTTTGTTCCATCCACTGTATTAGATGCTGTACATAAAAGCACGTGCCTTGCAAATGCCCTGTGAAATAGAATTATACGCTTCTATTAAAATGGAAATTGACTTGAAGAGGTGAAACAACTTACCTGATGTTCCAAAGCTGGTAAGCGGTAGAGCTAGCATTGAACTTAGGTAGTTTGTTCCTGAAGCTCTTTCCCCTGTACCATATGTCCTCCCCTTCAGCCAGGGGTTCTTAAACTAGGGTTCATGAACAGCCTTCAGGGGTCTCTGAGTCAACTAAAATTGTATTCAAAACATCATATGATCTGTGGTTTTCTTGGATACAGGCCTCTAGCTTTCACCAGACTTGCCAAGGGGTCACCAAATAACCTTTAAAATCACCTCATTAACACAAGAATTTCCTAAAACACATTACTGGTGGGTGTGTAAAATGAAACAAACACTATAGAAGACAATTTAGCATTATCAAGATTATAAGGCTCGTATCCTTTGACCCAAATCCACTTCTAAGAATTTATTCTATAAACACACTCCCACACTTAGGAAATGACAAATGAGCAAGATTATTTACCGCAGCTTTGTCATAAAATTCAAAGGATTGGAATCAACATAAATATCCACCAACTGGGGGCCATAAAAGATGATGGGGTTCAGCCATAACAAAGGATAAGGAAGCACTCTGTGTATCAACATGAAAAGCCTCCAAGATATATAGTTAAGTAGAAAAAGTAAGATCATAGGACAGTATATAAATAAACACACACACACACAAGTACATATGTGTGTGTGCACACAATCTCACTGTAATTAGCACAAGAAACAAATAACATTAACATTAGTTGCCCACGGGGATGGGAACTAGTAGAGGAAAAGAGTATCCACTGTCAATCTTATTTATACATGTAAAGTTTTGAATTATATGAATAAATGATGTGTTTACATTAAAAAATAATAATGAAACAAAAGCACTGCTGTCAACAGGGATTTAATCAACTCATCTTCCAGCACTGCTTCCTCCAAATTCCAAGAAGTATTGATGTGAGCCTAACTAGAGATTATTATTATTATTATTATTATTATTTTGGAATAATCACAGACACATAGGAATTTGCAGAAATAGTGCAAAGAGTCCCATGCACTCTTCATCCAACCATCCCCGACCCCAGTGGTGATGTCTTATATGGCTGTTGTACAATATCAAAACCAGAAAGTTGGCGTTGGTACATTACTGTTAACTAGACCGTAGAACTTATTCTAAAAGTTATTTTTTTAAATATAGCCTTCTCGCTATTCATTTATTTGTTTAAAATGTTTATTGATCACCTTTAGTGTGCCAAAATATAGTGTTGGATAACGGAATGTGGTAGGGATACCTTGGACCCATCCCTACTCTCATGGGGTGTAGACTAGTGAAGGCGACCACTTTATTCCAGTGGGAATAGCATCCCAAAGGCCTGGGATCCAGCAGTGCACAAGGAGTGCTGACCACAGCTCTAAAAAAGGAACTATGTCCCTTGCTGTCCTGGTCATGGCACTTCACAGCTTGCCTGAAGCTGACGTTTAGTCCTTAAAAGAGCATGAGCAATTACTCGGGCTATATTTATCCCCATTCCTGGAGCCACACAGGGATTTGGCCTCGCTCTACCAAAATCTTCAGCTCATCACTCATGCCCATCAGAGACAATCATATGTCATCAACACAGAAACAGTGGGCCGGTGGAGGCACACTGGCACACAGCTCGGGGTGGCTCTCCCCACAGGCCATTTGGCTCAAAGCCTGGGAAGAAGTTTAAAAGTCTCAGGCCAAAATCACATCGTAGGGCTGAGAGAAGCCAGGCAAGGAGAAGGAGCATCTTGCCAAGAACACTGCCAGCTATGGGACTAACTGCTAAGATAACCACCCTGGGACTTTTGACCTGCCTGCCCCTTTTATACCTGGGGACTCTGTTCAATGCTCAGAATTTAGTAGGCCCTGGATGAGTAAGTGGAAAAATAAATCAGTAGAAATTGCATCCAGGAGACAGTAACAGGTGTCATTTACTGAACATGGTGCCCGATACTGTGTCAGTCACTTTACATATAAGGTCTAATTCAGTCCCTCCAAATCCATGTGACATAGAGCTTCTTATTCCCACATCCTAGATAAGGATCTGAGACTTGGAGAGGTCAAGGAGCTGGCCAGTGTCTCAGTTTGTAAACCCAGCTCTTTCTGACTCTAGTCCTCAGGTGTAGGGTTCAAGACAGCAGACTGGAAACATAAGGTATTTTCTTTCCTTTCCAGGATCTTATTAAAATAATAGCAAGGACTTCTTAAGACGGAATAAAACCTTAGTCACAGAGAGACTGGGAGGGGGCCTGAGTGAACACATTTGTGGAATGGACCAGAAGATAGAGGAGTGGTGCCTAATGAAGCTGGGAGGAGTAGGCTCCAGCCTAGCCCTAGACAAGCTCAGGTCTTCTGGTGTCCCCTAGAGGCTCTTGACTTTAAAAACCAGGTGTGACAGTGACAGAAATGGGATATAGAGCAAACATAGAGGGGACGATTAAAGTTTGTGGAGAGAAGGGCCTGGGAAGGAAAGACTCTGAGTAACTTTTATACATGGTATTTGGACTAAATTTCTTCAGGCTAAAGGGATAAAAGAACTGTCAACAAATACTGAGTGGATTTTTTTTCATAGACGAAGGGATTAGCAATTCTGAAAATACTTTCTGTGCATTCTAGGATTGAGTAAATTAGTAAATATATTGTTAATGAGAATCAAGTTTCTCACTGTCAAAGGAGAAAGTTAGAAATATGGAAAGGAGAGAAAAAAGAATAAGTCATGCAGTGCTGTGTTAGAATTGTAGTATTGGAATGAACTGGATAGATGGATGGATGGCTAGATGGATGGATGGATAGATGATTATGTATATGGGTATGAATATGTAAACATATATATTTATATGCATACAGACAGATATGTGTGTGTGTAAATATACATCTATTTCTTAGCTCTGTCCACTAAGAGGGCCTGGAAATAATGATGCCCCAGTAATAACAAGCATAGTTTGCACACAAATTCTGGTTTATAAATACCATTCTCCAATAAAAGAATCTAAGGTTCCTTGAAGAAATTGGTACTTCTAAGGCTGGGATAGGGAAAGTATAGAATGAGTCTGGAACATTTTATTGTGCCAAAAAGTAGGCAACTGCTTCAAGAATGATGATGGTGACATGCCAAAAGGACACAGGGCCACTTGAAGAAACTCTTATTGGCCAAATCTGAGACAATATGAGCATCAAAGTATCTAATGATAGTAAAGGATTATAATCCATAAATAAAATAAGAATCCACAAGTGGTCCTTGGGTGGGCTGAGAAGAGAAAGGATACCAGTATCCTGACTTTGCTTTAGGTCAGCCCTGGCAGGAACAGCTACTGCAAAAATTGTCATTCACCTTCTCCTTTCTACAGCAAGAGTGTGGCTTACCCATGTTGACCCTGAGAAAGAATATACCTGTCAAAAAGGTGTTCTTGTAGTTAACTGGTCCAAATTCGTAATCAGAGTCTAGCTGCCATTGTTTACAGAGGCCTCTCATGCACACTGCATATCAGGGAAAAGCTGAAGACTGAACTGCCAAGGCTCCAGCACTGCATTCCTGCTTTCTGAGCCAAACCTTATAAAAAAGTTCCTAGAATCATATTTCAACCAATGGGCTGACTTCATTATATACCCATCCAGTTGAAGCTAGGCAGTAATATCCTCATTTGCATCTTTACTGTCTAAACAGAGAGGCTCCATAAAGACCATTCAGAACATGAAATTCTGATCAATTGGGTCAGTGCTGTTTGGACCAATCAAATTGTGTAAATTTGGATTCTCCATTTGCATAAAAATTGACCAATCAGGAATGGTGGGGGACACCTTCTCCTTATAAGCAGCACTGCCTTATCTCGGGGTAGAGGGTGAGGGGGGTGGGGGGAGCACTTTAGGTTTCCCCCAGGGGCTGTGTTTCTCTGGTTTGCAAACTATTTGCCTGAATAAAGCTTCTCCTCTTATGAACAAAATGTGACTACTGCCCTCCCAAAACTAATGGTATAAGACTTAAGAAAGTAAGGAATATCTATGATATAAGGTGTGTGAAAGTGGTTTGCAAACTGTCTGTCAGTATGCATATGTGAAGTGTTATTAGCAAAACTATTCTCTAAGGAAGAACATGGTTAGTACCATGGGTGGGCTATCATTGAGTTGAACCAAGTGCTACAGGAGTTCCAAGGAAAAAGTAGGGGCATTAAGAAGGGTTTGCTCTCTACAGAAGTTGGCGTTTGAGGCAGTCACGAATCCAAACAGGCCAAGGTTTCAAGAGGTGGAGAGTGCATCGGGAGGGTGTTCCTGGAGGAAGTAGTGGTGTGGGCCCAAGTGTGCCAATGGGAAAGTGCCCGGGATTACAGTGACAGAAGTTCTGTCACGGGGCTGGCTAAACAGGTCAGACTGTGAAGGAGCCTTGAACCTTGAAGGCTTAAGAGTTTGGACTTAACCTCCATGCAGTCTGGGAGCCCCAAGAAGTTTCTAAGCAGGAACAGTATATACTGAGAGCTGGATTTGGGGAAGATTGTTCTAGGGCACGGGACAAGTTAGGTAATTACTGCTAAATGTCTTGAAAAGAGAGAGTGGGTTTTAGAGTGCGACAAATTCCAAGAAACTGTAGAGAAATTAATTAACTTCTCCAGTGTCTTCCTCTTTTTCAAAATGGTAACAGTGGGATTGTCTTCAAAATAGTTAACTGTTATGGCCCAGGCACTGGCCAATTAGAATGGATACCAGTGGCGGTCCTGCTGCAGTAGCTGAGTCCTGGAGCATCAACCAGGCATCAGCCCTTCGGTTGCCAGATCATGGCGAGATCCAGAGAATTGCAGGAGAGTCCAAGGCAACTGGGGTGGTGGTGGGAGCAGTCAAGGGTCTCAAGGCAGCAGCAGTTTACCAACTGACAGGAAAGTACTTCACTATTATAATAATTTGTGGCCACAGTAGGTGACTGGGCTGAACATTAGCCTGAGTGCTCCTGAAATTCCCCATAAAGACGGGGCCCTCAAAAGAGAAGAATATGTCAAAGATGACCTGGCTGAGCAACTGGGTGTATAATGAAGTCATTTATGGAGATGGAAAAGTGAGCCTAGGGGACAGGAGTAATAGACACAAGAGTTCCATTTTGGACTTGTTAAGTTTTAGATAATTATGAACCATCCCAGTGGAGATTGACATGTGGACACTTGAACATGTGAAGCTCTGCAGAGAAGTGGTGGGCAGGAAGAGATAGACTCAATAAACTTGTGACCTAACTGCCTGTGGGGGATAAGAAGAAGAGATCAGGTGACTCTAAAGTATTGATCCCTGGACAGGCAGAGAGAATGTTAATGCCAGAAGGAAGCTAGGAGCAAGAGTGCATTGGTTAAGGGACATATGAGTTCAGTTTGAAATGCTAGTGGGATGCTCAGATCAAGATAAGATGCCCCAAATATTTAGAAATACAGAATTGCAAGGATGTTGCTAGAGAGTGGTACAGACTGCTGGCATGGATTTTAGAAAGATGGATTTCTAGAGACCTTTAAGTCACAGGTGAAGACTGTGAACAAGTTACTGGACCTTTGAGAGAGCTGTATCAATAGACTGATGGGATCAGAAGCCAATTTGTAGGGTTAGTTATGAGTTTTGGAGACATCTTGAATGTGATGGTAATGGAGGCTCAATTTTTTCATTACTCAGCAACCATGACATGAGCGTGTGGAAAGAGGATAGGAGGACATGGATAAGGATAGACTGTGATACCAGGGTGACTTTAGAAGTCCCATAAGGCGATGAAGTTCAGGGGAGGATATCAGGGAAGGCAATATTGCTCTTTGGAGAAGTCTAGATGAGTTTTTCCCCTCTTCTGGGCTCCCTTCCACCCTGGGCTTACACATGCATCAGAGAGGAACTTTCCATGGCTCATGTACCTGCACGCAGGGATAAATGGACAAAGCTATTCATGGCTTCTGGTGGTCATTTGGGAATTCTGGTGGCCCCAAACACCACCAACAATACACCAAAAGAGCTGAGGGGAATCAGTATCCCAGCCTACTTGTGTCCTATTCATAGCCCACTGTAGTGCTGGAACATACCAAGAGAAACTCAACAGTAACCATCTCTCACTTGGTTGTGGGATTTTTCTGCCTCCCCTACCTGGTTGCGAAGTCCTTAAAGACAGAAACCCTAGGTAATGCATCCTTATACTAGTATTAAAAGCAATGACAACAAGTGATGCATTGAGCGTCTATTATGTGCCAAAACTGTGCTAAGCCCCTCGTATGAATAATTTCATTCAGTCTTCACTAAAGCCCCATGAAGTAGGCATGCTATTATTATTAAGATTAACCCATCCTAAAGGTGAAGAAACTGAGGCTTAGGGTATAAGTAACTTGACCAAGGTTACCAGCTATCTGAAAACAGGCTTGGATTTTAATTCTGTCGAACTCCAGAACCACTACCCCGTACTGCCTCTTTGTACAACAGTCCCAGTGCCTAGCATCTGAGATGTGTTAGATGTTCCAAAAATGTTGGTTGAATTAACCTGGGAAGAATGAAAGAACTAGTTATGGGCTTTAGGGAGACATGGTCTAGGTCTTTGAGGGGCTATTTGAGTTGGTTTGTGGATAGGGGAAGTGAGTTAATAGGGAGGAGGAGCCTGGGGAACACCAGTCTGCTGGACACCACATCTCTGCTAAAAAAGAGCAGAGGCCTGGGAGCAGCCAGTGAATATGCCAATGGACACTGGCCCGCTGGGCTCTGCTCAGTTCCAAACACAGGCCAGGCCAAGCAGAGGATGGAATGAGGTCTGTGTATACCCTCAACGAGACCACTACCTGGCCTGCCCATAGAAAGATGGGGCCAGCTGGAAAGGTGGAAAGAGTTGTAGAAGTTCAGTGGGAAGAGAGGCTTCTAGGGCCTGTGCTGCTCAGGAAGGGCTTCATGGGAGAGGTGGGAACTTCAGCTGGGCCTCGAGTGCTAAGCAGAACAGAGACAGTCAAGGGAAGAAGAAGGAATTCCAGGCTGGGCTGAAAGGTGAGCAGAATTGGGGTGAGCAGAACCTAATGGCCAAAATGAATGGGGAAAGTGGAAGACTCTTTCATTTGCAAAGATCAGAAACACAATCTAGCTGGTTCAAGGGTAAAGAGGGCCTGTGTCAACGATAATTGAAACCCCACAGGATCCAAAGAGAGGAAAAGAAATATACCCAGACCTCAAAGGATCAGAGAGCCAGCAGTACCTGAGGCCCCTATTCCTTTTATCTGTCCTAATGTCTGTTTCTCTCTGTTTTCCATAGGCCACGTCATTTTCTCTCTATCCCTCTCTCCCTCTCTCCTTCTCTCTGTGCATCTGCTTCTTCCTCCTCCTCTCTCTACTCCTGCTTTTTCTGGATACTGCCCTTGCTACGGCTCATACAGCTTCTCAGCTCCAGCCCTCTCCTCCCTGCAACCATCTGACAACTATCTTGTTTCAGATTCTCAAAAGCCTCTGACTGGCCTAGCTAGTCTCTTTAAGCTATGTCTCCTAAAATCATTAGCCACCTTAAGAGCAGGTATCTCTCTCTGATCTAATGGCCCCGGCTGGGGCCATGCAATAAATATGGCGGCCCTTTTCTGAGCAGTGACTTCAGCAGGCTCTTTATTCAGGGATTCTGACTTCCTATGGCCAGGATGCTAGACCTCTTTGACTTCAATTTACAATTGTGTTGAAGCTCTTGTAATAACCATGTCATTTACTAGGCTCATAGAAAACCCATGGTCCACTGAGACTCCAAGATCTTTATCACAAGAATTGACCTATCCCTACCTTGCCCTCCTCTAAACTATCCTAAGTAACACTGTAGTCTCAGTCTGTTCTTCAAACACAGGATTTCTGTGCTGGTGCCATGACACAACAGATTGTTTATCTCACCAAAGGAAGAGTCATACCTTTCTCAGATTCTCTTCCTTCTGGCTTCACATAGTTTTTCTTTTGGATAAAAAAAGGAAAGAGATGTGAAGCAGAAAAGGATTTTTGAGGTTTGCAAGTTGACATTCCACCATTAAATTAATGCTAACAAAAGCCTGATTTTACTAATCCTGAGAGGAACTTGATCTCCAGATGCACTGGACTTGCTGGTTCAATGCCTGCACCACAAGACCTCTTCTACAGTCCAGAGTTGGGTGTTTTTCTTTTTAAAAGGCTTTGAAGTTACAAAGAGCATATATCACTTTTTAAAAGCAAGCCCAAAAATATTGTATAAGCAGCTTTGTTCAAGTGAAGGCTAACTGAATTAAATAGAACAGTCTCCTTTTGTAATGATGAAAGAAGAAAGGGGAGCGGGGAAGAAAAGGGGAAGGAGGGGAAAGAGAACGTGTGATGATGCATTTGTTCCTTCTCATCTCCCCAGTGTGGGGCTACTCCAGGGCTTAGTTCTGAGACCCAGATTGTTTTCTATCCACACTCACTCCCAAGAGGATCTTATCTAAGCTCATGATTTTAAATACCATCTATACTCTGAAGACTGTCAAATATTTATGTCCAGAATGGACCTCTCCTCCAAGTTCTAAAGTCAAATATTCAACTGCCTACTCAACACCTCCTCTTGGGTGTCTCATAGATATCTTCAACTTCACCTACATGACCCCCAGTATCTGCTCTTCCCTCCGTCTCCTCCATCTCAGTAAATAGCAAGTCCATCCTTCAAGCTGCTCAAGCACAAAACATGAGTCATTCCTGATTCCCCTCCTGCTCCCCACATACCCAATAGAGAATCCATCAGAAAATCCTCTTGGCTCTATCTTCAAAACATGTCCAGAATCTGACCAATTTCTTATTACTGTTACCACTCCTACCCTGACCCGGACTACCATAATTTCTTGCCATGTTATCAAAGCATTCGTCTCCTAGCTGCTCTCCTGTCCCCGCAAAGTGGGAAGAGTGATTCTTTTTAGATGATAAGTTAGATCATATCTTACTTACTTTGTACTAGGTACCGTATATGGTTATATATGTATATATATATGTCCAGCTGCATCTCTAAGAGAATGAAGCTTAGAGAAATGAAATACCTTATATAAGATCACATGGCTGCTCTATGAAGGAGCTGGACCTGAACACCCTAAGGCCCATGCTCTTTCCTTCAACCCAGTTGCTGAAGAATTCTACTTTTTTTCCCCACACATGTCCATTTCTCAAGGTTGCCTGATCAAGCCAATGCAATCTAAAGTCAGGTTCATAAAAAGCGATCTTAACAAAATCAGGTAGGCAAGGATGAAAGAAAAGCAGGAAGAATACTTCTGCAGGTTGGTCTTTTTTTTTTTAGGTTGGTCTTCTTGACAGCAGTTTACCTGCCCAATTTATCTTATTCAATTAGTCAATTCATCCAACTTATGATTTGATATGTCAGAAGGAGATTTTTCAACCAGATGTCTTGGGGCCATGTGAGGATAATGCCAACCATATTTTCTCTCCTTTTCCCTCCTTGGGATTCTGGGCCCTGTACTGTCATTTTATTTATTTTTCACATCATTCTGGGTGCAGTGTTCCACAGCCTCAGTGCCTCTTTTATTTCAACAATGACAGAAATCTCACAAATATCTGAGCATATCCTCCAAACATGGATAAATGTCTATGTTTCAGAATTCACAAATATCCCATTCAACCCATTTGTTTTTGTAAACTTGAACTTTCACATTTAAAATAAATTATGTACTAGACAAAAGAATTCACTTTGGATCTGAGCCTTCCTTTGTGATCTTCCTTCCTTCATCTGGATTAAAAGCAAAAGACATCCTAAAACATTGAGGCTTGTTTTGGATTCTCCAAAAGCTAGTTTTGAGGGCTGCTAGGAACCTCCTTCATCTTTCCTGGGTGGGAACCATGCCTGTTTGTTTTTTCTTCTGAATGTTGAAAGCATTCTGGGAATGGAAACTGCAAGACAGGATCCTGGAAACGGGACACAAGGGTGATGAGTTCCCCAAGAACAGCAAGGGCCTGGGCAGAAAAAGTAATCAATCCTCTTGAAGGTGCATAACCTCTCTCAAAAATAGTCCATGCAATTATATGCAAAAGATTGTTAGTATGCTTTAAACGGAAAAACAAAATGAGAACACTAATTCTTCAAAACATGAGAATAATTTATGATAGGAAGTAAATGGTGTGTCGGTGCAGAAGTGGGGAGGAGAGCTTAAAGACAGAGATGTTCAGTTTTGGCAAGTGCTCTCTCTGGCTTGTGGCTGTAGAAACTGACTGAGGCTCGTGGAGGAGCTAGCAACCAACCATAGTGCTGAGCCTGGAGGCAGAGTCACAGGAGTGGTAAAGGCATACCACAGTTTTGTTCAAGTGTCCATCCTCCTCCATGAAGCCACATGCTTCAGTAGCCACTCACCACACATCATCAGGGGATAGTTCCTGCTTCATTTAAGCCATTCTACTTCCCAGCTGTGGGCTTAGGCACATGACCATACCTGACCAATAAGATGGGAAGGCATCTGCTGAGGAGTTTCTAGGAAAGGTCTCCTCCCTACAAAGGAAGAGATATGGAAAGAGACCATTGTGAGATCTGGCTACAATGCCTGAACTGCAGTAGCCATCTTGTTATCAGTCTGAGACTGAGCCTGAAATACAACTAAGAGGCACAGTTGGGGCCCTGGAGCTTGGAGCCGACCTGTCTCTGGACTTTTAATTTTGTGAGTTAATATTTGTCTTTATCGTTTAGGATGCTGTGAATTGAGTTCCTATTAAATTGTATAAAGGCATCATAATTGCTAGAGAGAATTTCTTAAAACCCTTACCCCTGTATCTCATAAATGTGAAATCAAACAGAAAAATTTTTATTATTATAAGAGCTGTCACTAGAAATCCTTCTCGGGATAGAACTGCTTTGTTGGAAAAAACACCCTGAGATTTGTTGGGGTAGTAAGTGGAGCTTTAAAGATCTGAGTGTTAGCTGGAAAAAAAGGTGTCAGATAGGGGACTGCTCTGTACAATAAAGAAAGGAAACCTCTGGATACTTTGGAGGAAGACATGACAAAAAATAGAAGAGAAAAATCAACAAGAAAGCTTTGGGGTCTTGAGGAGTCCCCTCTCCCTTGGCTAGATTCACCAATACTCACTGTGAGTGTATCTCTAGTAAAGGGCCAAATTGTGCATTCAGGTTGACATTTGAATCAGAATGGTTAACACAGCTGCAAGAACCTAGAAGCAAAAGCACCGATAGACTTGGGGAGTGCTTTAGACTTCCCTGGACTTTAGAATTTGGGATTGAGAGCAATCTTTTCCAGAGCTCAAATACTAAGAAGGCCCCAGCTGACAACTGGATACAGGGCCAGCTTTTCATCCTATTTGAGGAGCAGACCAAAGGCTTACCAAGGCCCCTCTATATTGTAGATCTTCAGTAGCAGTGCAAAAGCTCCAGACAGGGTGAAAGGAAAAAAATGTAAAATAAGTCTATCCCATGTCCAGCATTTGAAGAATGGAGTTTCCCTGAGAGATAAAGTAGCTGGAGCTACCAAACAGATATAAAGCCATTCCTGGAGAACCACCAATGAATAATCTAGTAAGTGTGGCAGAGTATGAGCTAAACTGTCTCTGGCTCTGGGAGAAGAAGTTGGTCTTTGTTCTCTTGCCTTCGCTTGGCCTGCTGGAAAGGCGCTATTGGCCTGGACCTGAGATGTTCCAAGGAATCTGCTAAGGTTGTCTAAATCTCCCCATCACTCCCATTCCTGCTATTTCATAGGAAGAATAATGGAACTATTAGAAGAAACCCAAGAAGCATCTCTAAGGATGACAGAAGACCCCAAAGGACACAGGATCTGCTGATACTTTCTAATCTTTCTTACAACTGAAGCCTGGGTCTTGGGAAATATGGGAGGCTTTAGGGAAGAAGCTCAGACTATAGGGATCAGGCTGGACAATGGAATTCACAATTCTTGGACTTCAGTACCTGAATAAGGGCAAACCCAAAAGACAAGCTAGCTCAGACACTTGGCAATCTGACCAAGAGGCCTGAGTATGGACCAGAATGGAGAAAGTGCCCAGTCAAAACCATACCACAAGGCAGGATTCATAACAGGACTCCTGACTCCAGGCTAACTGCCTGAAATTCCAGCTGTTGCTCTCTTGGGCATCCGTGAACTCATGCTCAACGCTTGAAATGCATCACTCACTGACTTTAGAAACATGCTCTTGAGGGAGGTGAAAGACTCTTAGTACTTCTCTGGGCAGAAAAGCCTTGCTCATTTCTCTGGTGATTCCAGGCCTGACTTCACCAGATAGCATCCCAATGAGCCCAGCAAATGTGCCCAGACACTTCCTGAGTGTCTCCCAGCCACTATCAGCTGACCACTATTGGCTCCCCAAGTGTCTGGGGTCTCAGATATGAGCTTACAAGTTCACCAGACAGGACCAAGGCCAGCTTTCAAGAAATAATGGCAGGGGACTTGTTTCCCCTCTGAGCTCTGCTCACCCATCTTTCCACCATTCCAAGATTTTCTCAAGTGTGCACACCTAACTTTGGTGGAACATGGGTAAGCATTTTAAATGTCATTGGTTGTATATTCTAATGCATACTTTGAAAAATAATCTTCCTTCAAAGGCAAAATTTTAGAGTCCCATTTTTGGTTGAGCCTATTTAATGGAAGGCAAATACATTCTACTCAGTCCATTTCTGACTGATTAGTAGTGGCTGTCTGAAGCATGGTGTTGAGATGCATGCTGAAGAAGCATCTGGGCTTGGCAAGAAAGAGTTTCACAATCAGTCAGTGGATAAAAGTGTGCAGATTGGGGCATAGATGCCACATACTGGCTACTTCTGGCCTGTAGCTTTCCTAGTGTTCATGGCTATTCTCTGTATGAATGCCCTGACCCCCAGCTTGTCAGCACCATGGCGCTAGGAGCTGAGGTGGAGATCTGAGCCAGCCTGGCCTCCTTGGCATCGGAATGTAGCACAGGGACTGTAACATAGCAGGGGTCCATATTTATGGGTCGATCTGTCAGACTTTGTGAAGATCATATCTAGAAATGTACATTCTGAACTGGGGTTCCTTTCACTCTCCCCACACAGGGAAACATTATAACCACTTTAGTGGATCAAGGGAGGCAAGAGCCTTGAATGTCCTCCCAGCTCTAATGGGAGTTTTCCTCCTGGGAGAAGAAAATGCCTGGTAAGTTAGTGCTGGTTGCCAACAGGAGGCCTCAGTTTCTCACCACATGGACTTCTCTGTAGGGCTGAGAAGTCCATGTCATGTGTCCTCATGACATGGCAGCTGGCTTCCCCAAAGCCAGTGATCCAAGAGTCGTCAAGCCACATCTTTTATGATCTAGTCTCAGAAGTCATACATCACTTTTGCCACATTCTTTTATTAGAATTGAGTCAATAAGTCCAGCCCATACTCAAAAGGAGGGGAATTAGGCTCCATTTTTGGAAGAGAGACATATTAAAGGGTTTATGGGCATATTTTAAAACCACCACAGTTATTACCTGTCAGGCATTGTATAGGTGCAAGAGGTGTAGACATGAGTCCTATAAAATCCCTGCCCTCAAGAACCTTTAGCTTAACAAATGTTACACTGGATGACATAGCTGTGGGAACAGAGAAGAGGACGTTTTCTACTGGGGAGGGGGCACAGTGAAAGAGGAGTCTCTGAGAGGAGGTAACATTTGATGTGAACTTTGATGTGTGAGTAGGAACGAGTTAGATTAGATGAACTAATACTCAACACCTATTCCAACCTCCCTCCAGCGTGCCTGTACTGCAAAAGACATTACGATAAAACTACATTTCCCGGATTCCCTTGTAGGCAATGCTCTGGGTAGGATTTTGGTTCTGTCAGTAAGCTACACAAAAGCAAGATCTAGGGGGCAGAAGTCAGGCATGGGCCAAGCTTTCATTCCTCTGTTATTTCTGCTGATAAGTCTGCCATGGAGGTGTTCGCGTTTTCCACAGCACAGGTGGCCGAGGCGCCAATATTCAGACACTGGATCATGGGTGTCCAGAGAAAAAGTGGGACATCATTTTGCTAATGAGACTGTGGCTGGTGCAGCATGGTTCTGGGGTGGCAACTGTGCCAATTGGTGAGTGGTTTCCCGAGAGCAGAAAAAGCACAGGCCTTCTAACACCTCTTCTAGAGTTGGGAAAGGAGGACTCAGCATGGGGACGTCTTTCCTCAGACTCTCATATCTGTGTCTATTCTTCCTCAACTCTTTTCTGTTCTTAACTAAGTGAGCCCCACACCTCTTTGCAAGCACTCAGGTGACCTTACTTTGGAAAGTGCCAGAATCGTGGAGCCTTAGCTGCAACTGAGAATGAAGCAGGTTCATTTTAACAACCAATTACTTCAAGTTAAAAACCATGAAATGCCAACAAAAAATTAATCTTGCCCTCTCCAGTCTTTTGTTGTCTCCCTCACTGAATCCATTCACAGACCCACAGGCAAAGCTGTCAGCCAAATGGAGGTTTTGCTGGATTCATTTAAGAGATAAATATGGGAACTTTAGAAGTTATAAACCCAGAAGTTGTCAGGAACCCAGCTTTGCTTCACTGAGGTTTACCCAGGATTCCTGGGCTGCAATGCGCAGGTTGGGATAGAGCTCCCCTCCCACTATCCCTGGACTGCAGTGACTCTGGCTCCTCCTGCGGTTTTTATTGCCTTTGTCTTCAATTGCTAATGCATCAACACCACTTGCCAGCCTCTGCATGGCTCTCTAGCACTTCCAGTACCACCAATGCCCCCCCCCACACACATGCTACCCCAGATGTGATTTGGAAACTGACATCCCCACACTCATATAATAAATATTTATAGCTTAAAAGAAGACAGGCTGGAAAGCACACAACAGCCGTGGATCCCACCCACAGTGGGACTTGCCCGGTGTCAGCTTGGCTTGTAAACTTCTCTGAGTGTAGGGCAGGCGTCCTGGGAAGAGGCTATAAACACACACTGCTTGGCTTGAGCTCCTAACTGACAAAATTTTGAAACCGGAAACCTATTCCAGGTTTTCTGCCTAGCCCATGAGCCTTAGCTCTTCATGGGTGCATGCCCTCAATGGAAGATAAGTGTGAGAATGAGATGGATTTGACTTTTGAAAGATGGCTCTTTTTTGAACAGCAGTAAGAAAAGAGTACCAAGATGTCACCAAAACAAGACCCCCTTATGCAGCTTCTAAACATTTTCTAGGTCCTAGACCCCTTTCAGAATATGATTAAAGCTCTGAGTACTCTCCCCAGAAAAAAAGGCACACAGGCATAAACACACAACACTGTGCATCTGATAACTTCAGGGATTGAAAGATGAATTAGACTCAGGCCTTTGGCTTCCAGAAACTAACAGTCTTATAGAGAAGGCAAACAAACAAATAAAAATGCATATAAATATAAATAAGAAAATTACCAGCACTCTGAAAGAGTGTGGTGCTTAAGTATTTTGAGACTTCATGGGGAAGAGAGATCAAGAGTTGTAAGGTCAAGAGTCAAGCAGAACACAAAAGAACCAGTCCTAAATGCTATTCATGTGTACTCCAGATGTCCATGGAAGGCCTCTGTTCCTTGAGCTCTCTCCAGCGTTTCTGTTGGTTCCTGTAGGGACTTTGGTCTCATGGCCCTTCTCAAAATTTGGGCTTCTTCACACACTACTTCTGTTCCCATACATCTTCCCCATCGTGAAATCCAGTCACTCCTTTGGTTTCCACAACAACAACAACAACAAAAAATCAATTACACCAAGCATTTATACAGTTTTTACAAAATATGGGAGAGGGGATCCTGGAAAAGGATCATATTATACAGTACCTGGCCTTCTGCCATCCACTGAATGCTCCTGTCTTTTCTCCACACTTTTATTTCTTTTACCCATCTATTTCAGGAGCAACTCATAAAGTTCCTGAGCTGACACCCAGGCCTGGGATGAGGATGAGATGAGGGTCGGTGGGGAAGGGACTAACCTCTCTCTAAGCACTTGTCAAAACCTCCTCCCAAAACTCACACACACTGCTTTCTCTAAGGAGAATTCAGCAATAAATTTCTCTCTATCCCACTTATATTGGTTAGTTGTAGAAAACAAAATCCATTCTGTCTAGATTAAGTAAGAAAGAATTTATGACAGGATATTAAGTGTCTTACAGAACTACTAGGAAGGATTTAGAAAAGATGAGGTTGAGTTTTCAGAGAAGCTTCCCAAAGAAGATCTGGGTCACCAAGGAAGCTGCTCACTCTAGGACCAGCACTGCTCCTGCCACAAGGCCATCAGCAAAATGGGTGACTCTGGCCTCCCAACATCCATGAGACTAGTGACAGGACACCAGAATGTCTGTTCACCAGAGAAAGCTCAATCAGTCCCTCAACTGCAATGCCAGCAGAGACAGCAGGAGCAGCAGAAGTATGGTCTCTGCCTGGCTTCCACCCAGATCTCCCACAAGAACATCCCATGGTTGGCTCTTAATTACCTACAGATCCCTGATTGCATAGGAGTCTGGGAAATGTAGTTTTTAGATTTCCAGCCTTTTCAGTACAGGACAGTCCACTAAAAGGTAGATGGAATGAAGGTGCATGCCACTCTACTATGTACATACCACACCATATTACTTTGCATGGGAGAAGAGAGGAAGGAGGTTTAGTGGAGAAAAGAGCTGACTTTTATTAAGCACCTATTATATACTAGGTAATTTATATTCATTACTTATTTAATTCCTACAACACCTTATGAGTAGGTGTTATCACCATATTAAATGTATGGGAACTAAGGCTTACAGTGGATAAATTATTTGCCCATTTCCTGTCGAGACAGACACCCCATCCCCACTCCCAGAGCCCATACAAACTAAGGAAGAGTAAATGGACAGGTTTGTGCATTAGAAATTCCAAATGTTCTACATGGTCTTCACCTTAACATCCTTTGTACACAAGCTCCTCCTATGTTGACCAACATTCACTCCCACTGAGCACCTCGGGAACCACCTCATCTGCCAGTTCCTGCCTGAGACTGTCACCCGAGGTGATGTTCTGCTGTGCTGACATACCCTCTTGCCACCCTTCTGGGAGCGCACAGGCTGCCTCTTAGATGCTTTCCTATAGTAGGAGTCTTTCTATATTTCTTCCAACATCATCAAAAATTCTGGAACAGCCATTGTTCAGTTGCTTCATAAATTCAATCCCTCAGCCTCTGGGGAGCTGTCCTGGAGACCTCATCATTGTGCTCATTCATTGTGCCTCATCATCAGTGTTCTCCACCCTTCCCATTCAAATGGTGGCTTTGGGTTCTGTAGTCCTCTTGTCTGTCAGTTACCAGCCACGCTACAAACTTAACTAATCTCTGACTTTCAAACTCAGGTATCCCACGTGCAGTGTCTCAAGTACTCATACTTGTCTTCCTCAGACTGATGGATATATGGGTCTCCCACTGGCCTTTTATGCCTCAAAGACCTTCATCGATACTCATCTGTGCAGAGTGACTGAAGCCAGTCTCTACAAACCTATTGTGAGGATTTAGTGGGTTCGTTATGAGCTGCCCCAACACATGTTTGGACCTCAATAAATTCTAGTTGCTTAACTCTACTCCTTTCTATAGTAGACTACTTTTGGAATGGTTCCTGATGATTGGGTTTGTGAGTATCCACGCCCTGGTGTAATCTCCTCTGTGTGTGTTTATGTGTGTGTTTTTGTATGCATTTGTATGTGTTTGTGTGTTATGTGTGTATGTGTGTGTGCTTATCTGTGTGTGTGTGTGTGTGTATGTGTGTGTGTGTGTGTAGCCTAGATCTAGTGAGTTGCTTCTAACAAACAATATGGCAAAATTGATTGGGTGTCACTTCCAAGATGATGCTACAAAGGACTATAACTTCCATCTTGCTTTCATTCTCTCCCTCTTGTCTTCTTAGCTTTCTGGCTTTGCTAAAGCAAGCTGCCATGTTGGAGAGGCCCACATGGCGAGGAGCTGAGGGGGTCCTCCAGCCAATGGCTAGGAAGAAACCGAATCCTGCCAACAGAAACATGAGCATACTTGAGAAGAGCATCTTTCCCCAGTCAAGCCTTGAGATGACTGCATCCCAGGTGACATCTTCCTTCCAGCCTGTGATATACTCTGACACAGAGGACCCAGGTAGGCTGTACCTGGATTCCTGACCTATAAAAACTGTGAAAAAAATATATGTTGTTTTAAGCCACTAAATTTTAGGATAATTTGTTATACTGCAATAAATAACTAATACACTTCCCTTCAGAGTATCATGAGTTCCATATCTGGACCAAAGCTCTCTGTGAGTGAAGAGGAGAAAGATACATACTCTCATTTGCATGGTCTTATCATCCACCCAAGGGAAGATATCTGAGAGTTCATCACAGTCAGGATCCACTGGGTCTACCCATCAGGTGCAGACTCTAGCCTGAGCACTCACCCTTGTGATATGGGCCACACACACTTGTGTGCCCTTAACCACCACAGCTGTCTCCCTCATTCTGAAACAGAAGTAGTGATGCCAGAACCTCTCTCTTTGGCCCACAGAGCCAGGACTGTGGTAAGTAAGGCAAGGGAGGTACCCAGGGCACAACACTGTAGAAGGCACTGCCTCTCTGCAAAGTCATGCAAAGGCAAAGTCAACACCTGAGAGCATCTCCTTAAATTTTGTGCCCTCGGTGCTTCACTTGCTTCACCTTAGTTCCAGCCAGCTTCCAGGGCAGACCTTCCCTGTACTCCTCCCATAGCCTCGACAAACATGAAACAGGTCCTGGCCAACCACAGTAGTCAGATTTCCTGCTGACCCTTCTATGCCAGGCTTCCTCAGTTTAGGAGTCTTCAGTAAACAGACATATTTAAATCTCTCTTTCCTAATGTCTCCTCGAAAGATACTGGTCTTTTGGCTTGTGTAGTAAGAAACTCCTTCTCCTTTTTCACACCAACGGACAATGACAGAGGCAGAACATGGTTAAGCCCACCCTACCTACCACCAACTTGCACCCAAGGGAGAAAAAAGAAGAAAAGCATTGTGATAAAAATAGATAAATTGGACTATATCAAAATTCAAAACTTTTGTGCATCAAAGGACACAATCAACAGAGTGCAAAGGCAACCCACAGAATGGAAGAAAATATGTGTAAATCATATATCTGATACAGAGTTAATATCCACAATTTATAAAGAATTCATGCAAATCAACAAACAAAAATCCCTCTTCTTTAAAAAAAAAAAATGGGCAAAGACTCAAATAAACATTTCTCCAAAGAGGATACACAAATAGCCAACAATCACACGTAAAGATGCTCTACATTACAAATTATTAGAGAAATACAAATCAAAACTACAATAACATACCACCTCACACCCACTAGGATGGCTCTTATTTACGAAAAAAAAAAATAGAAAATAAGTGCTAGAGAAGATATGGAGAAATTGGAACCATGTGCATAACTGGTGGAATGTAAAATGATGCATCTGCTATGTAAAACAGTATGATGGTTCCTCAAAAAATGTGAAATAGAACTACCATATGGTCCAGCAACTGCACATCTAAGTATATTCCTTAAGAAATTGAAAGCAAGGTCTTGAAAGGATATTTGTACACCCATGTTCGTAGCAGCATTACTCACAATAGCCAAAAGTTTGAAGCTACCCAAGTATCTATTGACAGATAAAGGAATAAACAAAATATGGTACTTACATACAATAGAATATTATTCATTCTTAGAAATAAAGGGAATTCTCACCCATGCTACATGAATGAACCTTAAGGACATCATGCTAAGTGAAATAAGCCAGTCACAAAAAGACAAATATTAACCTAGAGTAGTTAAATTTATAGAGACTTAAAGTAGAATGGTAGTTGCCGGGGGCTGAGGGAGGGAACAATGAGAAGTTTCATGAGTATAAAGTTTCAGTTTTACAAGATGAGAAGAGTTCTGGAGATTGGCTATACAGCATTGCAAATGTATTTAACACTATAGAACTGTATACTTTTAAATAGTTAACATGATAAATTTTTATGTTATATGTATCTTATCACAATAAAAACTTTTACAAAAAGAAAAGCACTGTGCATAAACTGCTTCCCTCTGCCTTCTCTGTATTACATAGTGTTTGAACATTGCAATTTGGACCAGAAGGGGCCTTTAGAATGTCTCCCCAGAGTCTGCAGGGCACTATATAGTTTAAAGAGTATGAGCACAGCTACCATTTGGGGAGTGCAGGTACTGTGCTAAATTATTTACTTGTGTTTCCTATTTAGCCTACATGAAGACATTAGGAGGCAAGGATCATTATTAAAGAGGAACTTCAGGCTTCAACAGGTTAAGTAACTTGCCTGAGGTCACAGAGCTAATACACTGTGGCCCTGGGACCTGAACCCAAGTCTAGATGGGCCCTGAGGCTGTGTGGCAGCCACTGTGCAACACTCTCTCTCTGGTAGAGGCTAACTTTTCAAAGTCCACTTTGTTTCTTCTCCCTATCATGATCAGAACCCTGGCGTAAGAGGTTCTCTATCCTCCTCATTCCCTCCTCTGCCTCCAAGAAATGTTAACTAAACATACAAGAATAACTTCATATCTTTTCCACATCCACGCCCCAAAAAGGCCCACCCAGACCAAATCACACACAGGAGGCAGTCATGGGCGTGATAAGTGTTGAGCTACCCTGGAAGGGAGCCCATGAATGAGCTTTAAAGCTGAACACCCCTTCTTAGCTGTTTGACACTGAGCAGGTGACACCTCTCTAGGCCTCATTCATCATTTGTAAAAAAAAAGGGGTAAGTAATGCTCACCTCTCAGGGCCATTAGGAGGATTAAATGAGTACACAGTTGATCCTTGAACAGCAAGGATTAGAGGCACCAACTCTCACTCAGTCAAAAATCCACGTGTAACTTTTAATTCTATAGTAAGCCCTTCACATCCGTAGATTCAACCAGCCTCGAATCTAAAACAGTACTTTCAGTTCTCCATTAGGAATCAGCAGTTGGGAATACAAAAATACTTTTTTTCCATCCACAGCTGTTTTAATTGGGCGGGAAAAGCCACATATAAGTGGACCTGTGCAGTTCGAACCTGTTATTCAAGGGTCGACTGTATGTATGTATGTATGTATGTATGTACGTACGTACGTATGTACAAAATCTCCCATGTCAGCCAAGGTTTCCTGCTCTTTGGAATTCAGAACCATTGGCTAGAATTTCATCTCAGGCTCTGCAAGGCATGAGACCCATTTAAAAATTTATTCCTCCATAGATCGAAGTAGTATCACTTTCCTTAGAAGGCAAAGAGGTTATTATTGGTCTTGGTTTTAAATATTATCTTCTCCGTTATGCAAGAAACGCTTTAAGAACTGTGCCAGGTCCATTGTGTTGACTTTGAGGACCAAGAGGCCAAAGGAAATCTGGGAAGGAACAGTCCTCTGTATTAAAGCAGAGACTGGGCCCCTCCCGGGCTTTCTATAGAAGATATTCTGATATAAGAAACTCAACCTGACCTTAACTCTGCCTGTAAGTCTCTCATCTCTGCCTTCCCCTGTTTTTCTAAACAGGCCTTTCCTTGGGGTAGCAGAATGGCTGCTGACAGTTTCCAAGGCTACGTGATTCCTTGTTCATATCTAATGGACTTATGTGGTTGTATGCTCACTCCTAAAACAATCCCACTGGCCAAGGGAACGCCAAGGGGATTGGGATTATGTTGATGACTTAGGCCAACTGGAACCTACTCATGAAACCAAGAGACTTAAACCACATTGTTGCTATACACAATGAGATGGCTACTGGACAGGTAATCATAATATCCAATACAAAACCCAATACAAAAAGTGCGGGTGTGTTGTGTTGTATATGTCAGTGTGTATATGTGTGATGCGTCAGTGTATATATGTTTGTGTGTATAAGTATGTTTTGTGCATGTGATGTTTGTGTGAGATGCGTGTATATAAGTGTATGTATGTTGTGTGTATACATATGTGTATGTGAAGTGTGTCTGTGTGTGTTAGTTGAAAGGACCATGTGCCCAGACTATTGTCCCTTCCATTTGGGGACTTTCACTCTCGCCTCTGCTGCTACCACCTTGCTGGCCAATAGGGGGCACTGTGATCCCCATTGATCCTTTGACTAATGCGTATGCAAAGTCCCTTTTCCCCTAGGCACAGATGATAGGTTGGAAATTTTAAAAACTTGACTAACAAAAAAGGAGAACAGAGAGGATATCTTTAAAAGAGTGTAAGAAACATACGAAGTTATTTCTGACAATGTATGGTGCTTAACCAATGATTACCTCCTATTTTCCCCAAAGTGCAATCTGCTTTTGAGCCTTCCCAGCTCCTGCCTGGTTTTAACTTACAAGTATCACCTTATTCCCTGCTTTGCAGAACAGTCTCCAAGAGGTTTGTCCCTTGTAGCCAAAGCCAAAAATCCCATCTGTACCACCATTTCACCTCAGGGCCCTCCCCCCAACACATCATTGTTCCAGGAGACTTTTTTGCCCTTCCCAACAAGGAGATCCACAGTAAAACAGCTTCATTATACCCTGTGTGGTATGAATCAGCACAATCTAAACAAATGGAAAGGTGACCTCAAACGCTCTCAATCAATGCACTTTAGACTGCTACAAAGAACTAGACAGAAGGTCATCTTCTCCCCAAACCCTAGTCTAGTGCGGATTCTAGCTACCTAGCCTACTGCCCAGCCCCTCCCTTCACCACACAGCCCCCGCACACGCGCACACACCGCGATCAGTGGAGCCACAATCCTGAGCAGCCCTCTGCTGCCCTCTCCTGGGGCCTTGCTTAAACAGCCCTGGAGTTCACCAGCAGCTGGGGACGGGAAGGGTGTGGGGGAGTGAGGGGGGAGGGAGGGGCTCTCTTTCCCAACTCTATCAGAGATCCTTTTTGGTCTGATCACTAGAACAGTTCACCAATATTTTAACTAACTCATCGCTAATTAGGTGTTCAAACAAAATGAAAAATTTTTAAAGTTGGCAAGGATTTAAAACTCTCACCTCAAAGTGAAGATTAAAAGGGCTTATTCATTCATTCATTCATTCATTCATTCATGAGTCAAATGTTTATTGTACACCTCCTGTTTGCTAGACACTGTGTTGGCAAAAAGGACACAAAAAGGAATAAAAAGGAAACTATCCCATAAAAGAATAATAAGATGTTGGGATAGACTATACAAGAGAAGCTACTTATATAAGGAGGAAACAACACCTGAGCAGAATAAGAGTCACATCCAGCATGGGATAAGGGACCTGAGTTTGAGTCTTCCAAGGAGAGAGGCAGAGAAAACCATGTGAAGGCCCAAAAGTAAGTGACTGAGGTTGGCAATAGCTAGAGCTGACATGGGGAAAGTAGACATCGGCCAGGGAGGGCAGAGCCTCGGACAGGGTAGAAAGAAGTCTGGACCTTATTTTCAGTGCAGTGGAAGCCATCAAAGGGTTGGAAGGTAGATTTCTAAGATTGTGCCCTCCCACTCTTCCTGCTATACTTCTGCCTGCTCCCTGTCTCTTGCTGGCTGTGTTTCCATCCACTTTTAAATGCTTGTTTTCCTCACAGCTCCGTCCTGGGTTCTCTTTTCTTCTCTTCTCCCTCCATCCCACCCATTCCTACGATTCTAAATAACATTCATATATGGGTGTGCATTTCCACCTGGATCTCTCCTTCTGGCTCCAGACCCATGTATCAAACTGCCTACTTGTTATCTGCTTTTGGATTTTGCTAACATCTCAACCTTAACATCTCAGCCTTGCACTCTTGATATAATCTCAGCCTAATCCCCTTCACTCTCAAACCTATTTCTACTCTAAGTCTTTCCCATTTCTGCAAATGGTATCACTTACTGAGACTAAAATGTAACTGTGCCAGAATATGATGTTTTTAAAAGTCCCTCGACCCTTCCTCAACCATTGCCCTTTTTTTTTTTTCATTTTAAAATGTATATCTTTATAAGGTGGGTAAACTTAAATGGTCCAGAAAGATACAAAATGAAAAGAAGGCCACTGGGCATCAGCTGTGAGTCCTTCCTATTACTCACCCTACACCCAAGCCATCAACAAATCTTGCTGATTCTTCTTCCAGAATGTGTCTCAGATTTGTCCATTTCTATCCCCTCTGCCCAGCCCATGCTGTAGCCTGCTCCCCTCCATCTCTGGCTTGGAACTCTGCAACAGCCTCTTAATTGGCTACTTTACTGCAACTTTTGCCCTCCTGCTTGCCCATTCTCCACACAACAGCCAGAGTGACAGAGGATGTTACAGTCTGGGAAACTAGAGCATGCCACTTTCCTACTTCATATTCATTAACTGCTTCCCTTTATGCTTAACAGAAAACCAATCTCTGCCAATAAAACCTGGCCTATCTTTGCCATCCTATCTCCAGCCTTCCTCTCCTGTGTTTGCTATGCTCACCACCCTGGTCTTTTCTTTTTAGTTCCTTCAAACAACTCCAAGCTGTTTACTGCCTCCCAACCTTTGTATATGTGTAACTTCCTCTGCTGGGAACGCTCCTGCCTTCATCTCCATGGAGCAGGTTACTTCTTGTTCTTCAAATGTCAGCCTAAATGCCTCCTATCAGCAAGATCTTTGTCTACTCCATCCAAAGCATGTCTACTTCTAGGTCTATCTGATATTAAAACATGTTTTGAAATTTCAGTCTATAAAGTCATTTGATATGAGAAGAAATTAATGGAACTAAAGAAAGGATCAGACTCTAATGCACAAGGGAATTTAGTATACTGTATAGGTGTAAAGATGAAATTTCAAACCACTGAGGAAAAGAGAGATTAGTAAATCATTGGTGATGGCACGACTACTCAGTACCTATTGAGATAAGAACAAAGCTGGGTTATACTCAAATCATTTCCAGACAAATCAAATATTTAATGTAAAAAATAAATAATAAAATATCTAAAAAGGTGGGTTAATTTAGTACTAGTCTGAGAAGGCTATAATATCTATAGATTTCTGAGAAAGCTATAAAATCTAGGAGCTGTAAAGGGAAAGGTTAATAAATTTGTCTAAGTAGCAATGTAATTTTGGTCCTAAAAATATGGGGGAAAAAAACAACTAAAACTTAAATCAAAAGACTAAGTTCCAAAACAAGAAAACCATATTTAAAACATATTTGTTTAAGAGCTTTTTTCCTTAACTTAAATAGAACTGATATAAATGAATATGAAAAAAACACCAGCCTAATAAAAATTGTGCAAAGGATAGAAATAGTTTATAGAAAAATAAATTCAAAAGATAATAAACATATGGAAAGACACTCCACTTCATATATAATTAAAGAAATGCGAATCAAAATAGTAAGAAAACATTTTTTTTCAAGGATCAAACTGGTGCAAGTTTTCTCTGATGCTGGCCGGGATCTGAGCAAATTAATATTGTCACCTACTTTTGATGGAGGCAGGTATAAATTGACGCAGTTTTACTGCACGTTAATTCGGTAAATTCCAAAATTTAAAAGGCACATATCCTTTCACATAGGAAAGAATCTAGATATGGTTATACCTACAAAAAATACAGTCATACATGTATACAGGAATCTACTTGACAGAATTTTTATAAAAGCAAAACCCAAAGTGTCCGTTAAAAGTTGATAAATTCTCCATCATCCACATGACACAATACCATGCAGAGGTTAAGAAGGATAAAGAAGATCTGGATGTGCTGATGGAGAAAGATTTTTAAGACATTTAATTCTCTTAATAATAAGTAAGATAATTCTTAATTCTCTTATTCTCAAAAGTATGGTGTAGAGGAAAATAATCTCTTTTGTATAAATTATAACATTGACAAGTATGTGGATACACACATTTTTCTGGAAGGAATTACAGGAAATTCTTTATCTTTGGAGCTACATTTCGTATTTTTCTGGAGTAATGCTGAAGGACTTGACAATTTTTAATTTGGATTTATATTATTTTTTAACACTTAAAAAACTTAGCACTCAACTATTTGTTATCAAATTATATCCTTTCAGTCTTAAATGCACCTTTCAATATATACTCTGCTAAACAACGTAACTCCTTCAAGCGTGTCTCCTTTAAAGCGAGCAAGACGCCATGCATTCTCAGTTAAAGGCATTGGAAGGGTCACGGCAGGAGGAAGAGGGTTTACTGCCAGTGTCTGGGTTGGTATGATGGCATTTGCTGAAGCCTGCCCCAGCCGTGGCACAGAACACTATCCCTCTGTAACCCTGCAGCCCCAACCTGCCAATAACCTTTCCACAGCTCTCTCCACAAAAGCTTGAGCCCCAAGGTGGCCCACAAGCTTCAAAGGCCTCCTGCCGAAGCCTGGGCTACCAACCACCCACATCATCAAGTGCTGATGACTTGCATTCCAGAGGGTGGGCTATTCCTTGTCCAGTGACTCCAAACCACTCCAGCCTGCCCAAATCAGCCAACTTCTCTGCCATCCTGTGGCTGACCCACACTGCTATGGACTGAACTTTGTTCCCCCGCACCCCCCAAATTCAAATGTTAAGCCCTAACTGCCAATGGGTTGATATTTGGAGATGGGGCCTTTGGGTGGTAACCGCATTTAGATGAGGTCATGAGGGTGGGGCCCTCATGATGAGATTCATGCTTTAGCAGAAGAGACACCAGAAAGCTTGTTTTCTTCTTCCTCAGCCAGGTGAGAACACAGCCAGAGGTGGCAGTTGGCAAGCCAGGAAGACAGTCCTGGCCAGAGAACCTAATCAGCTGACTCCTTCACCTTAGACTTCCCAGCCTTGGTGACTGTAAGAAATACATTCTATTATTTAAACCACCCCGTTTACGGCAGCCCAAGCTGACTAATCCATACACCTTCTCCAGTGAAAGAGGAATCCTTCTCAAGTTTGTCCTTCTTTAGGTACACTCCCTCAGCCTTAGGGTACCAAATAGTTTCCTTACTTCTTTATCACAGTTAATAATTATTTACATTAAACTTCCTCTATTTAACTTCCTATGTGGTTTCTATCTCCTCATTGGACCCAACTGATTCGCCAATATTTTTTATCCTAGCAATTATTTATTTCTTAGCACTTATCCTAATTTGTAATTATTTTATTTCTTTTATTATTTACTTATTGCTCATGTGCCTCCCACTAGACTGTATATGCCAAGTCTGTCTTCTGTGTCTTTTCACTTAGTACATAGTAGGTGCTCAGTAAAGCTTTATTGACTGAATGGAAAGCATTAATGTATAATGATTAAGAGTGTGGACTCTGGGTTAAAATCCTCGTTCAGCCTCTTAACTGCGTGACTTTGGGCAGGGTACTTAACCGTGCCTCAGTTAGTCCATCTGCAAAATGGGGATAATAATAGTACCTACCTCACGTTACTAAACATAAAGCAGTTAGAAGAGTTCCTGTTGCATAGTAAGTGCTATATAAACTATGTTATGTGAAGAAATGTCAAGGGGAATGAAGACAGTCTGGAAACTGGTGGAATGATCATTATCTTCAAATAGCTGAAGTACAGTCATGTACAAGGCCCCATTAGACAAAACTACAATAGAAATGGAAAATTACAGGAAGCTGAACTCATTATAAAGCATTCAAATAGTTTCAGCCATCCTAGAGTGACAAATCATTCCTGGTTTGCCCGGGGTCCAAATTTTAAAACTGAAAGTCCCACCGTGGGAAACCAGATAGTTGGTCCCAATAGACTTCCTTCATGAAGTGGTGAGTGCCCCTCTCTGACAGGTGTGAGTGGAAGCTGAAGAACCACAGTTCAGAGATGTTAGAGAAATCATTTCTGCCTGAGAAAGGCACTGGGACTAGAAAAGCTTTAAACTAGATAACGAGGTATATTTTAACAGAAGTAGCATGCATATGGAGACAGAAAAACAAGGTTTAAATTTTGGCTCTGCAGCTTAATAGCTGTGTGATCTTGGCTAACAACTTTCTGAGCCTCAGTTCCTTGATCTATAACGTGGGAACAATCATTTTCAACTTGTAAGGTTGTTGTCTGAATTAGACATAATGTATGGAAAGTGTCTTGCATAGTGACTGACAAAGTGTAAGTACTGAAGAAATTAAACTTTCCACTCAGAGGTCTGACTTTAGGTTCTCTGAGCAGTGGTCCTCAACGTATGATCTTCATGACCAGAAGCATCTTGTTAGAAGGGCAAATTCCACACCCTGACCCACACCTACAGAATAAGAAACTGGGGGTCAGGCCGAGAAATCTGAGTTTTACCTAGTTCTCCAGCTGATGTTTGTTACACTAAAAAGTTTAAGAGGCACTGCTGTGAGGGACAGTCTGAAACACAAAAATAGAAAATCTCTTCAAAACTTGTAAAGTTCTCCCTTTCATAAAATAAAATTATTTTAAAGTGAAAATACTGCTAAAATGTGGATCCCAATGCCTTTCTTTCTTTCT
>CM053510.1:32962996-32995626 GCA_028627145.1 Eidolon dupreanum | reverse complement strand
CCTTATTTTAATAATTGACAGGGGAAAGAACAATTTAAAAATGCACCTGCAAAGACTTATCCAATTAATAGCCTCTATTAGGGCTGAATTGTGTCCTCTCAAAATTCATATGTTGTAGTCCTAACCGCCAGTACCTCAATGTGACTATATTTGGAGGTAGGATCATAATAAAGGCAATTAAGTTAAAACGAGGTCATTAGGGGGCCTTAACATAATATGACTGGTATCATTATAAGTAGAGGAAATTAGAACATAGACACAGAAGAAAGACCATGTGAAGACACAGGAAGAAGACAGCCATATATAAGCAAAGAAGAGAGGCCTCAGAGGAAACCAACTCCAACTTTGCGGACACATTGATCTTGAACTTCCAGTCTTCAGAACTGTAAGAAAATAAATTTCTGTTGTTCATATCACCCAGTCTGTAGTACTTTGTAATGGCAGTGCTAGCAAAATAATATAACTTCCTATTCTTTCTTAATAATGTATATAAACTACTTAAAACACTTTCCATTGTGCCCTGATATTTAAAAGATATCTAAGATCTCAAATATTCTTTGTTAGGATCAAAAATTTTATATTCCTTTTTAATAATTAACATATATTATCGACATAAAAAATAGCTAATTCTTTGGACTGGCTGAATGTAGATATTTACCAACACTACAACCAACCACAGTATCAACAACAGAGAACTAAAGAATCTTAGCTATTTTGAATATGTACTCAAGAAAACCTACACTGACCAAATACACTAATTGCTTTACCTTGATCTGGTGCACTCAGGCCCAACATAAGAGAATGGTATTTTGTGAACGGACATTGCCCAATCATATCAACTGAAATAAAATCTTTGTACTCGATCCAAAATGGGTTCTACAACTTAAAAATGTCTAATTCAATCAGCATCTGCTACAGTTAGGGAAAAATGAAAAACTGCCTGTAGCTGCTAGTGTCAAGAGTTGCAGTTTAAGGTCCAGTTGTAGCTAGGTGATTTTTTTTCTCCATCTGTTCCTCTCATTCCTTGTAGACTCTCTTCCCTGTATGGCCGCCATATGCTAGAATTCCTCAGAGATTGGTCTTGAGCCCTTTTCTTGTCATCCTACATTCTCTCTGTAGATTACTTCATTCAATAATTTTAAATTTCATTTATAGTTTTAAATTTCAGCTTTCAGACTTATTTCTCCAGCTCAGAATTTGTCTTCTAAGCTCCAGGTCTATATATCCAACTAGTGATTTACCTTTGCCCAGATGTACAACTCCTTAATCACTCCCATCTTGGAAGATGACACTTTGTTCCCCCAGTTGTTCATGCCAGAAACCTGGACACTACACCTTGATACTACTTTTTTAATGATCCCTATTTCCAATGCATTAGGAAGTCCTAGTGATTAAGACTATGTACATATTTATATTTACTATATATATTTCTATTATGTATGTTTATGATATATATGATATATGATATATATTAAGTATATTTATATTTTATAACATATTTTATAAACTTTTAATATATATTTGAAGACATATTATATAATATTTATAATATAGTAACTATATTCTATATTATTTAACACATTAATATTCTATTATTAATATTGAATATATTAATATGTTTATATTATATTTAACATATTATATATATATATATCTTCACCTCGCCTTAAATCTATTCTTAGCTATTTATCATGTGACACCTGGACAGTTGTTTCCTAAATCATCTCCCCACTTTCTCTCACTCTCCAATACATTCCCTGCAATGAAGCCAGAAAATTTTTTAAAAACACGAAATCAATTCTTTCTTTCACACACACATCCTCATTGATATATACACATTATTTCAAACTTTTCAGTTACATTACACTTAAGATAAAATCTAAACTCCTTAATATATCCTATATTAAAAGAGGCCTCAGAGACAAAGGCATTAAAAAGAAACAAACTTTCCTGAGAAAAACACTTGTAAGAGTTTACAAGTGAGTTCAGGCTTCAGACGGACTGGTTCATAAAACACACACCTCCCAAAGTTACAACATTTATAGTTAGTTGGTTCATGATAGAAAAAGAGCAATTTTGTCATATTGCCATATTTTTCCAAATTATTGAATATCTTCAGACTTACAAAGTCATTATTACAAAAGTCGGTGATGAAATTGTTTTTGTTAGGATGCCAGTAACATGCTGAAAGTTTCATTCACTTTGGAGACTATAGGTGGTATGACACTTCTTTTTTGATTTACCTCAGGGTGCAAAGTGTTTTGTGTTTTCTTACTGTGGGATGTGATGTGTACATTTACTTATACTCATATTGGAAGCAGGGCAAGGTGCTAGTTTCACTATACATAGATAAATCTGGGCATGACCTGGCTACTTCTTATGTTTTCAGCCTCAGATCTGACTATTTCTTGTTTTCAGCCTCAACTTATGCAATCTCCCCTTTTTTTGTGTTCCAGCCACATGGCCTTCTTTCAGGTTCACAGAGTTTTTTCTGAGCACACTGTCCCCTCTGTCTGGTACACACACCCCTATAGCCTTTACCTAGCCAAATATTACTCATCATTCCAATTGCTACTTATATGTCACTTCCTCCAAATCCTAATCTAAATTGAGTTATATTATTCAATCACAGTGTTCTTCATTGTCAGTTAGGAAGGCTTTTGTTGCCAGTAACTAAAAGACTAATTCAAACGTATTGCTAAAATCTTTAAGGCCAGAGAGGTTTTGGACATGGAGAATAACACCACTATGTGTATTTTTATTTAATGCTCACTTTATAAACCTTAGTGTATTTCCTGGAAATACTGTGCTGTGCTGTCCAAAACAGTAGCTACTAAGCACATGTGGCTACTGAGCACTTGAAATATGGTTAATACAACTGAGGAATTAAATTTTAAATTTTATTTTTATTAATTCAAAATTTAAAACTTGTAGTTGATTCAGTTATGAAAAACTTTTAAGTGGTTTGGAAAAACTCAAGTGTGTGAATTTCTTTTTTTGACTGTAAATTTTATGAAATCTAAATACAGATCCAGTATTTCCAATTAAAATTAAACTGAATTAAGTATATAAGTAAAGTACATACTGGATTTCTAAGACATAGTATGAAAAAAATGTAATTTCAATTTTTATATTGATTACATGTTGAAATATTTTGGACACATGGGGTTAAATAAAATATATTACTAAAATTAATTACATTTACTTCTTTTTACTTTTTTAAATATGGCTACTAGAAAATTTTAAATTACCTATGTAGCTAGCATTACGTTTGTATTGGACAGCACAACTCCAAACACTGAAATAGTTAACAACTAACCAAAACATAAATTTAACAAAGTTTCCACTTAAAGGTTTTGAGGGAGGTGAAGGGAAAAGCAAACATCAAACTATTATTTTTAAGATAAGTGGGTAACACGGTGAAGCTGGATTGGAGTTTGAGGGCAGAGTGGATAAAGTATTGGTAAACCAGGAGGCTACTGCAGTAATACAGATAGGAAAGTGATGATAACCATTTAGGCTAGAATGGAGGTGGTAGAGATGAAGAGAAGATACATCTGAAAGACATTTGAGAGGTAAAAGCGAACTGTTTACGAATTTATGTAATCATATTCTTCTCTGATTTAATCAAAACATTGATCACAGACTAATTTAATCATATTCTATAATTTAATGAAAACGGTAACTAAAACCTTTAATCAATTTCTATAATTTAATCAAAACATTGATTACAAGTTTAATAAAATTCTTCAACAATTTTATTAAAATCACAAATCTCATACGCTTCAAAGAGCAACTAAAAAACACACAAAATACTCGAACTATCACAATGATTACAGAATTCAATGTAACATTTATATTTAAACTGATCACAAAGGTAGCACAGGCATGACTCGCGCATAATAGCTGCTTGACGGGGAACCAATGACTGGGTTGAGAATGAATGACTGAAATATTCACAGCAATCTGGAGAGGAAAACAAGATTGGCCACGATCACCCTACAGAGGCCAGTCCAGGACTCAGAGGAGAGGACTGATAGCATTGGCTAGAGGGCTCATGTCAGTCAGTGGCCTGCCCCCGAACCCGTGCCTCATTAGTCTCCCCGCCCACCGTGGGACCCGGTGGCTCCGCCTTCGACGTGTATCTCCTGGCCTGTTCCAGTGAGGGGTTCAGAGTCAGAAGCCGCTGGACAGTGGACAGCCATTCGTGTTAACGAAATCCTGCGAGCCCGCGGTCCCATAGCCCCGCCCTCGAGGACTGTTTCCGGGGCAGGGGGCGGAGCTGCCGGAAGTGGCTGAGAGCTTTCTGTTGCTCGTTGTTTAAGCGTCTGAAGGGAAGAAGAAACCCGAGCTCCGGCGGCGCCGCGGGGCGGCAGTCACGACCAGAGCCCGAGCCGCCGCTAGTTTCTGGACGAGCCGGAAGCCAGGAGTACTGGTTGCGAAGCGGCAGGGCGAGACACCTGCTCACCATTTGATCTCATTATGTCGCGGGGCTCTATAGAGATTCCCCTCCGGGACACTGACGAGGTAAGTGTCGAGTGTGGGGGAGGGTTTGGGGCCGTGAACTTGGACGATCACCTCTTCCCACTTTCTCTTGGCTTTGTTTCCGAAGAGAAAGCACCCTCTCCCCCAGGAGCCCAGATCGAAATCCCTGGTGGAAGCTCTAATGACCTCCTTTCCCAGCCCCTGCGCCTACCCAGGCTGGGAACATTGCGTTCTTGCAGCCTGGAGGCCACTCGAGGAGTTCTTGAAAGTTCCCCTCTACCCTGTTTGTATTTGACAGTACTCTGCTCTTTTCCTAATTCACGGACGCAGGGGCGTGAGAGTGCTCGATAAACTGTAAAGCACCTCACAGATCGCGGAGGTGGACGCTGATGTCACCGTGATCTCTCTGCTGCTCAAACCAAGTATCTTTCCCTGAGAATATATAGGATGTCGCCCTTTCTCCATTAGAAATGAGTCTGTCATGGTGCACTATGTTGGCCACACAAGCTCTATCAGCGAAATAGAGACCCCCAAGATATACCCGTTCTGTGTGCTAGTAGAGTTAACCCACTCTCGTTTCTCGATGCCTCCTCCTTCATGGGTGGCCTATGGCTTGTCTGAGTAAAGCTTCAGCTTTGATGTTGTCTTACTGGAGATTTCATACTCTTTATTCGTTTGGTTGAGATATAATTCACTTACTATAAAATCTAGTGGTTTTAGTAATTTTCACAAAGTTGTGTTAACCATCACCACTATCTGATTCCAGAACATTTTCCTACTATTTTTGTGCCCGCATTCAAGAGTGTATGCAATGCATAAATGCTTCCTTCATGGCTAATGTGTATAGTGGCATTCAACTTTGCATTGCCTCTGGGATTGTCAAACTATGGCATCTGAATCTCTGGAGTGCCTATCTGCACTTTACCTACATTATATGTTAAATGAAATTCTGTTTAGTTATTTTGGAGTAAGTAAAGCTTTTGTAATATTTTATAGTTCTAGTGATTTAAAGACAAATAGCAGGATTTGTTTGCTTCTCTATGCTTTTTTAAAAATATTACCATACAACCTACTTGTCATGTGCTCCTTAAACTTTTCTTAACATATACTCGCTCAGCCCTTTTAAAAGTGAACACAAATTATACATATGTCCATATTGATGAATATTCAAGAAAAGCAGCAAAGAAGAAATGTGAATTTAAAAAATAGAATTAAAAACCTATATTTTGTGTTTTAGGTCATTGAACTTGACTTCGATCAGTTACCGGAGGGAGATGAAGTTATCAGTATTTTGAAACAGGAACACACACAACTGCACATATGGATTGCTTTGGCGGTCAGTATTCATGCAACAAATATTTTTTATGACTGAGAAAAATACGTGGTTTCTGTTTTCAGATACAGTAATAGCCAGCTTGTGTGCATATAAATTAATTGTACAGTGTGTGGAAGTTAATTTCATTACAATTTATGAAACAAAAAGGCTAGTTTCCTAAAAGATGTGCTACCCCAGTGGTAAATTAGTGTATGTTGCTAAAGACAAAATTCATTTTAGTTAAATAGTATCTGTATTAAGTATTTGATTATTTAGTGAATGGTTACTCAGTGAAAACTAAATGTTTATGGATAAGCTGAGCAAAGGCAAGATGCTAGGATGTAAACATTGCTACTTAACATTGTTTCCCATAAAATACTCAAGAAGGTGATTAGATTCCAGGCTAACTCACAAAAGGCCTTTTGGATGAAGGGCTTAAGCTTTTTTTCCTGTTTGGTCCCTCTATAACATAAATACGACTGGAGAGTCTCAGAAGAATCACCTCAGAGAGCCTAAAATTCTCACACCCTCCACCTACCCAGCACTGGCTGCGTAATGTTTCTTTTTTATGGGAATGTTATAGTAAATGATGGTAGCGATACAATATAGTAAATGCTATAATCATTATTCTTAAGCAAGTGTGCCACAGGTCACTTTTATGTAAAGATACATAGAAGGTTCCTAATATTATCATGAAGGGTCAGAGAAGTAGGTCAGGAATTGAGCATGTCTTCAGTGCTCAAGCCTAACTCTTAAGAGTTTCTTAGATATGGATTTATAGTAAGTCCAGTGACAAGTAGTGCCTTCCTAACTTGAAGTGCTAAGTTTTCTTAATCTGGAGAACAAGCCATTCATGTTTGCCACACATTTTTTGAAGGTAACTTCAATTTTTTTTTAGTACAAATGTTTTCTTTAACAGCATTTACACAAAAATTGGAGTATTAGAGGATTAGCATGTCACCTGTGGTAAAATAAATTGGTGAAATATTGTGGGCATTAAGTTGTTACAGAGAAAAGAGTATAAGCTTTGGGATTAGAGAGGCCTTAATTTAAATTCCAACTTGGCTGCTAACTATCTTTATGACCTTAGACAAATGATTTATCCTCTGAACCTGTTTTCTCATTTAAAATATAGGCATGTTAGTATTTACTTTAAGCGTAGTTGTACAGATTAGAGATAATGAATATGAAGCTTCTGGCATAGTATGTGGCCCATAGTAGGTGGTTAATGAATGATTGAGATTCCTTTTATTATTAATAAATGAAACATGCCTGGGAAGTTATTCAACAAGCCCAAAGTCATAGAAAATTTTTGATAGATCTAGAATCAGAACCCGAGTTTTCTGTTTAGAATTATTTATATTGCTTTTTCTCTTGGGCTCTGATTTAGTTTGAAATCAACTACTGGTAGGTAAGAAGTAAGTTGGAAACATTTGTAGTAATTATAATTTTTAATAGTTTAATTAGGTAAAATTCACCTATAATAAACTGCATATATTTCTTGTGTGCCATTTGAGAAATCTTAGCATATGTATACACTTGTGAAATCATCACCACAATCATAATGAATATATTCATCACCCCCCAAAACTTTCCTCTGAACTCTCCCCTGGTACCCTCAGTGCCCAGGTAACCTCTGATTTAATTTTTGTTGCTAAAGATTAGTTTGCATTTTCTAGAATTTTATGTAAATGGAATCATACAGTATGTTCTCTTTTTGGTTTGGCTTCTTTCACTCAGCATAATTATTTTGAGATTTATCCATGTTGCAGCATGTATCAACAGTTTTCTTTTTTTCACTACTGAACAGTAGCCATTGTACAGATAAACCACAGCTTATTTGTCCATTCACTTGTTGGTCAACAATTGGGTTGTTTTCAATTTTGACTATTTCAAAAAATAAAGCTGCTGTAAAGATTTTTGTACAACTTTTTGCATGGACATATGCCTTAGTAATTCTAAGTTGATTCTTTTACCTTATAGCTGGAATACTACAAGCAAGGAAAAACAGAAGAGTTTGTAAAGTTGTTGGAAGCAGCACGTATAGATGGCAATTTGGACTATAGAGACCATGAAAAAGACCAGATGACTTGCTTGGATACATTGGCGGCTTACTATGTACAACAGGCTCGGAAGGAAAAGAATAAGGACAATAAGAAAGATCTTATTACACAGGCAACCCTGTTGTATACAATGGCTGATAAAATTATTATGTATGATCAGGTAAAGTAAATCATATTTCTTTGAATTTATGAGGGAAAATGTGTATGATAGGCAAAGATTTTTTTTTGAAAGATTTTTTCCTCAACATGGTCGATATAGTCAAAATGAAAAAGGGTTCCTTGTTAAAACTGGAATTTCTTTGGTCCTTTTACTGTTGAAATAATTTAGCATATAAAAACCTGTCCACAGGTTGAGTCAGTAGTTCCAGCATCTCCTGGTGAATTTTAAGCTATTTTAAGAAGTTCGAACTTTTCTTTTTGTCATTGTATCTGGCACAGAAGACTTGTTGTATTTCAGGATAATTTCTCAGTTTATAATTAGGAATTGCTTATTACTAGTTTAAACACATTATAGTTGATATAGGAATTTTTACGATGCTGAACCTTCTTTCAAAATGGTTTTCATTTTACTGTTATATTTTCATGTTAAATTGAGGGAAGTCCTTGGTATAGTCAAGTCTAAGATGATGCCTTACTTTTTCAGAACCATTTGTTGGGAAGAGCCTGCTTTTGCCTACTTGAAGGTGACAAAATGGATCAGGCTGATGCACAGTTTCATTTTGTACTCAACCAGTCTCCAAATAATATTCCAGCCCTTCTTGGTAAATCATTTTTGGCAACCTTCTCAGGGATCTATATTTTTTAGCATATACCTGGAATATATATCTTTGTAATAACTCCTTAGAAATGTGCTTGAGAGCAAAGTAGAAGAGGTTTACATTATTAAAAAGGAAATTATCTGAAATAGATCATTGTTTCTCTTGGAAATTACAGAAATAAAGTATATACCAGTTAAGAATAATGTGTTATCCACTTCTAAAGAGTCAATAAACAATCTCAATTTGGATAATTCTGTGCTATTTTAATTATTGTTTTATAATATTTAACATAAAGACAGGATTGTTCTATTTATAGGTATAAATCAACATATCCTTATGGAAAACAAGTTTTAATAGGAAATCACTTTCACTATTTTCAAGTATTTCTTACCGAGAGATGTATTTGATTTAGGAATGTTAGTGTAGAGCATATGAGACTTGTGTTCTTTAATCAATGCATGTTTGTTTTTAAAAACCATTACAGGTAAAGCTTGCATTTCATTCAACAAGAAGGATTACAGAGGAGCTCTTGCTTACTATAAGAAAGCATTGCGTACTAACCCAGGATGTCCAGGTAAGAGAAAAACTTTAAGTCTAAGCTATGTATGATACAACATAAAATATTGAAGATTTGGCAGTTGCTTATTGAAGTTGTGAAAATATACTGCAGCACTGTTGAAATGACAGAATTGAGATTTTAATAAAATATTTGATTCAAAGGCTGAATAGTAGATTGTATTGTGATCTTTTTGCCCTATACTACTTTTCTTTCCAAAATTTTGTTATTTTAGCCAATTTTATTGAGTACTAGCTATGTGCCAGACATTGTCCTAGACCCAGATAATAAGCCAAACAGACTGAAGTCTTTTCCCTCATGGAATTTATTTTCCAGTGGGAAAGATAAAATGAGTAAAATATATACTATGTAAGATATTGATAAGGGCTAAGGAGAAAATAGAAAAGGAGTATGAGGAGCGTGGGGGGTAGCTTAGAAAGGTGGACCAGGGAAATATGTCACTGAAATGGTAACATTCGAGTAGAGACCTAAAAAAACTGAGGTGTGCAGATATGTGGGGAAAAGATTATTCCCAAAGAGAGGGAATAGGACATACAAAGGTCCTGAGGAAAGAGTAGGACTGGCAAGTTTGAGGAACAGTGAGGAAGCCAGTTTGTCTGGAATGGAAAGAGAACGAGGAAAACTAGTAAGAACTGGGGTCAAAAATATAACTAGGGAGCAATCATGTAGGATGTCATACATTGTTATTGTAAGGATTTCAGCTTTTACTCTGAGAGACACAGGAAGTCATTGGAGGCCTTTGGATAGAGGAGTGATATGATCTGACATATTTAAAAGGATCGTTTAAACTTCCAGGTTGAAACTGGAATGGGGCATGGGCAAGAAAAGAAGTAGGGATATCAGGTAGATACAGTGGTCCCCAACCTTTCTGACACCAGGAACCGGTGCTCCTATGAGAATCTAATGCCTGATGATCTGGGGTGGAGCTGAGGCAGTGATGCTACTAGCCCTGGAAAGCAGCTGCAAATATAGATGGAGCTTCACACTACTGGCCCACTGCTCATCTCCTGCTGTGTGGCCCAGTTCCTAACAGGCCACAGACTAGTATGGTCCACAGTCTGGGAATTGGGGACTGCTGAGGTAGGAGGCTATGCATTCATGCAGGTCAGAGATGACTGTGGTTTGCACTAGGGTGGTAATAGTGGAGATACAAGAGGTCAGATTGCAAATGCATTTTGGAGAGAGAGCTGATATAGTATTGTGTGCAACAAAGAAAGAGTTCAAGGAATCTCCTTTGCACAAGCAATGGAAGAGTGGAGTTACATTGTACTACATTTGTAAGATAGTTCAGGAGGAGCTAGTTTTAGACATGATAATTTTTAAATGCCTTTTAGCCATGCAAGTGGAGAGGCCAGAGTATTAATTTGGAAGTCATCGATATATAGATAGCATATAAACACATGAAACTGTGCAGTCACCAGGGGAATGAGTGTAGATAGACAAGAGGTCCAAGGATGGGACCCTCAGATACTCTGACATTTAGAGGTTATGGAAATGAGGAAGAATCAGCAAAGGAGCCTGAGAAGGAACAGCCAGAGATAGAGGAGGAAAAGAAAGTAAGTATAGTGTCCTTGAAATCAAATGTAAAATGTTTACAGAAGAGGGTCAGGCAGTGTCACATTCTGTTGTTAGGACAAATAAAATAGGGACTGGAAATTGATCAGTGGATTTAGCAGCATACAAATCATTAGTGACCTTTATAAAAGTAGTTTTACTGTATTGGTGGAGGTGAAATCCTCTTTGGAGTAGATTCAAGAGAAAATGGAAGGAAAAGAATTGGAGGCAGCAAATGTAGACATTTCTCAAGGAATTTGTTGTTGAGGGATGAATAAGAATGGGTTGACAACTAGAAAGGGAAATAGAATTAAGACAAGATTTTTTAACATGGGAGAATATGTATAGATAAGAATGATCTAGTAGAGTGGGAAAATTCGATAATGCAAGAAAAATAAGGGAGAATTGTGGAGCAATGTCCTTAAATATAGGGATCCCCAAACCCCGGGCCACAGACTGCTACCAGCCTGTGGCCTGTTAGGAACCAGGCCACACAGCAGGAGGTAAGTGGCAGGCCAGTGAGTGAAGCTTCATCTGTATTTGCAGTTGCTCCCCAGTGCTAGCATCAGTGTCTCAGCTTCACGAACTCTGATCATGAGGCATTAGATTCTCATAGGGGCACTGGTCTCTGGTACTAAAAAGATTGGGGACCACTGCTTACGTAGATGAGAAGGGGTAGGATTTCGTGACCAGAAGAGAGATTGGCCTTAGATAGCAACACAATTGTGTTTTGGCATGGCCTTGAAATTGGGTAGCGTGTATAAGCATAACTCTGAAGGGATGACAGTATGTGCATGTTGTCAGTCACAGTATTTAAGGCTTTAATGAAGCCTTTTTATTCTCTGTTTACAACCTGCTCTTCAAAAATTAGATATTGAAGATTAAGTATAGCTAAGAGTGTTGGAAGACAAGAAAGATACCTGTGTTATAGGTATTCTGTTGTACAGTGAGAAAGGTATCCATGGTGAGGGAGTGAGGGTCACGGGCGGGGAGGGGAATGATCTAACCTCTAATGAAACCTAGTTTGTGATATACCAAAAGGTTTCATAGTGTAGTTATACTAAAGTCAATTTTGGACCTTGTAATTCATAAATAGAGAATGTTTAAGCATTTTTAAAAATTCGAACCCTGAAAATGTTCTAGTGTGACAAATTGAATGACCTCATTTTATTTTTTTAGCGGAAGTTCGTTTAGGTATGGGCCATTGCTTTGTAAAACTTAACAAACTGGAGAAAGCTCGTCTGGCATTCAGCAGAGCCCTGGAACTCAATTCCAAATGTGTGGGAGCATTGGTTGGACTGGCTGTTTTAGAGCTCAACAATAAAGAGGTATGTGAGTGAAAAAATTATCTATTTCCTGTCTAATTTGTCAGGCCCATGGTCCCTTGTCTAAAACTCTTGAGACCAGAGTGTTTTACATATTGAGATTTCAGATTACAGAAATGTAATATGATCCCTGCACTGCATAATATAGAACATCCCAGTTATTAGGACACGATCCCAAATAAAAACATATTTCCATGGCGAAATGAGTGACTGTTCACACTAATAGGATAGCCTCACAGTTCAGGTTAAGTTTTACCCCCAAATGAGCTTGCTCCAAAAAAAACTTGTTTTATAGAGGTTTTTGGATTGTAGAATCTCAGATAAGGGACCATAGGCTATATATCAGTTTGGAATGCTTTCAGTGGCAAGTAACAAAAAGAACACTACGGTGACTTAAACATTAGGGTTCTTATTGTTTACTAAACTAGGTTGTCTTGGATTTGACGCCTCAGTATCATCAAACCCAGAGTTTTATATCTTTCTGTCCTCCCTTAATAATTGACTTTTCAAGGCTGTCACCTTATAGTTGCAAGATAGCTCTTCCACCTCTAGACATCTCATTGTTATATCAGCCTTATAAGGAGGGAGGAAAAGGAAAGGATAACAGGCTTTCTCTTGGAGAAGTTCTATCTTATATTGAGAAGGAAACTCCCCATCATGCTTCCTCTTATGTACAATTATCTAGACAGGGTTTCCAATGGAGGTACTTCTACAATTAAATTTAAGAAAACTAAATTCTGACAATTTAATTCACTGTTTGGTATGTTTTATCCTTGATGAAGGTCAACTAAAACAAAAGCTTTATTTTGGTATCTGAACTTAGATTTACATAACCTTATTTCTTCAGACTATAAAGAAAACTGAACAAGTGCTAATGAAGTAATGTTTTCACTCAATCCTGCTGTCATTATTTTTCTTTTAGGCCGATTCTATCAAAAATGGTGTCCAGCTTCTTTCCAGAGCCTATACTATTGATCCTAGCAACCCTATGGTATTGAACCACTTGGCAAATCACTTTTTCTTCAAAAAGGTAGAAGTCATTTATTACAATTCTTTACCTAATTTTTAAAAATTTTTCAATTATAGTTGACATTCAATATTTTATTAGTTTCAAGTGTATAGCATAGTGTTTAAACATTTATATAACGTACAAAATAACTGCCTCCCCCATAAGTCTAGTACCCAACTGACACCTACAATAGTTATTACAGTATTATTGACTATCTTCCCTATGCTGTACTTTACATCCCTGTGGCTATTTTATAACTACCAGTTTGTACTTCTTAATCCCTTCTCCTTTTTTACTCAGCCTCCCAAACCCCTCCCGTCTGGCAACCATCAATTTATTCTCCAGATCTATGAGTTTGTGTTTTGTTTGTTTATTTCTTCTGTTTCTTAGATTTCACATATAAATGAAATCATATGGTATTTACTGTGTATAACTTATTTCACTCAACATAATACCCTCTAGGTCCACTCATGTTGTTGCAACTGGTAAGATAATCATTCTTTTTTATGGCTGAGTAATATTCCGTTGTATATTTGTGCCACATCTTCTTTATTCATTCTTCTATTGATGATCATATAGATTACTTTCATATCTTGGCTATATAAGTAATGCTGCAGTGAACATAGAGATGCATATATATTTTCAAATTAGTGTTTTGGATTTCTTCAGATAAATACCCAGAATGGGGTTGCTGAGTCATATGGTAGTTCTAGTTTTAATTTTTTAAGGAACCTCCATACTGTTTTCCATAGTCATTGTCCAAGACTAGGCAAGAAGGTATGACGCGCTCTACTTTTAAATCCTCATTTTTTATTTTTCGGTATTATAGTTGATACTTTATAATTTTAACTGGGAAAACAATTTGAATGTCAAGAGTATTTTTCAAATTAGAGTTTTTATCTGGGGGTTAGTTGTCAGGGAGTGTATACATTTTTCCACTTACTCGTTTATTCATTTAACATATATTGACCCTTTATACTGTACCCAACACTGTGGTAGCGATGCAGAGGTCAATAAAACATGGTTTCTGCACTCAAGGAATTCCATTTCTTAGAAAACAGACATGTAAACAAACAAATGTAAATGTAAAAATAAAGGTTTCTACCCTGCTGTGGTAGAAAAATAAAAGAGGAAATGATCACATGGTTAAAAGGATTTTCACCAAGAAGGAAAAGCTCTTTAGGTTTTTGGAGGAAGTCAAGAGGTAGTTGAAAGGGGAAAGTCACAGATCTTGTCTGTGGCCATACCATCCTAAACAAGCTCGATCCCCTCTGATCTTGGAAGCTAAGCAGTGTCAGGCCTGGTTAGTACTTGGATGGGAGACCACTCAGGAAGACCAGGTGCTAAAAAAAAGAAAAAAGAAAGGGGGAAAGTCACAGATCTATGAACCAGTCTTAGTAGTTTAAGTTTAGCATATGGTGATACATGGGATCCAGATGGTGGGGCACTTGTGTAATGTAAGGAAGTTGGACTTAACTTGTGTAGGCAACAAGGAGTCATTGAAATTTTTGCATATTGATCATGATGTAATTTTTAAAGTTGCCACTAATTCTGTAGAAACAATGGTGTTTTAGATTTATTAAGTACTAAATCCAAGATTTCATTGGCAAGGTTATACAGTAAGCATGAAACTTTAATTTGCCATAGCAAAACCAAATTGTACTAAGAACTTGAGCTAGTTATTTAGCAGTTTAAGTAAAAGTTTACAAAACAGCATCAATCTTTATTGATAATAGATACTATGTTACTGTTATTGTTGCTGTTAATATGCATTCAATCAATGCTCTAAATGCCAAGTACTGTAGAATGTGTATTCCATGAATATTTATAATATTCATAACAATCCTATGATGTAGGCAGTATTATCCTCATTTTGTGGATAATTGAGGCAGAGTTCATATCCCAAGGTCACACAGCTATTAACCATGATGGTTTACTCCCTCTGGTTATAGAAGCATACTCCCCTTTCATAATGAATTGTTAATTAAGCTTTATGCTATAACTGTTATGGTACTAAAAGGCAACTATTTAGAGAGAAGATGGTAATGTATCTCATAAGCAAATGAAATGTTACTATTTAAGATAAAACAGTTACACATGTTAGTTTGGTTTTTACTAGGAAGGAAAGACTGATTATAAATATTTGCATGCATATCTAAGAATCAGTATTCATAGTTGTAGGACAGCTTTCTTGAACCAGAAGAGAATTGTTCCATTTTTAATCTTCAATGCTAGTTACCTTTCCACTGCCAAAGATAAAGCCTTGCTTGTATTTAACACAACCAGTATATACAGAACCTTATAGATTGCACAAAGTGAAATATGTAAATCTAGCCAATCTGAGTATTACTGAACACCTGATCTGTAATCAGCACTGTGCCAGGTGATGTGAGGTCATCTTGCGTTGAATGTATGTCTTTAAAGCTTACAGAGCATGTTTACACACATTTTCTCAATTTGTTATTGTAGCAGCCCTAGGGAGGTAGGCAGGCTATTTCTGTTTCCATTTCTACAGCTAAAATTGAGGCTTGGCAAAGTAAGTAACATCACTTGCTGAAATCCAATCAGCTAGATATAGTAAAATTGAGATCTGATCTTTTAATAATCCACCATTCTGCATTGCGTCCCCTATAGCAGAATAGTTTAGCTGGGAAGAAACGATATTATTAATTAACATCCCAGAAACATCAGTAATTGAGTGGTCAAGTGAGTTTTGAGATGGGAGCTATTCTAACTGCTGGAACAATTAACACAGACCTCTAGAAAGAGCTGAGAATTGATGTTGGTCGTTTGATTGGAAAAAGAAGCAGCCAGAATGTAGAGTGGATTAAGAACAAAAATTTGGGGGAAAAAAAACTAAGAGAAGTCTCAGTTGTACTAAAAAAGATATGAATGAGGATTTTAAAATAGAATCTACTCTTTAAAAGATTATATGTTAAATTTCAAATAGAACTATTTTATTCCCTAAAAGGGTGTCATGAGTCATGGAGTAATAAAAATAGGAAAATTAGATTCCGTAACAAGACAAACTGAATATTTAACCCTTACCCTCATAACAGCTGAACAATATATAAATTTAACTAAAAGACTGTATAACAATAGTTAAAAGTGTGGGGTTTGAATCACGTAATTCAAATTCAGGCATCACCATTATATAGTTGTAGGCTTTGGGGAAATAAACTAATTTCCCTCAACTTTAATTTCCTTGCTTGCAAAACAGTAATAATTGCTTTATACAATTTGAAGCTTGGTAGTTAGGATTAAATTTAATAGGCACATTAAATAATTATCTAATGGGAAACAGTTACTATTAAAGACTTCAATAACATTATTATTCTTAATGTGAAAAAAAAAGTCAAAACTGGCCATTGACCAAACAAAAGCTGTACTTCAGACCAGATTTCTAATCAAATGAATGAAATGCATTCCTATTAAAACTGGAAAGTCATTTCCTACTTCCAATGTATAAACTCTGACTTTTTGGAACTCTAAGGAGTTGAGCTGGGTAATCCAAATGAAAGTCGGGTCTAATGGGAAGGTCAAGGCCCTTGCATTCAAGTAGACCTGAATTCAAATCCAGCTCTGGTACTTGGTATTCTCATGTGATACAACATTTCCTTGCATTCAAAAACAAACAAAAAATAAATTCTAGCTTTTCCACCTTAGACAACACACTTGATCTCTTTAAGCCTTCACTTCCCCATCAATAAAAAGGTAACAATGACATTTTTTGTAGGGTTTTTGATTAAACTTGAAACTAATGTAAGTATCATACCTAGCATAGTACTTGACATATGGTAGTTCTCAATAATTATAAGTGCTCCCACTACGATTAATAAGGGACTTAACCTCTCATAGGTTTTCTCATTACAAAAACAAGGCTGATACACCACAAAGGATTGTTGTAGGGATTAAATGAAGTAATAGATGTAATGGACAAGTGTTAACTACTGGGAAAATGTTGGTTCCCATCTCCCCTGAATTTATGTGCAAGGGGAATGAGAAAAATGATTAGTAATTGTAGATACAGTGCTGTTGTTAATTCAATTAACATTTTTAAAGAAGCCTAATGGTTGAGACTGTTAGAGTTGTTTTGAGTTCGCTCAATTGATTTTTGGATCTTCATCGTCCAGGACTATAGTAAAGTTCAGCATTTGGCTCTCCATGCATTCCATAATACAGAAGTGGAGGCTATGCAAGCAGAAAGTTGCTACCAGTTGGCTAGATCATTCCATGTTCAGGTAAGATAACTTTATACCTCTCTAATTATCTAATATTTCTTGCTTTATAGTTTTTAAAAACTATACATACTGTTGGTCTTGTTTTATTTTCATTTTTTTAGGAAGATTATGACCAAGCTTTCCAGTACTATTATCAAGCCACACAGTTTGCGTCATCCTCTTTTGTGCTGCCATTTTTTGGTTTGGGACAAATGTATATTTATCGAGGTGACAAAGAAAATGCATCTCAGTGCTTTGAGAAAGTTTTGAAAGCTTATCCAAATAACTATGAAACTATGAAAATTCTTGGCTCTCTGTATGCTGCCTCGGAAGATCAGGAAAAACGAGATATTGCCAAGGTACATTTTTTTAAAATCTTAGCTATTTTCTGTTATCTATCTATCCCATGACTCTCATTCCTCATTTTTTGTTATTGCTAGTAAAGATATGATGGAAGCAGTTTTGTTAGCTGAGCTAGCTCTAGTTGAAATAATAGTTAATTTATTAAACAGGGTGGAGTGGCCACCACTTTTTACTCTGACAGCCTGTGGTGGACATTTTAGCTTTATTATCTCTGTTTCCCAGGGCCATTTGAAGAAGGTCACAGAACAGTATCCCGATGACGTTGAAGCTTGGATTGAACTGGCACAAATCTTAGAACAGACTGATATACAGGTATTTTTGCAATGTTTTTCTTTCATCTCCTACCTAGTGGTTTTGTTGTTGTTGTTGTTGTTGTTGTTGCTGTTTTGTTAAAGCTGGTATAGTGTGTGTCTCTCTTATATTCACTTACACCTTATTCTGTCCACCTCGAAAATATAGGGTGCACTTTCAGCCTATGGAACAGCGACCCGCATCCTTCAGGAGAAAGTGCAGGCCGATGTTCCCCCAGAGATTTTGAATAATGTGGGTGCCCTCCATTTTAGACTTGGAAATCTAGGGGAGGCAAAGGTAGGAAAATAGAAACATTCCTTTCTTTTATACTATCAAGTCAAATGCATACTTTTTTAGATAGATCGACTAAGTATTTTAAAAATGTAATTTTCTTTTCTTTCTCAGAAATATTTTTTGGCATCATTGGACCGTGCAAAGGCAGAAGCTGAGCATGATGAACATTATTATAATGCCATTTCTGTTACAACATCATACAATTTAGCCAGGCTGTATGAGGCAATGTGTGAATTCCATGAAGCAGAAAAACTATATAAAAACATCTTACGGGAACATCCTAATTATGTTGACTGTAAGAATTTTAAACTTTTTAAAATGTACTTAAATTTCCACAACAGCAGCAAAAATTTAGCCTGAAAAAAAAAATCTTTCTTGGAATTGATAGTAAAAAAATTTGCAGGTTATAATGTCCCCTTTTCTTTAGGGAAAATTTGTGGCCTTAAAAAAATATATAAGGTACAGCTTTACTTAAAGTTATATTAGAAACTAAAACAACAAAAAGTCAGTTGGACCATATTTCATGGATGAGGCCATTTTTAGTGGGTTGGCTCCCTTTATCAGACTCTGAACAACTCTTTGCATATTTGGTGATGGATTTACTTTTATGATGGTCCTGCTTTGATTTCCTATAAACATTTGAATGTATAGTGAAAAAGAGCAGTGTTTTTCCTTGAAATAATCATTACTAAAAATGTCCTACCTTGAATTTTATAACCTAAACATTGTAAAATTAGGGAAATTTTTATTTATTTTATTTTATTATTACTTTTTTAACACCTACAACATCTGGTCTTCCTAGGTGGTCTCCCTCCCATCCAAATACTAACCAGGCCCAACCCTGCTTAGGTTCTGAGATCAGATGAGATCTGGCATGTTCAGGGTGGCATGGCTGTAGATGGAAATTTTTAATTAAAAATAATTTATATACTATACTTCCCTTAAAAGAACCTAGAGCTATGATGTTTAGATTCTGGTCAAATTGAGAGCTATTAATTTGGCCCCTGCCATGCTGTTACGGATGCTAGCATGATTTAAAATAAGATTTTAGTTGAATGCCAGATTGAATTTGAATTGATTTGGTAGTAATGATAGGCCATGGCTGGTTTCTTGAGGAGAGTGACATTTTATGGAGAAAATAACATAAAATTGTGTGGCACTTTTTATTAAGTGGAAGAGCCACAGTTAGAGCCCAGTTTTTCTAACTAATATTCCTTAGTAAGCCATGCTTTCAAATTTTTCCATATGACAAGAAGCTTTTTAAGAAAAAATAACTTGACAGTGCTGTGCATTAGAGAGGAATTGGAAACAGAATAGCTCCAAGCTTTTTAAATAACTTAGTTTGAAATAAGGACTTGGACCAGGATGCCAGCATTGAGAATGGAGTGGAATAGATGTCTGATATGTCAAACAGTAAGACTTGTTGGTGACAGAGTTGCTTTAACTTGTTAGGTTATTAATTATATTGATACTTGATATTTTTTCACCTGTGGAACTTTTCTGTTCATTGTATGACTGTATTAACAAGAAAACAATTGTTTCGGCAGTATGACTTTAAAATTATGATCCGTTATAGCTAATGTTTTAAACAAAAATTTTTAATTAAATATATATTTTCAGGCTATCTGCGCCTAGGAGCCATGGCTAGAGATAAAGGAAACTTTTATGAGGCTTCGGATTGGTTTAAGGAAGCTCTTCAGATCAATCAGGTTGGTAATATAAACTCTTAGGTATGAAAAATAATTATTTCATCTTTTTCCCCAAGTAAATATTTTTCCTCTTAATGGCTGTTATGTTTCTAATATCTTGGCATCTCTCTGTTTTCATTTACTTATTAAAGATATTAAAGCATATTGAATTAATCTAAACTTTTTGATTGAGGCCCACAGTAAGAAATGGATTTCAAATCATAGCCTACTATGCACAAGTGTGTATATAAGCAACTGAAAGTTCTGTAAATCATTATGTGCTGTTCCTCTGTAAATAACACTGATATTTCTACCATATTTTCATTCTATTGTATTTCTTATCCTGATAACTACATGCCAGATTGATTTTACAACTCACTAATCTATCTCAGCTCTTAGTCTGAAAAACACTGTTGTAAATGTAGCTTGTAAACCTCTTCAGTAATTATCTATTGTGGAAAGATGATTGAACTCTCTGAATCCAAATTACAGTTTTTGCTTCTTTTTATATGTGTGTTTCAGGACCACCCAGATGCTTGGTCTTTGATTGGTAATCTTCATTTGGCAAAACAAGAATGGGGTCCAGGCCAGAAGAAATTTGAGAGGATATTAAAACAGCCATCTACACAGAGTGACACTTATTCTATGCTGGCCCTTGGCAATGTCTGGCTCCAAACTTTACATCAGCCCACCCGAGATCGAGAAAAGGTAATTTCTTTTTGTCTCTTTAAAACAAAACTGATACTCATTTCATTCTTGTTTGAATTTTTTTTAGTCTTTGCTTTTTTTATAGGAAAAGCGTCATCAAGATCGTGCTTTGGCCATCTATAAGCAAGTACTCAGAAATGATGCAAAGAATCTGTATGCTGCAAATGGCATAGGTACTATAAGTCTTGGATATCCATAATGATTTGTGTAATTAATGGTTTTGGAGAAATGTTTGTAGATCAGAATTTTTCTCTAAATGTAATGAAGGACTTTTAGTTGTTTTTCTGGCTACAATTAGAAAATTCTTAACCATGAACTTTTTTATAACTTTAGGAGCTGTTTTGGCCCACAAAGGATATTTCCGTGAAGCTCGTGATGTATTTGCCCAAGTAAGAGAAGCAACAGCAGATATCAGTGATGTGTGGTTGAACCTAGCACACATCTATGTGGAACAGAAGCAATATATTAGTGCTGTTCAGATGGTAATGTCTTTTAAAATATTTTTATAATGTAATCGTTGTTGAACAGATGTTTTCTTAACCATTTTGGCCCTGTCATTGTGCCACATGCTATCTTTTATGATACTGTGTCTATTCAGAGGTTTATCATTATGTAATGTGGTGTCCAGACAGAGATATGAGTCCTGGTTCTACCTCTAATTGCATGCCTTGGGCAAAGGACACCCTCTCTAGCCAATTTCCCTACCTATAAAATGGGGATAATTGTAGCTTAATCTCAGAATTTTGTGAGGATACAGTAGGAAAAGTACTTGGCACTAACTTGCCGAGTATATCAGTAGCTCCCAGAAGATAGGTGGGATTTAATATCTGTTTGCTTATTTTATCCCCTTAGGTTTCAGATGGAAGAACTGAGTTTCAGAAAGGTTAAATGACATTTTTAAAAGTAAAGGAAAAAATTCCATGGGGATGTGTTCATGATTATAGAATTTTGTTATACTTTTCATATTTGTTGAATGCTTAAACTTGAAGTAAAAAAAGTCATATTGCTCCTATTTTAAAATTAAAAGGCTTTTGGATTCTCTGGGAATTATTAGGGTCAGAAAAACAAGCTTCTTAATGAAGGAAGACAACAAGAGTAATCCAGGATCTGGGAAGTGGTTAACCTTTTTTCTAAGAAGGGGGTTATTACTAAATTCAGAATGTTGGAAAGGCCCTAGTCATAAGGATTTAGAGAACCCAGATTGCATGTGAAAGTTTCAGAAGTTATGTTTTTGGCCTTTCTGATCTGCAGAATGGTAATGTTGCCTCTTAAAATGCGAACTAATACACGGGATATTCAGGGGAAAACCATCTAACCATCTTCCCTGAAAAAGATCTCACCTATGACAAGTTATGTTCCATGGTCAACAAGTGACATATTCATGGTAAAGTTAACACTGGTATTGCTGTAATACTGGTTTTAACAAAAAGTTAACAACTGGAACTACAAGACCTCCCATGCTCATTGCCAGTGGGTTCCACCAATCCTAAAGAAAAGTGGTAGAGTCAAACCCAAAGGAGCTAGGTGTATGACACCTAACAATTATCAATAAGCTAATTTTAGATAGTATTGCTAAAGATATGAAAAATGTCTTCTTATCCTTTCAGTGTTGGTCCAGATTTCAAATAGAAAAACTATTTCAAGCATTCATCTTTTTCGTGGTGGTTCCATAGTGTAGTGGTTAGCACATCTGCTTTACATGCAGAAGGTCCTGGGTTCATGCCCCCAGTGGAGCCACAGACCATACCCCGGGTGCACCAGGGAAACAGCAACATCCATTGGACGGGGCTGGAAGTAGGGAGGGAGTATTAAAGAGGGGGGAGAAAAGTATTTTTTCTTATGATGAGATTTTTATGTTGTGAAAATATATCCTGATGAATGTCAGAAATTGTTCTCAGGTTTTGTTTTGTTTTGTTTTTTTTTTTTTTGAAATTAACCATTCAGGGTATAAAATACATTTTCATATGCCTTTAAAATCACTTGAAATTTTATTACAGAATGATATCATTGAATCTTTTGTGTTTTAATTAACTTTTCTTTCTATTGTAGTACGAAAACTGTCTCCGGAAGTTCTATAAGCACCAGAACACTGAAGTTGTGCTCTATCTAGCGCGAGCCCTCTTCAAGTGTGGCAAGTTGCAGGAATGCAAACAGACTTTGTTGAAGGTAAAAAGAACTCATTATTATTCTCATTTAATTCTATGCTCCATTATGTATTTTTTTATTCTGTTTTAAGCATGTTCACATACTTGATGCTCTTTTTGACTAAAATCCTTTTCATGTCATTAGATCATATGAAATATTTGCTTTGTTTTTATTTATAGGCTAGACATGTGGCACCCAGTGATACAGTTCTAATGTTTAACGTAGCCTTGGTCCTGCAAAGATTAGCTACCTCTGTCCTGAAAGATGAAAAGAGTAATCTGAAGGAAGTACTCAATGCTGTGAAAGAACTGGAACTTGCACATAGGTAAAGATTTTATAGAAACAACCTTCGAAATGCATTTTTTTTTCCAAACCTATGTGTCTCAAAAGGTGCTGAAAATCACTTCCCTCTGGAATCTCTTAGAAAAAAGAAATCTCAAAAGGGAATCTATTTGAGAGGGGTGGGTAGGAGGCCTGGGTGAAAAAGGGTTATTGAGAAGTATAAATTGGTAGTTACGAATAGTCATGGGGATGTGAAGTACAACATAGAGAATATAATTCATAATATTATAATAACTATGTATAGTGCCGGGTTGGTAGCAGACTAATCAAGGGAATCACTTTATAAATTTTTTAAACGTCTAACCACTATGCTGCACACTTGAAACTAATATAAAATAATATTGAATGTCAACTCTAAAAATAAATATTAAAAAAAGGGGGTGGAGGGTATCCAAAGCAGACAGCTGCCACCAGGTGGCACTAAACCATAGCTAGGATGCTGTTAAATTTGGATCATGTAGTCGATCCTTCCAGCCTGGCTGGCTAGCTTTGTAAGCTTGCCCTAGACTTTTCATTAACTTGACAATAATATGACCAGCATTTTACACACTTGAAACTTTTAGATTCCATTTGTGTTGGTTTTATTTGTTATACCAGTCTATCTTTTTATGGCATATTAATTTTCCTTGAGCTAAGATTAAGGCCTTTCCTCTTAAATAATGAATAGGTTTATTCAATTCAACTCAACTTTATATAACTTTATAGTATTTATTTGGTAATTCAGTGTATGGTAAAATTAAAACCTGACATCTCTTTAGGTTTTGTCCAACTTTATTTAATTCTTGTTTAAGCATTTCTTGCCTTGCTTGGTAGATTGTGTACTTTCATGGCCTAAGCCTCCTAAGTGCCATGCTGATGTATTTAGTAATTTAATATTTAGTAAATATTTATTGCTTGAACTTATTTTTGGTTATTTGTTAATTTACTGATAACATTAAATGTAACTTGGCTTTTCTTAATGAACTTGTTTTTTATTAAACAGATTGGCATATTGATGAGAGTCTTTTTTTAAGTGAGTTGCATATATAATTTTCCTATTGAGATGATAGCCCTTCATGTATTAAATACGTGCATGTAAGTCAGTCAATATATAAGCCTTTTCTCAGACTATTTTTGTACAACAGATTAAAAATATAAAGGGCCTATTTCATTAGAATTTTTTTAAGTAAAGTATTTTATTTTCTCATTCCATATAGATACTTCAGTTACTTGAGTAAAGTGGGAGATAAAATGAGATTTGATTTGGCCCTTGCTGCTACAGAAGCCAGGTAATTACTGTTTGTAGAAGGTGACTTTGGTTGAGGCAGTGATATTGATGTGGGCTCGGAGAGTGACACAGTAGTGAACAGGTTCCTGGCCTTCCAAGGGTCAGCCTTCACGTTCCTCTCTGGGACTCCCTAACCTGGACCAAGGTTTTTTCCTAAGTGTCCTTTCAGGTAATATGTCAAAATTTATTTAGAACTTAAGTTGTTTGGGAAATACACCAGCTGTCACTAGGATCAAGATATGATTCCTGACTCTGAATCACATGTGATGATAATGTTGGAAACGTTTTTAGCTGTGCTTTGGGCAGACATTTATAATTTGGAAACAATATAGTTGACGGCATTGGCTTATGAGAAACAAAGTTAATTTTGCTAAGACTTCCGTAGATAGCAGCTAATGATCCTGCTTCAGACTTTTTAATTTGTGTAAGGAAAACAGATGCTCTGAGTTTTTGAACAAAAAGTACACTAGCTACATTCATGCTTCTCTAAATCTGAAATGTTTTAGGCAGTGCTCTGACTTACTGAGCCAGGCCCAATACCATGTGGCGCGGGCACGCAAACAGGACGAAGAAGAGAGAGAGTTGCGGGCCAAACAAGAACAAGAAAAAGAACTGTTAAGGCAGAAACTTCTTAAAGAACAGGTATTTATTGTGTTTTCACTTATACTAGAGTTAAAGAATTACATGCATCTATATACTTTGTATGGTAAAAATGAAGTCCTTCTTATGGTAGCCATGATTTATTTCATCATAAGAACATTCTGATAAGGTTTTTTCCCTACCCTTTTTTTTCATAGGAAGAGAAACGACTCAGAGAAAAGGAAGAGCAAAAGAAACTTTTAGAACAGCGGGCCCAGTATGTAGAGAAGACCAAAAATATTCTTATGTTTACTGGAGAGACTGAAGCAACAAAAGAAAAGAAAAGAGGTGGTGGTGGTGGACGGGTAAGATGTGACTCCCACTAATGCCACTGGTACCAGTCCCTGTCTTTTGACTTTCAGAAGTGAAGGTAAAAATGATTATATTCACTCCATACTTAGTCCTTAGCTAAGAAACAGCCTTCCAAGATGGAATTCTTTAATTGGCAGTTGGTATTTAGAAATGCTTCCCAATGTTGGCCCCATACAAATTTTTACCTTGTAGTGACCTAAGCAGTTGATGATTTTTGCCATTTGAGAAATTTCTCCCAATTAGAAGTCATTGAAATCTGAGCCTCACCAAGCACCTCTTCTATGTGAGTTGGTAAAAGATCCTTCATTTGTCAAATGACTGATAGGATAGGGCCTCATTCTACACCTTAGAATTTCAGCCACATTCCATCAGCCAGGAAAGAACTGATTATAGTCTTGTTTGGATTTCAGCGTTCTAAGAAGGGAGGAGAGTTTGATGAATTTGTCAATGATGACACCGATGAAGATCTGCCAATATCCAAAAAGAAGAAGAGAAGAAAGGGCAGTGGTAGTGAACAAGAAGGTGAAGAAGAGGAGGGTGGTGACAGAAAGAAGAAAAAGAGGAGAAGGTATTATAACTGTGTTTTAAATAACCTTATAAAGGTGGCAAAAATACTTTTCAACCTCTGAAACTTTCTTATGTTTAGAATTTGCAAACATTTGATCTTCCTAGACAGTAAAGCCTTTTCATACTTGATGTCCTACTTTAATCCTAAGATAGACCCTATTACAAAATCCTCTGAGTACTTGGAATCTCCACACATCTCCACAGCTTTCCTTCTGAGAGCTATGATTTAGTCATGTTAACCGCCTTTCTTATGTCTTAAAAAATTGTAATATTTATTGAAAGACCTATACAATTTAGAACGAGAACCTGGTGTGTTCACACTACCTGTCCATGTACAATCTTAGAATAAGTCACTGAGTCTCAGTTTCCTCTCTGTAAAATGGTAATAGTGATGTCCACTTAATGGTTTTGCTGGGTATTTTAAATGTGAATTAATGTGAAAGAAGGGCCTTTCAATCTTCCCACTACCATCTGCTGTTAAGAGGTACCCTGCCTATCTCTCACCTGGAGGTGCCCCTAAAGCTGTCTCCTTCCTCTCATCATGCTTCCCTGTCCAGGAACCTCCCATTGGCTGTCTTACCTAGATCTATTCTTCCCAATCTTGGCTGACTATACTTGGGAAAGAAGCTGTGAATTCATTCAAACACAGAGCTATGGAATTGAAGCTGTGATAGGACATTAGCAGACCTGGAATGAGTAGTTGGGAAGGAGGAAGGAGGAGGGGAAAGATGTTGAGGTCTGGAATCTGGGTCTTTGTCACATCCATTATCACTCCCCCAAATGCAAGATTCAGACTTATTTTAGATTAATAAGAGAGCTCAACAGTGACTAAATTAGTCCACAGACATTGCACAAATACATGGTTTTCGCAGACTCCTGATCCATGTGTGCAGCAAGAATAAATTATGGCCTCCCCCTTGAAGACTGTACAGTATGGTTTAGGCACCCATATAGAAAGGTATTTAGAATTGGGATGGCAGAGTCATTGTGGACTTATAGACATGAGTGAATCTTGACAAACTTTCTTGGTGTTCACTACTTAAGACCTACAAAGGGAGAAGAAGGATCTGATGATGATGAAACAGAAAATGGCCCAAGACTGAAAAAGCGCCGTACACCAAGAGCAGAGAAGAAGAAGGCTGTAAGTTTATGATACTGTGGTTTTCTGTCCCCCTACATACAGTCTTTTCTGTAGGCATAAAAGATTGCAGTACACTAGAATACATTCTTGCCATTTCTTCAAGCATGAATGCTGGTTTTTGAAGTTTGTTGGTTGTCATTTGATTGTATCATTATAGTGCAAATCGCATTTAACAAGTTGCCCTAAACATGAGAGCCTTGACTAATCTATTATATTTGGTCATCTTTCTTTAGCCCAAGCCAGAACGTCTGCCTCCTTCAATGAAGGGAAAAATAAAATCCAAAGCCATAATATCATCGAGTGATGATTCTTCAGATGAGGATAAACTTAAGATTGCTGATGAAGGGTAAGAAATTTTCCCTTGGTATATTCTTCCAATGAAAGATAATAGAGTTCTTCCAGAGACACTGTCTTCAGGCATTTGGAATGGTCTAGTGTTTGAAGAAAACCTATTTTGAAATTTCCTGCATGACATTCTCCTAAGTATATCGTTTTGCTACACTGCCATTGGCTGGCTAAAAGTATGAGTAGCCTGATCCTGGTCCTGTGGAGATAGGGACTTGCTTGCTTGACCAAGGGACTTGCTTGCTTGACCATTTCCTCTCACATTGAGCAGTGGTGACTCAGCCCTGCCTGCTTTGTGGAGGGCTTATCCTAGACTGCTTGTTTGGTGCTCTCCTTTAGCTCATGGCCCACCAGGTGAAGTCATATTTGATTTTACTTGTCCTAAACTTGCCCCTCAAGCTTGAGGTGCCATCCCGCCCCCATTTGGATTCCTAGTCTAGGACTCTTAATACTATACTACACCATGTTCTGATGGCCATCATTTCATTCATTCATTCATCAGACATTTGAACATCCATTTTATGGGACAGCATATAAGTGCTGGCGATACAAGGGAAAAAGACATGGACCCTGCTCCTGGGGAATTTATGCTTCAGAGGCAGTGGAGAGTCACAGATAAAACCAAAAACCACATTATTATGGGATAAGTGTTAGTCCTTAAGTTTTGCATTTTTTTTTTTGTTCTCCAGGGACCATACCTAATCTGGAGTTGGGGTGTTTTGGGGAGCTGTAAGTGATATTTTTTGTAAAGGAGAGGCTGTTTGAGTTGAGTACTAGAATATGTAGTTCTGGTTGGTTAGAGGTGGGAGGTTAGCACACTGAGGGGCTAAGGGTGCTGGTGGTAGGCTCATCTCATAGAGTAGAGATCTGTTGGGAGCCATCTGTAAAGATTTGCAGTTCCCCTTTACTCTGAAGACTGAATGACAAATTTGGGTTGCTTTTCCCTAAAGTGCTGTTTTACCCTTACCCAAGCATTGCCCTGTTCATTGGTTAGTGGCAGGTGTGATAAGAGCAATGAAATGTATGGTTTTAGAATGAGCACTGTTAAAATTTGTAGCCAGAAAGGTCCAGTGTGAGAGGCTGAGCTGCTGCCAAACCTACACTGAGGTCAAGGCCAAGTTGATTTGAGCTACTTGCATCAGTTAAACTTTGCTCTGACCATGGTCAAGTGTTTGCTTATTTGGCCAGATGGAATGGAGTGAATTGGATCCCAGGGGGCCTACTGGCTTTTATTGTATATACAGAATGAATATATAGCATCTTCTTAGCTTCTCTACATATTCTGTCAGTGACCTCAATTACATGTGTGTGTAGGTTTCTGAAGAGAGTAATACATTCACCTCCCTCACCCTTCTTAGACTGAACTATGTAGGATTCAATATTCCTCTCTTGAAATATCTACCATAGAAACCAAAACTAAGGAATATACCAGAGAAGTATGTTGTCCTCTCCAAAGCTCTGGGGGTGAAGGGGTGGGGTAAGGAGCTATCACAGTGGTTAAAGGAATGTTCTTTCCTCCAGAGCCTTCAGGAAACCAAGATTCCCTGGGTGCCACCAGCATTCCAAGCATAAGCACAAGTTCCTTTCCCTTTAACCTAACAACTGATAAGTAGAGGGGGTACTCAGAGCAAAAGTAAACAAACCACAAAACTCTTTGAACTCAAACTTCCTGTGTTGACTAAATCTGGTCATGGAAGAGGGCAGTGTAGTAGCAGATCCTGGGGCAGAAGTGGTGGCTTTGCCCTTCAGATACTGATAGCATAGATGGTAATAAGGGCAGGAAGTCTAGCCTTGGGGGAGGGTTAATTCTTTAAAGTCTCTACAGCCAAATGAGATCCTGGGTTTTACTTCTGCTGCTGTGAATTTGTTTATAAAAATAAAAATATCCATTTTTTTGTAAGTTTATAAATGAAATTGAGAAATGCTTCATTCTGATGAAAAGTGTCTGATAAAACCTAGTAAGAATCATCCTTTACTGTTTATGTTGTCTGATAAAGTACCTTATTCTTTTTTCCTTCTTAATCTTTTTATTGTGAAACATATCACATTTATAAAAAAGTACACAGAACATATTACAAAACGAACATTTATATAAATACCATTCGGGTCAAGAAATAGAACAGTAAATGCCCTTATTTTTTAAAAGCTCATTCTCTACTTGTCAAGTTCCTCATTGGCCAGAATTCTGGTACCTAACCGGGGTTTGTCTTTTTTGCCAGACATCCACGGAACAGCAACAGCAACAGCGACTCAGACGAGGGTGAACGGCGGAAGAAACACACCTCTTCAGAGAGCGACTCAGATGAGAACCAGATCAAGTCTGGCAGCGAGGCTGGCAGTCCCCGGAGGCCCCGACGACAGCGGTCAGATGAGGATTCAGACAGTGACCAACCATCCAGAAAGAGAAGGCCCTCGGGTTCCGAACAGTCTGACAATGAATCTCTGCAGTCTGGGAGAAGCCGCTCGGGAGGTTCTGAGATTGACTCTCGCCCAGCTTCTCCAAGTGCTGAGTCAGATCGAGATTCGGAGAGAGGATCCGATAATGAGGGTTTTGGCCGAGGCTCTGGAAATGAATCGGAACCAGAGGGATCCAACAATGAGGCCTCAGATCGGGGCTCAGAACATGGGTCAGATGATAGTGACTAGGTTTTATTTCATAAATAAGCTTCATCTCTGGAGAAAACTTTTTTAATATATGAAAGCTGTGATAAAAATGTTTCAGATGTTTAGTCAAATAATTGTGAAATTTTTCTTAAGGCAATTTTTTTTCTATCTGTTTGTATATTACTAAGCCCCAAGAGACATTTCCTTTGCTAGAGTCCAATATTTGAGTCTCTTGTGCAAATGAAGAATGTGACTATTCTTCATTATGGTACAATTCCACCTATTATATGTGAAAACTGCAGTAAAAATAAACCCAGATGCTGAATCATTCCTACAAAGGTTTGACTGAACTGGCAGACGTCTCATCTTCTTTGTGTGTTAAGCAGCATACTGTTTTGGTTTTTATTGCGATCTTTTACCAAGTGGTGCAAGAAACTTGGCATTACCGTCTTTATTCTATTTTAAACCTAGATTGAGAATATTTCTATTTTCTGGAGGAATGGGTATCTACTGTATAATTTCACCAAAGTACAAACAAAAGGACAGTTTTCTTCAGTAGTGTAATACGGCAGCCATGTAGATAACATCACAAATATATAATTTGTTAGGTTGAATAAGATGTGGAAAAATGCTTTTCTGTTAGTAGAATGCAAAGACCTACCTAAGCCACATAATAAAATTCTTTTACCAACTTTTATGGGTGACTCCGTGTCATTATTTTTTGGCTCAGTACATTTGTATATAAAAATTTAGCATAAACCAGACAAATATTTGGAAGAACCTGAATTAAGGCGATGGGTTGTTTGCCTAAAACTTTTATAATTCTTTGTAGATTTATAGTTTTTTTTTTTAAGATACAAGAAAACTAAGGTACTAGTATGAGTTTTATATTCAATAATTTAGTCAATTCAAGAGCAATATTTTTATGTAGCACTGTACAGTTTGTAAGAGCTGTAATGAATATAGTCAACAAGTAAGTATTAAATGTATTACTTAACATGTTGAGAATGCAGAGATAAAACATCTTGTCCTGAAAAATCTGGTGATGAAGATAAGTTCATTGTCCCTATAGTGTGAAAAATGGGGTAATGTTTGCATAGGTTTTGGGAGCACAAGGGAGGACAAAGTCAAGGCAGTTTCCTGAAGGACTGGGGGCCTGCGATGACTCAAAGGACAGGCCAAGTGGAGAATTAAAGGAGGGTGTTATAGGCAGTGAGAGTCGCATGGACAACTCTAGGAACTGGAATAACTAAGGGAGGTAATGCTTTGAAAGGTGAAGAACTTGAAATTCAGAAGTTCATGCAGCTATTAAAAGAGGTTCAAACTCTCCCTGCTTTTTCCAATGTCACATATAACGAGGTGAATTAGTTAATAACCAAGTGACAAAAATTTAAGTTAAAAAGCATTTCCCAACTGATGCCTCACATAACCTCAAGCAGTAACTGAACAAAAGTTCATTGGTAGATGATCCCTTGGAGAGAGATTTATAGAGGGATTTAACCTAATGCTGATAGTAATTTATCTAATATTACCTGCTCCAGGTTTTGGCTACAAAGGTACTTTCGACTGCACATCTTTCTTTGTAACTTTGGAGGCTGTTCCACCTTACTATTGATATTTCTCCCAGGCGTATCCTCAGGTTAGCAGAACAACAATATTCTCCCCCAGCCACATTGCCCATGTCAAAAGCCACTTCAGTGTCTTCTGCACAGCTTCCCTCTGGCCATGGTTGGAGGCTGGAGATGACAGAAATGACAGCTATGGAGAATGCCCCACTGAGGAAGGGGACGGTATGTCTGACAAAGGAAATCTGACTGACTTGTTGCCTTTGCTCTGCTGCCACTGCCCTGGGAACTCAGAGCCTGCGCATCAGGATTAGCCTTTTTTTGTTTGTTTGTTTGTTTTAGATATAATTGACATATAAGATTAATTTCAGGGATATGACTCAATGAATCGATATTTGTATATATTACAAAATGATCACATTAAGTCTAGTTAACATCCGTCACCATACATAGTTAGAAAAATGGAAAATAGTATGGAGGTTCCTCAAAACATTAAAAATGGAACTACTTATGAGCCAGCAATCCCACTTCTGGGTATCTATCAGAAGGAAAATGGAAACACTAACTCAAAAAGATAGCCATACCCCTATGTCCACTGCAGCATTATTCACAACAGCCAAGACATGGAAACAACCTAAATGTCCAGTGATGGATGAATGGATAAAGAAATTGTGATATATATATATATTGGAAGGCAGGCCCTCGAGCAACACCTATGATAAACTAATAGCCCTCTTTCACAGAAAGACTGAGTCCTTGAATCTGTTACCTTGTGCTGTGCCCTGAGAGAGACAGCTATGTGAAATACTGTTGGATCAGTTAGAAGAAGAATATAGAGATTGTGTCTATCAGCCTCTGTTCCCTGAGGGCAGTTCCACAGCTTCCCTAGATGTGTGCAAAACCAAAACCCTTCCCCTCAAGCCAAAGCTCCTAGATAAACAGCCCTCTTTCACAGGGGGTAAGTTTCAGTCTGCTGTTCTTGCAGTGCCTTGGGGGTGGTAGCCTGCTAAGACTGTCTCTCCAATTATTACAGTTCCATGGGACCCAAGAACA
>CM053510.1:32819322-32962896 GCA_028627145.1 Eidolon dupreanum | reverse complement strand
AGCAGGAAGATGGCAGCCACTGGCCGGAACATAAAGATGGCAGCCGCGAGGGAGAAAAAGATGGCGCCTGCAGGCCTTATCAAGGCAGAGGGAGTACACGAAGACGCACCCACCAGCTTCCGTCCCCAGAGCACCCCACTAGGCCCCTACCCCTAGTCTGACGTTGTATAATTAGCAAATGAGCCTCCTTCACCTGAAGTCCGGGCACTTCTGCAAGGCTGCCTCTGTGCTGGGCCCTGAGTTGAGTGCGGCCGCACGCAGGTCTGTTGAGAGCCGTGTCTCAGTTCCCCACAGCCCTGCGGGTGTGCTGGGCACCAGTCCTTTCGGTTTTCACAGCTGTTTTGGGGGCACATCTCTCAGGTACAGGTCTTAAAAGTTGGGGTGTTTGCTGTGGGGTAGAAACTCTTCGCTCCTCAGGGAAGAGCTCTGAGTTTTGGCTTCCCCTGTGATTGTGGGTTGCTGCGCCAGGGGACAGATTTACGCTGAGCTTGCCTCTTAGCCTTTCCTACCCCCTTCAATGTGTTTTTTTCTTATTTGCGGATATGAGGAAGTCATCCTGCTGGCTTTTAATGTTTCACCCCGCCCCCCGGAGAAATTGTTCCATATGGTTGTAGATTTGGTGCGTCGTGGGGGACAGCTGAGTTCAGGTTCATCCTTGCCACCATGGAAAGCTGGAACCTCAGCTTTCCATTTCTTAGTGGGGCCGGTGCTTCAGCCGCAGAAGGCAGCAAGGTATAGTTGGTTAAGAGATTCTGACATCCAGGATTTCCGGGATACAGTCTTAATTTGTGGTGCTGATAAAGCCATGGACAAGTTGCTTCCCTCGCTAGGCCACTTTGCTCATCTAAAACAAGCTATTTCTCCTACACTATATAGGTTTTGAAAGCCTCAGCTGGATCTGTCACAATTAGGGAAAGTGAATTGTATTGGCTTTGATGTTAATTCAGAACTAGACCAAGTACCAAACCTATTACACTTTAAAGTAAATTTTGCTTAAATTTAGGCAAGAAAACCCACTTTGTTATTCTGACTCTGTAATGAAATCACTTTCTCCATTGAAATTATTATTTTTATAACATGAGGCTTCGGAAGTGGGCAACTATTCCATTATAGCAGAAGACTATATACACAACTCATAGGATTGTTGTAAGGATTATGAAGGCAGGTTCAGTGATGAGCATTATGTAGGTTTTCAGGAAAGTCCTCCCTAGGATCGAATCATTTTGAATGCCTGGCAGTATTCATAGGGCTTACTGATCCTCATTCAGACCAAGTGGGAACTGAGTGGGTTCCTCTTTCATAAGTCCCTCTTTTAAGAATTTTTGCTTCTTTCTAGTTCCCCTTGAGAAAAATATTTTTAATCTCCAGGAAATATGACTTCCTTGGAGCTTTTTAAGTATTTCTTGTTTTCATTCCACTAATGAACAACTTCCCTGGGAGAGTAAGTAGCCAGTAGAGGCAAAAAAGACCTTTTAAAGGCAATTAATATGGATTCTTAAAGCTAGGTTTTGGAGCATAGACCAGTGTACCTTTTTCCTAAAAGTGGTCTTTGATGGTGGACTTTTGGGTGTGTTAGAGCAGTACGGGTCAGTTGTGATGCTTGCCATGTCCATCAGGAACACAGGATAGGGTATGTGCTACAGCAAATCAAGTTCATCTAAATCTCAGTGTGTCTTCTGATTTAGGTGGAGCAAATCCACAGACTGCAGCCTGTCATCAGTCTCACTTTGTGTCAGGCCCGGGCAGTAGGCCCTGACCTCTAGCCCAGCTCTGACATATTGATGTGACAAAATACTTCACTTTTCAGCCTCAGTACCCTATCTATAAAATAAGGTTGTTTGAGATCCTTTTAAGCTATACATTCCAAGGTCACTGCAGAGAACTTTATTTTTTTAATTTAATTTAATTATTTTATTTTTAAATTTTATCTTATTTATTTAGAGTAAGGAAATGTTTATCGATCTAGAAGGTGCCAACTGAGAAGTTGGGAGACCTAATAGTGCCTCAAATCCATCTTGCTCACAGGACTGGGTTAAAGGTTTTTAAGGGATTGGGTGAGGGGTGGGGGTGAGGGTGGGGGTTGGGTAGGTATGCAGAAGCACTGATGGGGTAAGTTTTAACTGAAAGACCTTGGAACTTGGCCATTTATGGTAGGGGCAGCAGCACTTGATCTTCCTGGACAATAGGCCCTTCACTTCTGAAAGGCTTCTGGTGTTCAAGTTCTGGTTATGTCCCAGTCCTTTGGTTCCGCATGTGTGTTGGGGGGCGAGACTTTGGTTCCCAGTGCAGCTGGAGGCCGTTCTCTTCACTGCACCTGCTTCTGCTGCATGACTTGTGGTTTTGGTCTGTTGTCTCCATTGCAGAGAATTTTAAACAGACTGTTTAATGTGCCTCAACTGCTTTAGTAACTTGAGGCCTCTCTGTTTCAAGAACTTGAAAACCATATCTGGCTTTTTGGGTCTAATTTTTTCAAAGATACTGATAAGTTATATTTTTTGCTTATAAAATGTATATACTTGCTCTTGCTTTTTGCTTTTCTTTATCCTGCTTACTACAGCAAAAATATTATTGTAACATTTTTCATTTTGAAAATGTTAAGTTCTAGAAAATACGTCAACTTTTTAATGTATTTTCCTTGACATAGGTGAATGATTTTAGATTGCCACCGCTGTGGCATCGCGGGGCAAATCCGTATTCATTCGTATAGTCTACAGCTAAGTAGCAAAGAGAACACTCATTAGGTAGGTGCAAGACAACAAGGCTGGATTTTTAAGTGTTTTATCCAGAAGTCACTAAATTCTTGTCAATTCTGTCTCCTAAATAAATCTGTAGTCTATGTGTTCCCCAGGGTGTTTTCCATGAAACAGTAGTCCCAAAAGATATCCTTAAAAAAAGAACTTGATAGCCAAATAAATTAGAAAAATGCTACATTCTATAGTTGTGTTGCGGTTAGGATGCTTTTGGTGACAAATCACAGTAAACAGTGTCTCGAACTGATTTAACAATAAGGAAAGGTCCTGTCCTGGACATCTAGGGAGTTAGGAAAAGGAAGGTACAGCCCAATCAGAAGATTCAGTATTGTCGGAGAGAGTTCTTTCACTCTTTTTGTTATGCATACAGAAGAATATTTGATGTAATAAAATATGAAAATTTATAATAAAACATCTATACCCCTCCCAGAGGCTTCCTATGTACCCTTTCTCAGTTGCACCCCTCTCCATTCCCACATATGATACTTCTGAGTGAAGTATTTAACCCTCTTTTGATGATTCAGCGTCATAATTTGAACATTGGTTATTGTCATGTCCTCTTATAGAAAGTTAGGCTCCTTACCTCTGCCCTAAGTGACTCCAGACTATTGTTCGAAATGATCTATTCGTATGTCCCCACAAGACAGTGAGCTCAAGGACGCAGATTATATCTTTTTCATCTGTTTTCCAAGGATCAAGCATAAAACTTGGTAAGAAGTGGGTGCTAATTTATATTTTGTTCTTATCTAAAAATGGAGGTTGTGGGAAAAGATTGAACTCTCTACAATGGGGTCTCTGGTAGCTCCATCCTTCTCTTTTACAATGTGTTTTAAAGAATTCATTTTGTTGAAGTGATGTTTACACTTGGGCTGTCGATGGCAGACATTTGGTCTGAGTCCAGGAACACCTGAGTCCAGACGTGAGTCACAGACATGGTGGCTATCGGCAGATGTGCTGCCAGACTCTCCATTGTAAGTTGTTAGGCTGCTGTTTCTTAGAAACCATTCTTGCTCACCAGAGTTTGTTCTTATTTTAACGACTATAAAGGCACTGAGTGTTAGTCAAACTACAGAAGGATCAGTAGCCTTGAGCACGATCTTAATAAATGAAATTGCAAGTTGGTCTTTAGTTCCAGACAGGCTGGATTCATCTGGGTTGGGTGGAGTATCTGTGATAGCATCTTCTCCAAAGAGGGATCAATGCCAAAACCTTTGTTCTCTCCTGGACTGTTTTGTTCTTTGAAACAATGCTACTTTGATTTCTCCAATGGGAGCTAGTGTTCTAATTTCCTTTACTGGAAAGAAGTGGAGACTTCATTTCCTGTCTCAGCCTGCTGCTAGACTGTCTTGGCCCACATGTGTGTGCCTGTGCCTATGTGCAGATACTTGCTTATCTCTCCTCCTGATGCTTCTAGTTTGGAGTAGCAGCCAAAGCAATGCAGAGGAGCGTTCTTGGGCCATGGAGGTAGGAGAAGGGAATACCACCGTATTCCTTGGCCATGATCAATTATGTGAGAGCCAATGCCAGGACTGGTTTAATGGACATTAATACCTTAATGGGCATTAACATCTTGCAGCCTGCATCCCTCTCCTGGTCTAGTATGAACTTTCTGGCATTGGAACCATGCATCCTTTTCCATGTTTACAGAAGTCACAGAAATCAGGTTTCCATCCTTCTGACCCTCTGGGAGGACTCAGCGACTCTTCCTACTGGAAGATCAGATTGCAAACAGCTAATCTTATCCACAGACTATACATGCAAGGTAACTTTGAAGCTCTCAATTGTCACATGAGCTGGCAGTGTGCTCCCAATGGCCATCATGCTCTGGCCAATGGCCCCTTGTTTCCTGCAGTGGGGACAACAAGTGCCTTACAGGTTTTTTTTGGACCCAGGAAATGGAGTCTGAGAATGGGAAGAGGGTTTGGACATTGGAAAGAACTGGGGCCTTTCATCCATAGTAAAAAGAAGGGAGTCATGCATTGGGGCAATTGTTGGCAAGTTGGTAGAAGATATGGGGGGTATGGGTAGAATTTCTTCTCAGTGAGATAGAAGCTGAGTCCCAGACCACTGTGGCTGGGGACAAACTACAGTCCTTGATGGCCAGCAAAGGAGCCTGTACTAGATTGTGTATCAGGGCTTGTCAAACTTTAAAAGGCTAATGAAGAACCGAGGGATTCTGATCCAGTGGGTCTGGAGTGGAGTGAGACTGATATTTTGCATTTCTAATAAGCTCCCAGAGGGTACTAGCCCAAAGACTACACTTTGAATACCAAGGTTGTATATTGTTGTATACACACCCTTGCTGGGGGAACGCCCATAATTTTTTTGATGATGCTGAAAGGCCTGACAAAGCGATTTCATCAGCTAGGGCTGGGGTGTAGAGAGCTGGGGAAGGGGGTAGGGAAGAGTTAGAGGAGGCTTAGAGAGAGAAGAAGATGTGAAGTAGTTATTGAAGATCAGGAAAGTGAGCATATCAGAGAGGTAGTAGGGTCTGGTGGCGCAAATGTCAGAGCATCTGGGTCCTTGGAAGAAAGAAGGACAGAAATGTATGGAAAGCATGGGTGGTAAGCAAGGTGAACACTAGCCACACCAAAGTTATTTGCAGGAGAGGAAAGATAGCAGGGGAAGTGATGGCATCAGGAGACAGCCAATTTTCTTCAGAGTAAGAAGGTGATAGAAGTATTCAGAGAGATTGAGATACAGGGACATTTGCTGGTGATAGACTGTGGGACTCAGATGGTGTGGAAGAAAGATTGGAGAATATAGAGGGTGGGGAATTGTGACAGATATGGAAAAGTATGGAGATATTATGGGGTGAGGGTCCAGGGTGGATGACCAGGGGGCCTTGGGCTTCTGGTAAGCTGAGGTGGGAGTGAGGCATGATGAGAAGATGGGTAACAAGTTCATCTGCATAGGATGGGGCCATGGAGGGGTACTGTCTCCTGCAGCTTCAGTTATGCAGGCATCTTTTCTCAGGAGCACAGGGGAGTGGGCATAAGAATGACAGTAGTGACGTTACTCCGGAACAGGAAGCTAGGGCACCCCTCCTCTAGGTCCCTGCCACATTGTAGCGCTAGAGCATAAGGCATATGGACGCAGCCTTGTCTTTTTATGGCATGTGTGATTAATGTTGCTTTTTCAAAGCAATGTATTTAAGCAATGGGTGTCCATATTACACTGGTGACTTAATATTCTCTGCTCAGCATTTCCAAAGATAAAGCAATAATTGTGTTTTGAGCCACAAATATCTTCTAAGCCCGAATATAAGGTGGCCTGAATATACGTGATCAAAAACCCGTTCCCACTGTAAAAGTTCTCTCACTGCCCAAAAGGTTTTTTAATTAACTTAAATTTATAAACTTTTGGGATGTAGGCAAAATATTTTAATGTCTGCTAGTAATATATAATTTATTAATTTCATTACAAACACATTTAAAATCACATGTTGTATAAAATAAAACATTGATTGAGAACTAGTGTTTTTTTTCCATTCACATTTCACAAAATAAGTTTATTCAAATTCATCACAAAATCTTTGGCCAAGGTCTTTGGCTCAAGTCACTTTTTAAATCATCTAACATGGTTTTCGAACGACCATTCCCTTCCCTTCCAGGGCATTGTTGGCGATCCAGGTCTGAGACTGTTCTGCTGGAAGCGTTCCCGGGAACCACAAGGGCTCACCTACGTCCCATCAGAACATTTGGCCTTTCCATTTGTGCAGTAAGTAGGTATTTTCCATCTCCATTTAGTGTACAGTTTTTAAAGCGATTCTTAAAATGTCTGTTTATAACTTTTGCTAACTCATTAGATTGTGTGTGGTCACGTTTCCAGGAATAATGGTTAAATCTGTGTTAAATTTCTTTGAGCTTTTTTTGTTTGGTTTGGTTTGGTTTTTTTACACCAAGCACATCATGGCAGCTTCATAAACATTGAAAACTAACATTGGTTGGACCATGTCAGGTTAATGTGTCATCCCCAAACAGTACATTGCTGTGCAAAAAAAGGAATTGAGAGGGCCTCGTGCAATTGGGTGTAAATTGCTAGAGCTAAAATGTTAGGCCACTCCTTCTTCAGGGGGTAATTTGGGGATGAAAACCTGTATGAATATCTGTGGTATGAGTTGCCATGCTTTCTTTCATTTTCCCTACCTTTGGAAATCAGCTCCAATTTTGACCATGTCTCATGGGAAACATGAGCTTTACAGTTCTTTAGATTCTAAATCTTAGCTTTTCCAATGATAAACTATATGACTCTGGACAATAGCTTTATCTGAATGTGGGCTTCATCTCCAATAGCCCCAATTTCCTACTATTTAAATTCAAATAACAATGTCTGCATCCCAGGACTGTTCTGAGAATCAAATGCAATAATGCATGTCATGGGCTGGACACACACTTTGGTTCAAAAAAATTACCTTTTTTCCTATTGATTGTTAAGAGCCTTTTGTTGTTAACCCTTTATTATGTGTATGGCAAATATTTTTTCTTAGTTTGTTCTGTTTGTTTTAAGCCAAATAGATTAATGGATAAATTCATTAACATTTTCCTTTATGGTTTCTGGATTTTATTTTTCATGCAAAGGTGAATTTTCCATGAAGTGAAAGAAGCTTATGCTTCAGGATCCCCAATGTGCTCGGGCCTCTTCCAAGGCTCTGTACCTAATTTTGTATTTGTATTTGTATTTGCATTTGTAATTTGGTATTAAAAGGGACCCTCAAATTATATAAACTTCAGGCCCTACAAACCTGGAACTGTCCTTGATATCATGTTTAGAAGGTCATGCTGTTATAAATAATGAACATTTTAATGTGATTATATCTTTTATTTTGACTTTTTTTTCTAAATTTTTTAGTGCTAAAATGGATTATTGATGCAGTAATTTTCTTCAAAGAGCTCATTTTTTCTCAGAACTAAATGAAACTCCACCACTCATTCAATTCACTTATTGGTTCGTTCATTCATCCAAACCCCTCACCTTTCGCACCCCGCTGAGTAGTGTAGCTATAGGGTTCTGGGCAGGAGATAGGAAGAGGGAAGCCTGGAAGGCAGCATGGTGGCCCTGGATGGGGTTAGTTACTTTCTTAGAGCTGCAGTAAGAGTATGACAACTTGGGTGGCTTAAAAAAACAGAAATTTATTCTCTTACGGTTCTGGATGCTAGAAGTCCAAGATCAAAGTGTCAGCCTCTAAAGACTCTAGGGCAGCGGTCTTGAACATTTTTGACACCAGGGACTGGTGCTCTTATGAAAATCTAATGCTTGATGATCTGAGGTGGAGCTGAGGTGGTGATGCTAGCACTGGGGAGCAGCTGAAAATAGAGATGAAACTTTGCTCACTTGCCCACTGCTCACGTCCTGCTGTGTGGCCTGGTTCCTAACAGGCCACAGTCTTGTACTGGTCTGTGGCGTAGAGGTTGAGGACCTCTGCTCTAGAGGAGAGTCTGTTCCATGCCTTTCTCTTGGCTTCTGGTACTGCTGACAATCCTTGGTGTTCCTTGGCTTATAGAGACGTCACTGTGATTTCTGCCTCTGTCATCATACGGTGTTCTGCCTGTGTGTCTGGATGTGTCTCATCTCTTCTTTAAGGACACCATGATATTGGATCAGAGTTCTACCCTAGTGACCTCATTTTAACTTGATTACACCTGCAAAGACTTAATTTCCCAGTAAGGTGACAGTCACAGGTAGCTGTAGTTATGACTTCAACATATCTCTTTGGACTCATGACAAGGGGATCTGGTGGCTGATTGTTCCTCACCTCTAGCCCTGTGGCCCACCCTCAGAGGTGCCTGCACCTTCATGTGGTACCCAGCCCGGGGTACACATTTCCAGGAAGGATGAGCTCACTACCTCTGGGATGAATCCCTTTCTTTCTTCCTTCCTTCCTTCCTTCCTTCCTTCCTTCCTTCCTTCCTTCCTGCCTTCCTGCCTTCCTGCCTTCCTGCCTTCCTGCCTTCCTGCCTTCCTGCCTTCCTGCCTTCCTGCCTTCCTGCCTTCCTGCCTTCCTGCCTTCCTGCCTTCCTGCCTGCCTGCCTGCCTGCCTGCCTGCCTGCCTGCCTTCCTTCCTTCCTTCCCTCCTTCCTGCCTTCCTGCCTGCCTGCCTGCCTGCCTTCCTGCCTTGCTTGCTTTGCTTGCTTTCCTTTTCTTTTTGTCCCCTCAACATGCAGTTTGGCATAGTGGTGATAAGCGCTGGTTCTTGAGATGCAGTGCAAGATCCAAATCACAATCCTATGACTTAAAGCTAAGTATCCTAGCACTCTGAAAGAACATGCAGAAGATGTTCCTACTAACTTGTTGAATAAAGGAAAGATCTTGGGCAAGGTGCTTACTCTGATAAAGTACCTACCTTAAGGTGGGTTAGAAGATTAAATGAGATGATTAATGTACCTGGTCCAGACTGCCATATACTAAATATGGCTCAAGAGATGATAGCTAGAATAATCTTAACAATATGCCATAGCAAAGCTCTGTATAGTATTAATGAATAATTAATATTATTAATAATAGCAATCCTCCAAAGACAGTCCATTCTACTTAGAATAAAAGCCAAAGGCCTTACTATGTCTGACTAGTTTTACCTGTCATCTCTGTCACTCTCCAGCCTTAGGCCCCTACTCTCTGCTCAGCCACGCTGGCTCCCTGATGGTTCTTCAGACACTCCACATGCATTCCTATCTCAGGGTCTTTGACTTTGCTTCCCCTCCACCCAGAACCTCTTTCTCCAGTTATCTGTTTACTCCCTCACTTTATTTAGATCTTTCTTCACTCAGAGGTCACTTCCTCATCAGGCCGTCCCTGAATACCCTGTTCAAAGTAACATTCACATCATTCTCTATCTCTTATTCTGTTTTATTTATCTACATGTAGCATTTTTTACTACCTAATACTCTATATTTGTTTATTTACTATCTCTCTCCTGTCACCCAGAATATTTGTTCCATAAGAAGCCTTTGTCTCATACATTGTCACATCCCTAGCACTGGCACAGTGCCTGGCACATAGTTGGTACTCAGTAAATATTTATGAGATGAATAGACTTGTAGCACTGTCCCACACCTGTCAACATCGTTTTCATTACCTGTCTATCTGGCTCCTTGCAACACTCCTAAGAGGTAGGAAAACCAAGAATTATTTCACAGATAAGGCAAATGAGGCCCAGAGAGGTGAAACAATTGCCCTAAGCTCATGGAACTAAGTAATGGGGAAGCTGAGATTCTCGTCTGTGACTCTGCATGTCCCAGGCTGAACTGAGCAGCCCTCAGAGGTTCACTGGCTTATCAATCACATCTTTGCATTATCTACAGTTGACAGGGGGACCAAGTTGAGGCCAAAATTCTCACTTTCCCTTTCTCCTATTGATGAGCATGTCCAATAGGTCTTAGTCCTGTTTCCCATGAGATGTACTAGACAAAGTACCCGTTTATCCTGCCAAGGGCAGGGGGGCGTTCTCCCTGGGTGCCCAGCAGAGGGCGCTAGGGAGACAGCATCCTGATGGGTGGCTTTGCTCTCTCCCATCCTTTTGGAATAACTCCAGGAGAGGCAGGGTAGGAGGACAAGTCTGTGGGTCTGGGCAGCCCATGTGACTTCAGTGTCGTGTTTCGGCTCCTTTCTGCTCTGTGTTTAGGCATCTCCTTGGCTAGACCTCTGGCTTTTCTTGGAGGGCACTCCTTGGAAGGCTGTCTCTAAAGCTAGAGAGATAAGTGGAGAACTTTGTTAAGTCCCTGTCCACACTACATAGCTGATATCTGAAACTGCTCTGCACAGCCACTTCCAGCAGAAGAAGAATGATGTCCTCCCATTCAGAAATGTTAGAGGCACTCTGTCCTGATATAGAGTAGATGGGAGATGTGAGCTTCGTGGAGCCAGGAAAAAGCAGAGTTGGGTTCCTTGCCTCTGCCTGAAAAGCTCTCCCTTGAATGTTTGTGGGGAAAGCAACTCTTCCTTGAAATCTCAGATTGTCCAGGATGTTTCCTCCTCTTAGTTCAGGTGACAGCTTGCTCACACCTCAGTGTGGCCCATCACCTGCCCCATGCCCACATAATCTCTCGTTGTATAGTGGACTCCTTTGGGGGAAGATGGCATCTTACTCATATTGTGTCCCAGCCCCTAGCACAAGGCTGGAAGTGATGAGGCGCTCACTTTCGAATGTACAAGTGAATAAATTTATGTAGGGGGTCAAGGATGACTCATGTTTTTGGTTTGGATGGAGGTATCATTCAGAGCCAGGTAACATTGGTTTGGGGGAGTTTAGTGATGGACATATTCAGTTTGAAGTGCTTATGGTACATTCAGGTGAATGTGCAAGCTGGTGGGATGTGCAAGCTTGACATTTTGGAAAGAGCTATGGATTTAAGATATTGAGTCATCGGCACATAGGTGGTAATTAGAGCTATAAGAGTTAAGTGACAGTGGAGGGAGGAAAGCATAACATTCATAAGCTAGATGAGGAGAGAGCCTTAAAAAGAGACTGAAAGAATCCTGAGAGGAAAAGAAAGTAAGAGAGTAGTCACCTGTTGCTTTTGATAGGTCAAGTAAGATAGAGAAATACCCATTAAATTGAGCTGGTGATTGGAAGCTCGGGATGAAAGCAGTTCTTATGAGAGGTCTTGGAAAAGCTACGGAGATATGAATTTACATATACTGAAGGACTACTATGTGTGAGGCTCCCTACTAGTAACTCACCTATTATCTTATTCACATGGCAATCCTTAATCATTAGCCCCATTTCCAAAAGAAATCAATACTCAGAGAAATGATATATCTTGCCTCAGATCACACCGCTAATAAGAGGTAGGGACGAATCCTACATCTCTCTAGCACTCACGTCTGAGTTCTACTTTTCTTCTATGTCCAGATCCTGCCATGTAGGATTTTATTAATTTGTTAATTTGGTTCAACAAATATTTGAGTTTACTGTGTGCTAGGCACTGTTCTAGGTGCTGGGGATATAGTGAACAAAATTTTCAATCTCTTCATTCTGGAGGGAGTTAGATATAAATATGCAGTAGGTCATATAATAACGGTAGACATGGAGATACCTAAATAAGACAGATGGGGAGTATGTGTTCGGGGCTACATTTTAAATAGGATATAGACAGTGGAAACCTTGCTAATAAACATGACATTTGAGCCAAGACCTGATGAAGAAGCTAGCCAGTCATCCAGTTAGTTATCCCAGGATAAGTAGGAACAGAAATCCTCCAGTGCTTGCCGTATCCCAGGAACCTCAAGGCCAGTGTGGTGGGAGAATGAGCTAGGGTGACGCAGGGTATTAGGTCAGTGTGGAGTAAGGACAGGGAGCAGAGCAGTGGAGACTAAATCACATGTAAGGCTGTGTAGACCAAATTTAGTATTTTGACTTAAAAATCTAACTAGGTAGGCCATCGGTGGATTTTGTGACAAGTATTTTGTTGTTTAAAAGAATTCCTCTTCCTCTGGCTCCTGAGACTAAAAGTAGAGTAGGGGCTAAACAGAGAATCTAGTTAAGACTATTGTGGCATCTAGGAGAAATGAGTGGCAGAGGTGAGCTATCCCATTTTCTGTTTTCAAGGGAGTCATCTATAGACTAGATGTAGGGATTGAGTCAAGCAACTTTTTTTTTTCTTTTTGGAGATCAGGCATTTGCAATTGGAAATTGAGAATAGCCAGCTAGTAGAAGGAAAATTAAGTGTCCTGGGAAGAAGTGAACAGCCTCAAGGACTGATTTACCATCACATGTTGCCTTCAGAATAATGAAAGCCTACTGGATATAGCTGATTATTGGAGATTTTGAAAAAGCTTTGGTGTCTGAGTACAGCCTGTTTGAGAATGGAAAAAAACTGTCAAAATGAATAGACAATTCAAAGGGACAGTACAGATACAGTTAAGTCACCACATATTTGTACTCAGATAAAAGCAGCTATTCACATAAAGATAGCCATTCTGAGTATATACAAATATTATTCCACAGTGTGGAACAAGATGGGGTATGATTCGTCTTTGAAGCACTAGAGTGGATGAAGCTTGACTTGCAGTCAATGACAAACACTGCACATCAGTTCTAAAACTTAAGGTCTAAGAATTCCCTAGCTGAATTGGAGGAACTGTGGCTGTAAACTGAAGCAAAGATTTATTTCTCTAACCATATGCCTCATTTGCCAGGTTAAAAAATGAGTTCTCCCCCTTGGTGGGGAGGGTTGAGCAGCGAACCAGGAATAACGCAATTTATAGCTCATTATTTCTATGGTCTAGCAAAATCAGTCTCTTACAGTTCTTTTATCTAGTGTTTACAGAAGTCTCTGCTTCATTTCACTGTACTCATAGTATCCACCAAGAGTTATAAATTGTTTCCTATGTTAGAATTTCAGTAAAGAGCCTACTAGAATACAGGAAGGGCCAACTTCTCTGACTCAAATGTGACACAATCAGTGGTTCTACCCACCACCCTTTTTGGAGAAACAACAGGAAGATTAAAGACATCAAAGGGTCTGTCAGGTTCAGCAATACGGTTTATTACTATCTGCTGAGAGGCTCCCCCCAAACCAAGTACAGGTGCTATGTAAGCAACCAAGACTCCAGCAGCAGCAGCTACTGAGAATGCCTGCAGGATGAACAGCTGTGTTCTCTTGGCCACGTGTGGTTAGTTTCTCAGAGGTAACCATGTTATTTCACTATGAAAAGGTTAATGTCAAGTTTATTGCTATGTATGCTTTAGCAATGTCCTTCCAAATTCATGAGACTTGTGATCTGAGCACTGTTTTTGATTATAGGAATTGTTTGTATATTGGTTCCTTCTGGTAACCTGACCTAAGGAGGAATTTTGTCTCATGAAAAAGAGATTAAGAATTTAAAGTTCCCCAGTCTTCGAACTGAGAGCTTTTGTTTCTTCATAAATTGGTGGATGCTAACTTAGACACAACTATATCAAGTATCACAATGTTTATTGATAGATACAAGTATATAAAATCAGGGCATGAACATGACTTGATAAATTAAGTAGACTTAATTTCAATACTATAATAAGAGGGACCAATTCAAATTCTCACCATTTGTTTCACACCCACAAAAACCACTTCAAGGGCATTAACGATCTCTCAAAACTGATCAGTTTTGTGCAAGTAAACCATGTTTCTTTTAAAAAGACTTGTGCACTTGCCCAGGCTCAAGGATATTAAAATCTAGCACATAAAGCCCATTACTAGAGGTAGAAATACAGGCAATATACTATTACGGCAACAACCATCAATTACAGTTAAGAATTTTTCTGTAACAACCAAATGGATAATCAAATATTGCAACAACTCAAGTATTACTGAGCAAAGTGCATTTCTACAGTATTCAGTGTTGCTATTCAGTTTTCTAACTTAAAACAGCCTATGGTAACTGGCAGCAAAGAAGGTCCTTGCAATAGACTGCCTTCTGCTCGAGAACTTATGATGTAAGTATTGCATGCTGCTAATATACTATCTAAACATTAAAGATACTCCTAAAATATTTGATGGTAGACTATGATTAAGACATTACACTACAAAAAAACCTTACGCAGAAGAAAATCCTAACTGACGTGCTTCTGCTTTAAATATTGTGAAAACATTACAGCGGAATGAATTTTCGCAGTGGTTAGGTCAAATGCAGTTACATCATAGCAACAGTATGTTTTGCACAATTTAAGGCTTTGGCTGGTTCTTTAGTCAGCTTCTTCCTCTGATTCTTCTTCTTCAGCAGTTTCTAGCCAGGTTAGCCACTGATTCACCTGCAAATTAACAAAATACACAGTACTTAAGAGGAAGAAAAACTTAAAGCAGACTCAGGACCGAACTAGCACCTCAACCAAAGACAAAAGTTTCATGTAGTACTATACCTTCTGTAATTGCAAACAGTCTACAGGACAGACTGCAAATGCAGTGTGGATATATTAGTTTTAAAGTTATACTAAATGTTTACTATATAGATTTGGGATAACATTCAAGCTGTTTATGGCCAGTTAGCTCGGGTGTCATTCTTTGACACTGCTCCAGTTGATCATTTTAGTATGTGATAGTGGCTCCTCCAAACCTAAAAATGTTAAGCCATGCTGGAGAGGGGAAGAGGGAGAGAGAGAGAGATTTCTAGACGCATCCCAGAATTACTAAATCAGATTTCCCTAGAACTGGGCTAAGGATAAATGCTGCAAAAATGACCCTCATGAAAAATTAAGATATTGCAGACTTGTGTTTCTCAAAGCCTGGTTCCCTGGAAAACTAATACGATAATCACCTGGATCATTTACCACAGACCTACTAAATTACAATCTCTCGAATCAGGCCCAGAACCTGCTTTAAAAACTATTTTTCAAGTGATGAATGTATACTGTGATTTTAGAATCCCCTAGGTCTAGAATTCCACTCAGCAAGACAGAAAATGAAGGAATGAGAAATGAGAAGCAATTTCTTTATTGACATTTAAGAAAAGTTAAATCCAAAATCAATCATCTAATCTTTGTTAAGTGGCTTAACTTCTAAAAAATATTAGTCACCTCCAGTCTATCTTATACCACTGGGACCAAAGCCTTTCATTTCATAGCTTTATCTCATTTTGCTGCAACTACCTACTTTACCAGAGCATACAACAGTGCACAATGTTATATATGTATAAACTACTGTAACTGTTTTGCTTGTATTTCCATTGTAAAGGCTCTTTGTTAAAGTTAATACCAAGCAAATTGGAAAAAGCAGACCAAATTTCTCCAGCAAGAGATTTACCTGGAACAAAGCCTTGCCTTTCCCCGGAAACTCTTGGGTTATATCTTCTTTCCAAGCCAAGAAAGCTTCTTCTTCAATAATTTCCATGTCATAGAAGTGAACAAAAAAGCGGAGTAACATGCCTAAAAGACAAAACGTAATCCCATTATTTAGTGTGCTGTTTAAGAATTACCCTACACTTGCCATCCTTCTGAGATTGGTCCCCTCACCTTTTGGAAAGTTGCTGTTGTAGCAGTGCACCTGAAGAGCATATAGGGCACTGACTTGTAGATCAACATGATCGTGAAGGAATTTCTGCATTACTGGCTTGAAAGAAAGAAGCAGTTGTTTTTCCTGCTCTAACTGTTCTTTGGAAGGAGCAGAGGAAGAATCTGTTTCATCACTGGGTGGGTTTACTTCACTAGAAATATACTGTAAGAAGCTGCAGAAAGACAGACCTATTAGAACACAAAATTGAATATCCTACAAGAAAAACACTATTCTTAGTCTCTTGCCTCGCAGGCTTTTATCCCCCTAGTAAAATATCTTAGCTCTGTACTACATGTAGAACAACTTTATCTTACCTAGTCATTAAGATGTTCACAAAACCTTTATCTACATGAAGTTTGGGAGAGATGTTGTCTTTAATCCATTTATATATGGTTTGAGGGGATGGATCCAACTTTATTTGCTTCAACAGTTCCTTCTCCAATTTGAGGAGTGGGAATAAGAAACTCAGTCCCTTTCCTTCCAAAATCTCCAACATGCGATCCTTATTCTGATCAATTTCTAAAGAGACAAAACCATTTGCATCACCAGGCAGTGAGTTCCCAAACGTACAACATTCATGTAAAAAAAATAAAAAGAACTAACCCAGCAAAGGAAACTCTCAACATCTAGAGCAAATGAAAGTAGCTAAAAAGCCGAACTTTTTATAAATGCTTATCATTAGCTTGTCAGGAAGATTAACAGTCTGACCTATATAAATCCAATCAAAGTACCAAAAAATCTAGATTTAGCATTAAAAAAATAAACAAACAAAAAACCCCAGTATTATCTTACCTGGGAGCATTTTCTGCATATTGACCTTGCTTTGTTGAAAAAGTTCTGTTAACCATTCTCGATCTTGTAATTTAGCTAACTGCTGAAGACAAAGTAAGAAGAGAGGAAAATGGGTGCCACTTTCTAGTGGTTGAGCTAGTTCCGAAATGCTCACCAGCTCTGAAATGATGGCACGAGCTGCAAACTGTGCTAAATATGATTTCACCAAGGGGATGTCAACCTCCAGTTTGGGGCACTGGTCCAGTACATTCAGGAAAGCCTTGAAAGGAACAGGTAACACAGTCAGTTTATTAGTTTTCAAATTTGAATGGAAAGAGTTCTGCAGAATCAGTAAAGTGTTCACCTGCATGAAGTTGTCACTTGTGGCTATCCCTTCCTGTTTGAGTAAACTGATCAAAGAACTTGCTTTTTCTTTATCTTCATCACTTCTGTCTAGTGACAAGATGATTACTTTGCTTAACATCTCAGGAAGAAAGTGTTTAGGAGCCCTCATTTCTCTCACGCCATTGACAGCTTCATTCGCATTTCCACTATTGAGATATTCAGTCACAACAGTTTCCTGAAAAGAACACAATCCAAATGCCTTCAGTTTTTTGTTTTTGTTTTTTAAACTAAAATATACTCCACAAACTAGACTATGGGATTATCTGAAACTTACAGTTAGTTTAAGTAGTTCTTCCTTTGATGGGGGTGGCTTTTTACTGGTCTTGGCAGGCTTTTCCTGAATAAGTGGTGGGTTAGTTTTGAGACCAAGCTGAGGTGTCTAAAAAACATTAACAGGTATGAATTTTTAATAAAAATTTATTTAAAGGAGCCTATGAATTTAGAGGAAAATATAAAAAAATCTTTAGGTATCTTCAGGAAGTACCAGAAGAACAGGAAAAGTTGTTATATTCTGGGTCCTTACCTGTCCCAGAGGTGGTGTTTGAGTGCGTGGTGGTTGTGCACTAGGAGGAATCATAGTTATCTGAGGCTGAAGCTTTGGCACTTGATTTTTATTCATTAGGAACGACTGAGCAGGCCTCAGGCTAATCTAAAATGGGAAACAAATCAAAACAGATATCCAAGTTAAAATGCAGTTGGCTAAGATATTAAATGCAAGATTCCAAAATCTTGAGGCTAATTCAGTATATAAATACATGACAGAATCTAGAACAAGTATTTAAATTTCACTATTAACCAAAAAGGTACAGCAGGTTTCATTTCTGGCAAGAAAACTAAAGACCTAATCCGCACAAGAATAAGATACTGTTATAAATCTTGTATTTTTACGAGAATTCTCCTAGGATTAGCATCACTAAACACAAAAGGAAAATTTAATTAAGAGTTTAAAAGACGTCTTGCTTTATTTTTAGTTTAGTCATTCTATTTACAGAGAAATCACAATAAAAACCATTTTCCTTGCTCTCACTAGACTTTTAATCAAGAGGCATGCCCTCATATCTCATAATCTTCGCTCATAGGACGCTGGACATCCAAAGAAAGAAAAAGAAGTACAGAAAAGAGAGAAAGAAGGTAAAGAACTCCAGCATTAAGTCCTCTTAATAACGCGTCTTTTTATAATCATCGGGCAATAGAGTTCTAAATTGACAAACTGTGGTATATTAAGTAACATAGGCAAATGTACCTCATCTGCATTAAGCTGTCCTTTCTTAGAAAACCGAGGTGGCATATCCTTCGACTGTCCTTGCAGCTGGGATAAGAGTCCCTGACTCTGGTTATGGTAGAGCTGGCTTAGCCCCTATTTCAGAAGGGAGAAAGAAAGTCTAGATAAAAAGGGGTCCACAAATTATGGTAATAAAGTACTAAAGGGATGAGCCAAGCCATAAAGAAAGCTTAATTGAATTTGCCCAGAGAAAGCAAAAGATGAAACAGGGAAGAATAAAAATCTAACCTAACTGTCAAATAAGTGATGTGATTTTACTAATCTTAAGGATAAGCATTTCACCCAGTTTACAATAACTGCCGCAGCTGTAAATCTGATTTAGAAAAACACACAGCCCTTGAAGTATTTGCACTTTTAAGAAGCAAAACTAAACCACATATTACAGGATTTAATACTTATTCCCCCTCAACATTCTTAAATGTTTTCTTACCTGGCTTTTCATAAACTTGCCTCCCATCTCTCCAAACTGCGATTGTGTGGGAGGCATTATGTGTCCCCCATGGCCATTGAAGAGTTGATTTGAACGATGACGCCCCATGGTGGGTGAAAATCTATCCTGGATAACTCCTGGACCAGTACCAATTCCGCTACCTTAAAATACATACATGGACAACTCTTTACATTTCTACTATGTTACACTGCTGTTTTAACTTAACCAAACCACTGTTTTGTTCAAAAAAATCACCTGGCATTTGTCCAAACATATCAGCAAGTCCTCCAAGTGGGTCCCTATCCATTTTCATCCTGGGTGGCATGAACGGTCCCTCCAGAAAGAAGTCACTTCTCATCCCTTGAGCCATAGGAGCTGGAATAAACACTCCTAGATCCTTCAGAAATAAAGTGAATAAACACTTGTTTCTGGACATTATTTAATGTTAAAACTAAGATACTTATGTTGAGGAAAAACTTCTAAACTTTCAGAGTGCTTATATAACTTTTATAAGTAAACTTCTTCCCAACATGGCACATAAAATACTAAAAACACTAATAGGCTCCTCCAGGTAAGACAAGATCGTCTCACTTTTTAAGAAGGTCCTTGTAAAACTATAATTTTAAAACCCACTTGATAGAAAAAAACCTTACTTTTACTGCATCTTGACGGATTTGATTGATCGTCTTTGGTCCATTGTCAAGAAAAGCCTTGCGAGGAACCCAATGGTGTTCTCGCAACTCTACGGTATCCTTTAATTTAAAAAAAGTTTTAGTAAGTTTCATTTTAATATCCCTAAACAGAAAAAGTGAGCTCTCCACCGTAATTAAAGAAACCAGTTTACCTGCAGCAGGAAACGAATCCTTGCTGGCAATTCCTTACTTAACATCAAGGAGCACATTCGGGCAAAGTACTGATCCATTAAGGACTAATAAATGAGAAAAATACATAAACAAAAAGTGCTATGGCAAATGTATACTATTTAAGGCTTCCAGAGTATAACCAAGATAACTAAATATGGCAATCTTATAGTATCCCCAAAATAAGCCATCTGATTTGAATAAAATTAAGACAAACTACGCATATCTTTGTCAGCAATACACATACCTTGGCTCGTTCATGGTCTAATCTAGGCCCCACTGTCCTCATTATCTGACAGAGGCACTCCAAATCCTCTCCCATATCTTTGAGTTGGACTCTCTTCTTCTTTTCCAAAAGCTACCAAAAGAAATAAATGCCACGTGTTGACAATTATCTTACTTTGTTTAAATATAGTACTTTCCCTTATGTTTGCAATGATTCATATAGTTACTATAGTATATAACATGGTACTCTGTATTTGTTCTGTATTGAAGAAATCCCTCTAAATAAAGCAACTTAACATAGGCAGGTATCAGTTCTACCCCTATACCTTTCTACACTGAGTAACTTCCATATTCAGAACATTTAAATAAGTTTTGCTGGCCACCTAATATACCTAGCTTAACATTCTCAGATGGTAAAAGCAATAACTGACTCATTTCCATCAAATAATGTGTACCCAGTGGTTAATCTAAGCCTAATTTCCCAGTCATACTTACTGTTTTGATGCACTTATGAAGGATAGATTCATGAATAAGATCAAGCTTTCCAAGTTCTCCAATGAATTTGATGTTCCCCAACATCTTGATCTTAGCAATGGCTCTCTGTTCCTCCTCCTCGGGGAGGAGGGGATTTTCACGCTTATCATAGACTGGAAAAAATATCAAAGAATAAAGTCAGCATTCAGAATTAAGCTAAAAATACACAGTGCTACTTAGTATCAGGTATAAATTCTCACCATCAACATTTCTGGTTCGGTTTTCAAATTCATCTTGTAATTTGGAAATTAGGAGGCGTCTGAATGTCTAAATGAAACAAATTTGGCAAATTTTATTAATGAAGTATTGCAAGTCTACTTTAAAACAGGCAAAAAAAAACAAACAAACAAACAAACAAACAACTACTACTTACTGTGCTTTGCTTCTGTCCCGGTTGACCCTCTGCTGCTGGGCCATCAAAGTTTGGTGCATCTTCTGCCAATCGCAGACATAGTTGAGCATACAGTGAACTATACTTCGGCTCTTCTAGGGCTTTGTCCACAATCTACAGAAAAGTTGTTTAAAAAACTACACTGACAATTTAAAGATCCCTTTATAACTTAATACCTTCTTTGCAGTCTTGACCTTAAATCTCATTTCTTACTGACAAATTCTGTCTCTTTTATAATTTAGGAATAAAAACAACTTCTTTTGTAAGGTTTACTACTGTGTGAACTAAAATATAGTGCTTAGCACACAGCCTAGAAGAATACACATACTTTTCCATGTTAGCTATTACAGAGTACTAAAAAAATCCAGTTATACAGATCTCATGTTAGTCACACCCTTCCCCCACCAGCTGAGAATATGCTGAAAAACAAAACTATAAGGATGCTGGAATCTTATACCAACTATCACACAATTCACTTCCAAGACCAAAATGTTTTCCACAGAAGGAAAAACAAAACTCAAGAGCCTGCTGATAAGCCTGTTAGGTCCCCCTAGCATACATGGTATGAACGATTTAAAATTCGCCTCTTAAATTTGATGCTATTCAAAGTTAGTGGATCTTTTATCACCATTGATATTCAAAAATACAATTATCTTACACCTCAGAGTTTTAAGCTATAATGCAAGTGTAAATATACCAACTTGAGTTTGTTAAATTCTTTACTCTCCCTTTCAGTTAAGCCAATATTGAACTTACCAGCAGTATGACCCCTTTAAGGATGAGTTTAGACTCTACACCCACATTGAGGAGCTCAAGGCATAGCTTGTCAAACTTTTCAGGAGTAAGCTTATTTAGTATGCTGAGGAAAAAGAAATCACACTTTGTGTCAGCCAGCACACAAAGAATTGAGTTGAAAATTAATTTTTAAATTATGTTAATTTTTCTTCTACCATTTCCCTTTGATACTAAGACATTTCTTCTTACCCTTCTAACCAAAGGGACGCTGAGTAAGTCTGTTTATAGATTAGATCTATATCAGATTGGGGGTCCCCAGCTGTCTGAAAAGAAATCTTACACACATCCTCAAAACCCAGAGAGCAAGAGCCTCCTTATTCAAGGCTAGATAGAGAAGGAGAGACCATTATGTTCTGTGCTTCACTGGGTTACACACTAGATATGGAAACATCAGCACAACAGGCTAAAGGCAACTCTAAGCCGCCAAACACTCATGTGCTGCTCTTCAGTTTAAAACGGTCAATACTGGCTTCATAAAAATACATTAATTTGGGCATAAACATTACCTTCTGAGTAATATAGCACAAACATACAAGAAATACAGCCAACCCACTCTTCTTCCCTCTTTTTAGTAAAAAAAAAAAAAAAAAAGACAAAACAGACCTATGTACTTACCCTCTTACTTTCCTGAAGATTGCATCATGTCGTTCTTTTTCATTTGCGGAGTTGTTTGCTGCGGAGTTGTCATCTCGTCTAGTGCTTCGTGCAGGAATCCATTTCTGAGCGTTTGGCCCTGGGGTTTTCCCCAGGAACTCGCTAATAAAAATTAACATTTATGATTAAGATTAATATAATTTAAAATGTAGTATCCAGACACATATCAAATGTCATGCTCATCAGAAATCCTTCTAAATACAAAAATTTCACAATTCGAGGTTCTCAATTTCCCCTACAACTAAAAAACTCACAACCAGTGGTTCTCAAACAACAGTGTGTATCTAAATCACTTGAAGGGCTTTTGTTAGATTGCTGGGGCCACCCTCTGTTTCTGCTTTAGTGGGTCTTGAGTAGGGCCTGGTAATTCACTTTTCTAACAGACTCTCAGGTGATGTCAATGCTGCTGATCCGGTAGCCACCTTGGAAACCAACATTTTCTAACGTCTCATGACCGTGTTGCATGCATACTGCTTTAATGCTACCAGTTAATGAGTAGTAACTGATTTCAGAAATCACATCAGTGAGAAAGAGAATAAAATAGCAGTTTAGGAGCCTCGACTCACATTAGATGACTTGGCTAAGGAATAATCAAGAGCTGATATTCTAAATTTAGATACGTAGCAGAAACCATGCCAAGTTAGGATTCCTAACGTCTACTGCTATAACTATACCCTTATACACGACAGACTATTCATATAAACCTTCTACTTGTAATACTCAGTTTTTACATGTTTACAATACCTGTTGCCAGCAGTCTTGGGATAGTGCTGAGGTGCACCCCTACTTCCTCCTCCGCCCGAAGAAGCACTAATTAAAAGAAAAACATAGTGATTTTTTTGGTTTTGTGACTGGTCCTTCTAAAAATTGCCAAAAACCAATCTATGCATACCTGAAACGAGAAGCACCCCCTTCTGCAATCGCACTCTCCACTTTGGCGGCTTGACAACGAAGAATCTTCAAAAGAATAATATTAATGGATGGGGTGGGGAGGGTAGGGGATGGAAGAAATGAAAAACCTAGAATGAGAAAGAGTACCAAAATTAGACACTGCTAACATACAAATCTATAAACCTTTCTTCAATTATAATTTATTTCCAATCGTAGCACTGCAGTTGATCGAACTTTCACTGCATTGCAGATCTCTTAAGACTAAAATAAAATGTAATCAAAACACAAATGAACAAAATTTTGTTTTGCCACCTGAAAATTCCCTTGTGTTCGAGGATGCAAAGAGCCGTCACAAAAATATAACGTTTCAACTGCTAAGAACGAATCTTTGAAAAAGTCACACTTTACATTCTTTAAAACTGAACAGAGATCAGTAACAGAAAATCTAACTCTTATCAACACGAGCACGTTATGTGGAAAATGTCTTTGTAGTTTAATGTTTCAATGACAAGCCAAACAGACTACATGAAGAATAACCAGACTGTTTGGCAGTTTTCTTCAGTATCTTATTTTCTTAACTCCTCTGCACAGAGGGCATCCGGGAAGATGCTCGAAAGGGACAAGGGTGTCCACTAAGTAGGCGGAAGGCCAGGGCCACAACATGGCAGCAAAAAACCTCCGCCCCATCATTTCCCTTCCTGGGAACAAAAGAGCAGTGGAATCCTCCCAGCCAGGCTGGAGTTAGGGAAGTGCTTCCGACAGCCTCCCCACGAAGCCGCTGGGGGCAAGCGGGGAGGCGCGCAGGCCGCCCCCGCCAGCCCAGCTCCCGGCTCTTTGTTCTCCAGTCGGGAAGGCGGCCTCCTTCTCACCCGTCGCCTCCAAGTAGGCCCCCCCCACCCCATAAATCCCCAAGGGACTGACAGCTGCCCCTCGGTCCCCTTCCCAGCTGACAAAAGGACAGTCCTCGTTTCCTCTCCCCTCTCCCGTCTAAGGAGGGGCCCGCCGGGGATGCCCCTCGCTCCCCGCCCCGAAGAACAGCCGTGCCGCTCCCGGCCGACACCAGGGGTCCGCACATTTCCTCCCCGCCGGGAGGCCGGTCTCCGGGACTCCTGCGCCTCGGCTGGTCCCGCGCCAACGGCCGGGCCCTCCCGCCGGCCCGCGTCCCTCCCCGCCGCGGCGCGTGCGGCCCCGCCACGCTCTCTTCCCGTGCGAGCACACCCCAGCCTCGGCCCACCCCGATCTCAGCTCCGCAAAGCACGGCCACTGACAGCACGATGACGGCCGGGTGCGCCAAAGCTGCCGGTTTCCTTCTACTCCACTGGCAAGAGGAAAGAACAAAAGCGGAGAATTTCCAGACGCCCAAAACGTGGAGGAAACGCTAAAAAGGGTTGCCCCGCCCGGCTCCGCCCGCGGCCGCCATTTTGTACCGCTCGAGAAGCGGCAGCCAAGGGACGGCGGCCATTTTAGAGCGCTCTACTCGGCGGCGGCAGCGACGGCGGCTCCACTCACCTTCACCGAGAACTCAGCAGCTGCCACCGCAGCTGCCTCCTCAGGATCCGGTCGTCGGGGACAGGGAAGGGAGGGGAAGGGGAACGGAAAACAAAAAAGGGGAAGGGAAGGGGGAGGAAGGAGTCGGGAACGGCTCGAAACTCTCAGCTCAGAGGAGTCGCTGCTGCAGCCACCACCCGATACTCGCCGCCACCTCCATAGAGCTCCAACTCGCTGCTAGCGCTAAGGCGTGTCAGAAGCCGAACTTATCACTCTGGGGCAGCCGAACCCACCAGAGCCGCCCCGAATGGCTCCTTCGCCACCCAATCAGCAGCCTGGCTTCTCTCCGCCACCAATCCGCGCAGGGCGGCGGGGAGGAGCCACAGGGCCAAGCTCGGTTGCGGCGCAGCCCCGCCGCAGTGCGCAAAGCCGTATTCGCGAAGGCGCTCCGGCCGAGCCCGTGGCGTAAGGGGAACTGAGCACTGTGGTGGTGCGGGCCACTTGCGTAAAGTCGGAGAGCCCTTCTGAGTCTGCGTTGGTGTGGTTGTATCATCTTCCTCCTGTCTCTTTGTTCCCTAAGTCCGTACCCCAATGCTGGAGTTATACAACCTTCTTTCCCCTCTACCTCGGTTTCTCACCGGGAATGTGGGAAGAAAACTTGCCCTTCTCCTACGCTATCCGATTTTGGTTTGTAGCCTGTCAGAGCATTGATTTTCCTGGCGACCTCATGAAGCGGTGATTGCCCCCGCAGGCCGGGCTTCCCTGGGACGTGCCTGTAGGATTGAGGCCTGGCGCCCCCGGGGTGCAGCGCCTGGAATCACTGTTGGTTTCCAGGTACTCCGCTTCGGCCGCCTTAGTGTGGGGAAGCCCGCATAGTAGGTTTAGAAGACGGTGCACCCAAATGCGTAAAGAAAGCTTCATTCAGCTCCCCATTTATTCCACCCCCTACAGAGTGAATGAGAAAGGAAGGGGTTTTGGCCTTAGTACCTCACACAAAAACAGCTTTTCCCAAGGAAATGTCGGGCCACCGGTCATGAAGGAATACCCAGAATATATACACCAGACTAATTTGTAAAAAGTATTTGCGGAGCACAAGCGTTGGAGGATTTTAATTTCTAGTTCCTGATTTTTTGTTTTCTGGGTTTTTTAAAAGCACGTTGAAGACTCAGCTGTGTATTTCCATTTTATTTAAGGTCCGCTGTAACAAATAGGGTTAGATTTTTCAAAGCGGGCAGGTTGAACCTTTTATAATTCTCAGGTAATATTTTAAAAGAGTACGGCAAAATGAAGTGTTACATTGTTTGAGACATTTTAGCTATCCAAAAATAGAGTCATATTTCCATATACTAAATAACCAACAGAAATTTCTGCATCTTCATTTTGAACATGTAGTTTTTGAAACAATGTGTAATCAAAAGCAAGAAAGTGTGCGTGTAACATGCATGACTTTTAAAGATATTGTTCAAAAAAAGGACAGGGTTTTCAAAGACCCAGACTTATGTTGACGTGCCAAAACAGCTCTGAGTGTTGAAAGCACCTAGTCCTCAATACAATTTTCAAAAGAGTTGCAGTTTTTCCTGGGACATTTAAACCTGATAATGGAAAGGATGTAGTGTGACTGAAGGTTTGTAACACAATTGCAGCATCTTTAGATCTCTGCCATATATTAGGCTGATCATTCCTCCTCATTACATTACTACAATTATTACTGTGAAGTCAATTTCACTTGAACTTTATCTTTCACAACTGGAAAAGATTCTCACTCTTAGAATTAGCTACATGTGAAAAAAAGGAAACTTGTTTTTGGGAAAGGTGAAAAGGTACAAATTGTGTTTCAAATACAAATGTTTCACTTCGTAATTTCAGGACCCTGCTAGCTTCAAAATAACACCAGAATAGTATTTCTTTATAATCTGTAGGGCTTTACAGTTTGCAAAAATGCTTTCTTATATATGATATTTTATCTTTACATAACTGGTTTACATTATTCATGACTGATAATAGGTTAATCTGAAAAAAAAAATAGTGTTCAAAAACTCTTCTAGTCTAGACTTCAAAGAGAATATTTACTGAGCTCTAAAACCTGGATGATCTTTAAAATTGAGGAACTTGAAACTCAATAATTTAAAAAGGTTTTACTTAAAATTTTTTTTTTGCTAATTGTGAACGCCTCTGCTATGGGCTTTGCAGGAGTTGAGTGTATGTGAGAAACTGGGCTGGGATAAAGTAACTCAAGGTAGAAAAGTGAAAATATGTATAAAACATAGTCTTTTAATTACCTTTCAATCAGTGGGAGAGATAGTCACAGTTTTGAAATGTTTCCATCACATCATGGATGTATGAAAATTCAAGTCATTGTCTGGAATTTAGCTTTTAGTTTATAGAAAATTGAATTTTAAATACACCCACTTCAATCTGCTAGTTTTAACACTTCCATTTTGTGTCAGTGTTCTCTAAGATTGAAAACCTCTTAGAGGCCTGACTAACTTGTTAACTCATATATTTTTGCATTATTTTAATCATGTCAAATGCTGATTATTATTCTAACATATATACTCCTGGAGCATCTGCAATCCTCAGCACTTAAGGATTCCCTTATCATACATCTCCAGCTCAGATATCTCACTAATTCTGAATTTCCAACAGCCTATTGATCAGAGATGAAAACTTGAAGCCATATTTAGTTTGGGCCACACAATAATTTTAAACATTTGAATTTGTTGACATTGAAATTTTAGGAGATTTTACATATAAATCCAGATTTTCGTGTTTTCATGAATCATGAAAAAGCTTTAAAAAAGGCAATATGGGGCCTGAAATTCCAACAGGGCAATATTCGAGTAAATCATCAGTTACATACCGAATGTGTTGAATTTGAATAACTCAAAAAAGCAATATGGCTATAGAGGTTGGACAGGAACACGAATGAATCAAGTCAGACAACTATGGTGAAATGAAGAGAAAACATCTAGACGAGGCAATCACTACTCAGCTCTTCCTATTATAAGAAAAAGGATCACTCAGTTTAAATATCTTCTCTACCACTTACTATGGAACTTTGGGCAAGTTATTTAACTGATCTCTCTTCTTCCTGGATTTGTAAAATAGGAATAACACTAAAGATTAAATAATGTATATAAAGCACATAGCATAGTCCCCGACATAGTAATTACATAATGTCAGTTACCATATTATCAGTAATATTAATTAACCAATTGTTTCACAACTACTTTAGTTTGCTAAGGATCCCACTCTTCTGTACTAGAAATCTGACACTGCATCATTATCTCTTTCCTTTTGAGCAGGTTTAATATTCACTCAGTTACTGAGTCTTGATGTTATTTCCCTCTAAATAATCTTCCTACATCTTCTTCTATCCTATAATGTCATAGCATGCATGCTAACCTAGGCCTTAGTAAATTTTTTTCCTGGATTATTGAAAAATTCCAGTTAGTCTCTTGTAGCTTTTTTCTCTACTCTAGTTACTTATATTAGTCTTCCTTAAAACACTTTTCCCCCATAACATATATACCAAGCCCAAGAATCTTAGTGCTTCACTATTTTCTACATCAGTTGATCTCAACCTTGGCTGCACAGTGGAACCACCTGGGACTTTTTTAAACTCAGTGCCCATGCTACATCTAAGACCAGATAAATCCAAATCTCTCAGAGTGGGATTCCAAGCATTAACAGATTTTAAAGCTCTCTGAGTGATTTTAATGTACAGTCAAGGTTTGAGAAATCTGTAGCAGGTCAGAATATTATAGAAAATGATAAAATAACATTTACAGATGAAGAAAAGCCTAGATAAAGGAAACTGGGTTCTAGAAAAGATAAGGGACTTTCCCCAAACAAGGAAACAAGCTTTAGAACCCAGAGATCCCATTCACATGCTTTTGCCTAGTTTTCAAGCCCTTCATATTCTGGCCCTATCCTACCTCTTCTGTTGGTCTCATTTTTCACCACTCCCAGACACTCAATCTTTTTTCATAGAGCCAGTTAGGCTGGTATTGCTACCTCTAAGAATTCACTCCCACTAGTGCTCTATTGCCTGCAATTTTGAGGCCATTATTTATCTCCTCTTTATTCTTGAAGTACAGATAAGAGTATAAGAGTGCCCTGCTCAAAAACCTTAGTTCGTCTTCCCTAATAGAATAACAACTCATCTTCTTAGTAAGACCCTTACTAAGGTAAGGTAAGTAATGTGGTTTCAGGCTACTTCCCTGTTCCTAAGTACACCACTCTCCATTCCAGGTTATCCACAATCTAGCTCTATGGTACTCAAAATTTACTCCACTATAACATCATTGTTCTATATCATATGACTAAAATTTGGTGGTCTTTGTCAGATACTTGGCAGAAAAAAAGCTAATGAGTTAATATACTAATGGTTAGACAAGGAGCTTGGGCTTAATCTGTTTTTAAGGTGCTCACAATCTAAAGAAAAGATACACACCCTAATTACAAGGGCAGGGAAGGATAGAAACAATGCTAAACTGAACAATCAAGAAAAAATGCTATAAAGTTTCATAAAGGGAACAATAGAAGATGAGGCTGTCACCATCCTTCCTTGAATGCCAGAATGATGATTTGGGACTGACTCTAAGGACAGAGAAAGTTCTTGAGATGATCAGAATTCTGATAAATTTTAGTTTAAAGCTGATAATTTTAATTGATCAGGGTACTGTTTTTAGGAAAATTAACCTTTTGGCTTGTATCAAATGGATTGGAAGAAAAACTTGGAGATAGGGAGATCAGTTAGAAGGCTATGTACTGTATTATTTTGGGGGGCTTATTTTTATCTCCCTTCCAAAATCATAAGGTCCTTAAGATTGGGAACACTTCTCTTGCATTTCTAGTAGAGTTCTTTGCACATAGCAGGAGCTGAGAAAATATTTGTGCTTATTACTTGTTGACACTTATTCATTCATTTTTTCCTTGGCTTTCACGACTTTACATTTTCAGGGTTTCCTCCAACCTGACTGGCTCCTTTCTCAATTCAGCTGTCTTTGCTGGCTTCTCCTTCTATGGTTGACCTTAAATAGATTTTCTTCTTTTTCTTCTGAATACTTTCTCTCTAAGTAATTCATTTGTCCTATGACTTAAAAAACACCTTATATGATAATTTCCAAATTCATTTCTTCATTTCTAATTCATCCCTCCCCTCATGCAAGTTATAGATATATATCAAATTGCCTACTGCATTTTCCCCTTGTATATATAATAGACATTTCAAATTTAACATGTTCGGAATAGTTTTTCCTCCATTATTCACCATCAGCCAGTTGCCAAGGACAAATCTATGAATCATTCTTCATTCCCCTCTGTCTCTTGTTTCCCATATCCAATCCATCAGAAGTTTTATTGGCTCTATCTTAAAAATATATCTTGAGTTGGTCCAGTTCTCCTGATCTACATTGCTATCACTTTAATCTAAGTGCCATTATCTCTAGTTTGGATTACTGCAATAGCCTCCTAACTGGTCTCTCAACTTCATCTCTGGCTCTCCAATACATTCTCTACCCAGAAGCCAGTCATCTTTTAAAAATGTAAGTCAGATAACATCATTCCCATGTTAAAAAGCCTTTGATCATTGATATACATTATATCCACCATAAAATCCAAACTTCTTATTGTGGCCTACATGGCCTTACATGTTCCAGCCCTTAAATATTACTGTGACCTCATCTCCTACCACGTTCTTCCTTGACCTCTATACTTTAGTCCCACTGCCTTTTTTTCTATTCTTCAAACATATCAAGTTCAAGCAAAGCTTTATACTCCTCAGATGTACAAAGGAACTTTTTCAAGTTCCACTACCCAAAAAGTTCTTATTCCAGTTTTTTACATAGCTGTCTCTTTTTCATAATTGAGACCTCAGCTTTATAAGATTATGGTCATCTCTTTAAAAAACCTTCCATGATCACCCTATGTAATGTCTCATTTTCCAGGCACTCTATTATATTACTCCACATAATTTTTTTTCATAATCTTTAGCACTATTTGAAATAATTTTTTTTGCATTCTCTTGTCTATTGTCTGCTTATTGTATTAGAATGTAAGCTCAGTGATAGCAAAAACTTATCTGCCATGTTCACTGTTATATCCCTAAGATACAGTGCTTAGAATAGTTCTTGGCATATAGTATGCATCAACAAATATTTATTGAACTCATTTGAGTCTCAGTAATAATCATTTGGGGGTAAGTAGGGAAGTGTCATTTCCCCCATTTTACAGGGAAGGAAATTGAAATTTAGGTGACTTTTCCAATGTAATTCAGTTAGTACGTGGCAGAATCTCATACTTTTCCAAGCATGCCAAGCTTCCTCCTATGGCGACATAAGTAACAATATGGGGCTATTCCTTTTTTCTTTTAAAATCACTTTTGCATGCCGTGTGTAAGGTGCTTCCATTTGTTTTATGTAGCTGCCATAACAAATCATCTCAAAATGAGTAACTTAAAACAACAAAATTAATTTTCTCACAGTAATAGGGTGGTCTAAAGTTCAAAATCAAGGTGATGGCAGGGATGTACTCCCTATGGAGGCTCTAGAGAAGAATCTATCCCTTGCCTCTTCCAGCTTTTGGTGGCTGGTGGCATTCGTTGGCTTGTAACTGCATCGCTCTCTGCTCTGTCTTTACATTGCCTTCTCCTCTGTGTATGTGTCACAAAACTCCCTCTGACTCTCTCTTATGAGGATACATGTGACTGCGCTCAGATAATTCTGGACAAACTCCTCTCAAGATCCTTAATTGCATCTTTTGACATATAAGGTAATATTCGCAGGTTTCAGGGATTAGGACAGGGACATATATTTTTTTGCAACCATCATTCAGCTCCTAGCATCTGTGTGCAGAACTGTGCTCCTAGCATCTTAGTGCAGAACTGAATCCTTAGAACTCTATTTAATGGGCCAGTCTCTCTTTGTTTGGATCACTATTCATTTATTTAATAAATGTTTAGTGAGTACCTAATGCATGCTGTGTACAGAAGTTGGGTATACCTTGATAAACAACTGTGAACACTTTATGCTTTGGGTGAGAGAGGGTGCTATTAATAATTATATTAGAACAACAGGTATAAACCAGGACTACACCAGGCAAACCAGGACATATGATTATTTATGATGCATATTGTTAGGCCACCAGACTGAAATAAATAAAGATCCTGCCTACTAGTATTTTTCCCTTAGCCATTTTATTTTTTTAGATCAAATATAGTGTTTAGTTTTTAAAGTTCTTAAATGGCTAGATAGTAGCATGACTGAGGTGATCTCATTGGACTTCATCAATATGAAGACCCCTCATACCTTTGGATTTTTAACTTGCAAGCTGGAAGTGGGAGGCCCATTTCAGGGCAAAATTTTCTACACTATATAGGCTACAGATGCACTTAAGTCTTAAGTAGAGAAGAACAATTGATGCTTTCAGTTCACTGTATTTCAAAATTTTTAAGAAAAACTAAAGTTAGAGAATGGGTAATGTTCATCTGCAACAAACACTCCTGAAAGATGATTAAGATTACTGGCAGCAACTTAGATGACAGCATCTTCAAGTTATGTGCAATTCCTAGTATTCCTTTCTTTCCGAAGTAATAAAGCACATATGAATGCAAGTTACAAAAATATTACTATAGGGATAATACTGCATTCACTCTAAGATAAAATCATTTGTGACCTTTGGTACTTTATATAATTTTTATTAGTAACAATACTTATTTACAACATATTTTACAACCAAATGTGATCAAAAAGTGTGCTAAAACAATGCAGTTAAAGAATCATTGTTCTTGAAAATCAAAATTACTGACCTGAAATAGAGATACTTAAGCACAATAAACAAAGTAATCATGTTTTGAAGGGCAACAAGTACACATGTCTAGAGTATAGGTTATATACATTAATAATAATTTGTAAAGTCCTCCAGGTTGCACTTTAAAGAATGCTTTTATATGCAGGAGTAATATTCTTATTTCCATTTCACAGATGAGGAAACAGGTTTGGAGAAGCTAACTGATTTGCATGTATCTGTTTTTTAAAACTTTATTCCAGTGGTTTTTTATTACTTTCTACTTCACTTATTAATAGAAGATAGAGTGTTCAGAATTAAGATAAGGTATAGTATTTGTTTAATGCCAATAAACTATTTAGGTGAGTCTGAATAATATATTCAAATCAGCTGTGGTGGTTAATTATATGGGTCAACTTGCCAAGGCCATGGCATATTCCCCTCTTTAATCCCCCCATCTTAATCCCTGACCTAAGGATGTTGCTGTCTCCCCTTAAGAACTGGATCTCTGAAGGCGGGGCGTCTCCTCCCATGTGCTCGTGTTGCACACCCAGGGCCTGGCGCACCCAGGGCCTGGTGACCCTGGCACACCCGGGGTATGGTCCGTGGCTCTACCTGGGGTGCAAACCCAGGACCTTCTCTGTGTAAAGCAGACATGCTAACCACTACACTATGGAGCCACTCCTGAAGTTAACATTTATATTGGTAGATTTTGAGTAAAGCAGATTACTCTCCATAATGTGGGTGGGGCTTGTCCCATCAGTTGAAAGCTTTAATAGAACAAAGACTGACTTCCCCAAATAAGAAGGAATTCTGCCAGCAGATTGGCTTTAGACTCGAACTGCAACTCCTCCCTAAGTCTGAAGCCTGAAAGCCTATCTCCATTAGATTTTGGATTCACCAAGCCTCAATGATCATGTCAGCCAATTCCCTAAAATAAATCTCACCCCTCGCCACACACACACACATATCCTGCTGGTTCTGTTTCTCTGGAGAACCTTGATTACAACAGTAGCTATTTGAAAAACTATTGTGATCAGGTAGAGTTATCTTTTTGGAGAAGCTGAAATTAATCTCATCCTCTAACTTTCTTTGCAAAATTGATGTTTAATTTAGAAAGCTGACCATTTAGAAAGAATTTCTGGTCTTAAGTAATTTTTAAATGGAAGTACAGGTATGCAAGACACTGAAATGTTCAATTACCAGAGGGTGAGTTTAAAAGGCGAGGTGTCAGATTACTTATGCTGTTGCTCTGTCAGTGTGTGTATTCATATATGCTGCAGTGGAATTCTGGTTCTGGATCATCTACTAACTTGTTTTCAAACTTAAGCAATTTTGTATATTAGAATGATAGAATTTTCCTAAAGATGTGCTGTATGAGTACTTTTCTCTTTATAAAACTTCTTTGAGTTTCTCTGATGAAAGAAGCATCAATAATGATATGTACGAAGGATGGTGACAATAATAATCATAATGATAATAGTATTTCTTCAAAGTTATGCATTATTTTTCCGAGTAGGCCAAAGCACTTTCCATTGTCATATCATTGCAACCGAGGCCTTCTGAGATCTATAATTAGGGTCTTGCCCCTGAGGTCACACAAGGCAGGGTCTAGAAACCAGGATATTTGAATACCCTGGTCAAGTAGTTTCCCTTCTTTTAGATTTGTTTGCCTCATATGTTTCCTACGCTGGGCACTCAGGATCCCTGATTATCCTCCAGATTTAGGCAGTAAAACAGAACTGTACTGGCTATAAAGTACCAAATTCTTACCTTTCCTTGGTTTAAATGCACTCAGGTTGACAGTTACATTTTATTGTGGCTGATTAAATAAAGGGTAGGGAAATTAAATAAAGGGTGGAGAGAAAACTTTCGTGAACCACCAAGGAACTCAATACAGAAAGCACTGATACCATGGTGAACCAATGCTGATCCAGTTACTCAGTACTGTCTCAGAGACTTTAATCTTTGTCCCAGAGCACTGTACATCTTCATTTTCACATCCCTACAACTAAGCTCAGAGCCTGTCCATAACTCCTCTCCCTTAGAAGAGAGAATACCTAACAGAGTATACAAATCAACAAAATGTCTTGATTTTGAATGTAGAATGATAAACCAGAATACAGGATTGTCTTTTATTTTTAGTTAATTCATTGTATCCTTTTTTCCTCTCAAGCATCATTTATACTAGCACTTCATATTTTGTTTTAGAGAGAGCTCTTATTCTTTTCAGAAGAGAACATTTAAAAAGTTTATCTCCTTTCTGCATTCTTTCACTATGATTGCAAGCCAGAGATAAAATGAAGCTGGATCTGGGAAATAACTGGTGAAAAAGAGACTTGAGTAAGTACTACATATATTCAATGGTAAGTTCACTCACATCTTTCTGATTACAGCTCACCTTTTCACATTACACTAGAGCCAAAGGGCAAAAGCATACACAGTCATGCACTGCTTAACCACAGGGATACATTCTGAGAAACGTGTTGTTAGGTGATTTTGTTGTTGTGTGAACATCATAAGTGTGCTTACACAAACACAAACCTAGATATACCCTACTATACACCTAGGCTATATGGTATACCACCACCATAAATGTAGTCTGTCGTTGATGGAAACATTGCTATGCAGCACATGACAAACCAACAAATCAAAGGCATAAAGGGGAAAAAAAGGACCAGTGTAATTTCTAGATCCAAAGTTAAAATTTCTGAGAACTTGGAGAATTGAGAATTTGGGAAAGAGACAAAATATTGTTTATTTTTAATTATAGGAAAATAGAAAAAAATATATAATTTTGACAATCCCTGTTATGTTTAAAAGAGAGACAAGGGGGACAATGACCTATGATTACAAAATGAGCTTCTGACTTCTCAAAAAAACCCAGAAGAGAATAGTAGAAATCAAAGGGAAAACATTTTTTCTTGCATTCAAGGGTCAAGGGGACAACCGTGCAGAGCTATCTAAACAGCCACCCCTTTGCCACCATTACCATCTATAGACCAAAGACAGTTCATTGAGAAATGAAGGCAACAATAATTCTTACTTCATGTCTATGTTCTTCCTAGCAGTGTCTGGCGCATTGTGATCATTCAAAAAACATCTACTGAACTGTTAGTGTAGCAGAAGTAACAGAGGTCATTCCGCAACAAAGTTATATGTCAACTCTAATAATAATTAACAAACACTAAGCACTTACTATGTTGTAAAGTACGTTCTAAGTCTATGGCCATGACACCCTGAACATGTCCGATCCTGTCTGATCTCGATCCTGTCTGATCTTGGAAGCTAAGCAGGGTTGGGCCTGGTTAGTACTTGGATGGGAGAGCACCTAGGAAGACCAGGTGCTATAGGCGTAAAAAATAAAAAAATAAGAGATTGTAAGCTGAGAAGGTCCTTGCAATCTGTGAGGTCAACCAAGGGTTGCCTTGCCTAAAAAAAAAAGTTCTGAATATTTTATATGTGTACACCAACCCTAGGAAGTGATTACTATTCTTTTTCACGGACAAAGCTGAAGCACAGAGACACGCATATATATCAGAATCAAGATTTGAGACTAGGCAGTATGGATTCTAGAGCCCAAAAGCTATATCACCACGTTTACAGCCTCAGGTAATCAGAAAAGAGCCCCAGAGTAACTCCATGTTAAATTAAACCAGAGCTGGATACCTGCCTGACTCAAGAACCAAGAGGAAGTGTGCCACTAGGCTGGGGAATTACAATAGATATTGGGAGTTGGCTGATAGTAAGCGGTGGGAATCAGGAAGAGCCTCTGCTAGCTTATAGAGTGAGGCAAACACCCACTCATACCCACAGCTTGGTTAATGGATAGCGGAACAGTAGATTTCAGAACATCTTACCTCCTTGTCTGGGCACCTTTATATTGTGCAGAAATTGCAAAATGAGACACACACACACACACACAGAGGGAGAGAGGAGAGAGGGGGGAGAGAGAGAGAGAGAGAGAGAGAGAGAGAGAGAGAGAGAGAGAGAGAAAGAGAGAGAGAGAGAGATCAAAAGCAAGTACAAAAATTGGCATGGAGGGGGCAGGGGTGGGGGCAGATGGATCCAGGAGGCCAAGACTCAAAACCTGATGAATCCATTGTGGTGGCAGCATGCTTGAATTCAGGGAGTTTCCTTAAACTTTGCTTTTAAAAAACCTTGCTCCTTTTGATCAGAGGTATAATATAAATACTAGCAAGTAATAATGAACATGGTTTTTTAAAAAACAACCTCTCTCAAATCAATCCTTTATGAAAGTCTAGAAGGGAAAGTGATATATGAAATTTAGCTTGACTTGAATGTAGTTTTTAACTTTATATAGTATAACAATCTCTCTAAGGGAGACAATGAGGAAGAAATTAATGGACATGGGTAGACAAGAGTAGAAAATGATTTTTTTCCTCATTGATTGAAGAGGCCTGCCATCATCCTTGGTCCAAATGCTACATGCAGATGAGTAGAAACTACATGTACATGCATAGATAAATTGCTGATAGGTACCATGTGAAAAGTAAAGGCAGCAGTTCCTCCTAAAAAGGCCTGTTATCCTATTCATGTGCAATTTTCCCCAGGGCATAAATGTCAGAGACCTCAAGGAAGGAAGGGCACAAAGGAGGTGAGTGGAACCTAGGAGTTGCTCTTGGTGAGTGGTACCCTCAGATACGCTGTAGAACAGATCTCATGAGCCTGGGCATTAATTAGCCTGCGTTAGAACAGAAGGATATCGCTTTTGAATTTAAACTTTTCTTTCTTGTAGTTTCTTTGTTGAACTTCTTTCTGGAATCCATGTTTTAATAAAATTCATTAAAAAAAAAACCTCATATACACTAATGACAAGGGAAATTACTTACTCTGTGCCAGGCATTGTCCTAAGGTGCTGGAAGATATTGCAATGAAAAAGACAGAAATGGTTTCTGCTTTCAAGTAGCTAAAAGTCTTTTGGGGAACACTGAAAAGAAATTAAAATGAGATATATAATGAAAGAGGAAGTATAAGTTGTATGGGTATTAGTGGAGAGAGCAATTAGACATAAACAGAAGAGAAGTTCTCACTGGCAATAAATCAAAAGCCAAGATAAAAACCAAGAACTCTCAGGAATGGGTGGGAATAGACAGAGATCGATGAAGCCAAGATTTTATTTGCTTGACTTCAGTGTGTTAATATTTCAGTTAGGTAAGGATTCTATTTTTTTCTAGGCCTTTGTCCAGAGTGGGAACATTCTTAAGGATTTGGTCTGAATCCAAGCTCTTTAATTATTTTTAGGGATTAATTAAAATTGTTACACACAACAGGGCTATAGAATGTGGGCGATGGGGCTATTCTGAAGAGCTTGTAGCCTTCAATGGAGAGACGATGTATAAACATAGAAGAAATAAAAGAAAGCTGTTAGGAGACTATAAGTGAATAAAGCCTTACAGAAAGCAGAGGAAGATGCTATGGGCAGGAATGGTAAGGGATGACATCATGATGGAGCTGTCTTATTTTGGAACTTATTGGTGATGATATTCCAAGACAGGGTTTAGTGTACAAGATGGGTTTAAAATTAGACGAGGATATATCAACCTCATCACTATTGACATTTTGGGTCAGATAATTCTTTGTTATAGGAGGCTGTCCTATGCATATTTAGCAGCATCCCTGGCCTCTACTACATCCCACTACATCTGTTAGCAACATTCTCCCTAGCTGTGAAAAACAAAAATGTCTCCTGGCATCATCTAATGTCCTTTGGGAGGCAAAAGTCATCCTCCAGTTGAGAACCACTGCATTAGGCTCTGCCATCTATGTTGAGCCTAGCTGATGGCAGAAAGGAGGTTCAGCAATAAAAGGGAGATTCCATAGCCAAAAATGGGTCAGCTATGATGAGATAAGTAGTTAGCATCAAGATTGCTACACATTCTGGTATCTAGAAGAGGGGTCTTGGACTTCAGAATACCAGGTGAAAACTTTCCTTTCAGTATGAGACATGGGGTGAGTTGTCCTTGAGACTAAATGTCTAATGATCAGGGCTAGAGAGCTATTTCTGGGCCAATTCCATACTAAGTCTCACTCAAAGAGAAGATAAAGATCTACTCATACAAATAGTTATCAGGGATCTAAGGTACAATTGTGTCAACATATAGGAGATGAGCAGGTTGAACCGTGAAGCACTAGGGCTGGTAGAAACAAACATGAAACTTCACTTCCTTTAGCTTTGTTTGGGCTTATTCACAGGTAGTAAGGAGCTGAACTTGATAACTTTCCTAACCCAAAGTTATGAAACAAGGGAAGACATTTTAATGTTTTAATGAATGCTGGGTATCCTAAATGTGAATAAAATTTTATCTCTGTTCTTAAAGAATCTCACTCTAGAGCAGAAACAATGAACTCTCGAGTGTAATAAAATGTGATGCAAACAAAATGATATGAGCACTGTTGGTTGATGCTCAAACCCTATCTAATCTGAAAAAGTTGGAGATTATAAGTGACATTTCCCAGACTCCTTTTCAGTTAAGACTCCAGATGTGATTCAGTTTGACGGATCTTGTAAGAAACAAATTCAGAACGGAGTCATGTTAGGAGTTAGTAAAGATACATGGGATCTAATTTGCTTATGTGGATTTGGCAGAGGTGATGCACGTGATTCTGGAGCTAGTTTTCTTTAACAGTGGTAGCAGCAGCAGTGTGTATGCGATTGCGGTGAGCAACAGTGGCAGCAGCTTCCTACAGCAATGGTACAGTGGCAACAGTGGGTACAGTTCTGATTATGGTATAAAGAGAGTGCTTGCAAGGACTGGAGGTCGTTCCAAAAAGTTTTATCTACAGCTTGCTCCTCTAGTTCTTTCAATGATTTTTAAAGCACTCGATTCCTTATTTTAAATCTCCTTTCACCTAAACTAGATGGGATTCTGTTATGCAACTGAACATTGATTGATGCAGTAATAAGAAATGTTTTAAAGAACTGTCTTTCTAGGAAATGAGAATGGGGGATGAGCTATCTGACCCGGATGTATCTGACGGTAGTGAAGATCTGGTTACTATTACTGGTAACTATGATTGCAAGCCAGAGATAAAATACTAGAGACTGACAGTCCATGATACACAGTAGAGAAACAGTATTTAAATTATTACCTGTGGATTGCTAACTGAGTAAACTGTAGAAAGAGACCATCTCTGCCATCACATGGAGAGTCTCCTTGGAAGTAAACAGAGGAAAGCAGAGGAAGCAGGGCCAAGAGATGATGAGTCCTGGATGCAGGTCTATCCAGTAGACCATTCACTCACATGAGAAAATATATTCCATTTTTGATTTAAAAGATTATCATATGGGGTGATCTGGAATGAAGTGCCTATTCAAGGCATGGCTTTGGTGAACTAACTGGCTGCTGAGCTAGACCACTATGGAAGGCAGAAGGAATACAAATTAAGGGCAGGGATATTACTGGTTGTTTCTAACTGCACTAGAAAACTTAAAGAAAATTATAGGCTCAAGATTTCAAATTTTCAGCATAGGGCATGTTTAGAAAACCAGAGGGTTTCTATCATTGCCCTAAAAACATACCTTATCTTTTGTAGGTCTAACACACCAACTAACAATTAGAAGCAGAATCTTCTTCAGTAAAACACCAAATTACTACAGAGGTAGAATTAACAGCCTTGTTTGATCTCTGATGTGGAAATTAGGGTACTGACTGTAAAAGAATGGTACTCCAAAAATGGTATCCTGTACTGCCAAACTCCATTGAATGTCCCTCACCTGCAGAAGTAGCTCCCTTCCTCTGCTGAGGCTGGTTTTACTTTTCTTGAAAATCTTATGGTAACCAGTATCTAAGAATGCCCCAGTGATTCACACCTCTTAGTATTAAATGCCCTGGTGTAGCCCCCTATGTGAAAAGGTTATCATTTTTCAGTTAAGTTTTGGGCAGTTTGTTACACAAAAACAGATAATGCAGGTCTCATCTTACACAAGGATATCAATTTCTCTCCTCTCCTTGCCTGGCTCCTCTCACTAACTCCAAACCTATAAATTGAGTCAGACTCCAGCATGCTCTAGGGGACCAATTACAAATAAATCTGGGAAGAGAAAAATTATATGCTAGAAGAATGGCAAATTAGCAAAAAATGCATTAGCCAGAACCTGGAAAATATGTGTAGGAATAGATTCTGAGAGTGTAAGAACAAGGAAAGAAGAATTTATTGATGAGAGCATTTACCAGATATTTGGGAATCAGTGTACTGAACTCTAGTTTGGAAAAATAGAGGCCTGACTAGAAACAGTACTAAGAGTAATAGCCTTTATCCATTTCCTAGTCCTTGTGATAACATCAAAAGAATGTATAAATCTTTCTCTCAAACTTTCTCCAAACAGTTGCTAGGGCAAATTTATTTGGGGTGTGTAGGAATGGGGGGAGAGGATATCTTGACCTTTAAGGTATTATTGGACAATGGTGTTAATCCCTGTGACCCCCAAATATCATGTATACAAGACCCACGGGTTATATATCCCCACCATCCAGTAGCAACTGGCTTTTAGAACTCTTGAATGGTCTTTTGAAGACTTAGTTCCAGTGTCAGCAGGGAGGGAACACTCTCCAAAGTCAAGGTGTTGTCCTTTAGCAGAGATCAGCAAATTATAGTCTGAGGGCCAAACCTTGTCTGCATCTCATTATTGTACAGCCTTTAAGCAAGGGTCTTACACTTTTTAAGGGTTATAAACAAAAAGAATATTTGACAGACAGCATACGTGGTCTTTAAAGCCTGGAATATTTCTATCTGGCCCTTTACAAGGAAGTTTGCCAACTCCTGCCCTACAGCATTATGTGCTATGAACTAACAACAAACACGGAGTGCTGTTTCTCCCTTATCAATACACGAGCTGGGGAACGCAGGAGTGAGATCGATACCTCTCACCAATATACATAGTGAACCACTGATAAACTGTTCTACTTTCTATTCCCATGACTTTGAGCTTTGCCCATTTACAGGTCTTAGTATCCAAGGGAGAAATGCTCTCCCCAGAAAGCTCAACAATGGTTCCACTTAACTGGAAGTTTATACTACTAGCTGATTATTTTGGGCTTTTGTGACATTGGAACAATTGGGAGAAATAGAGGTTACACTGTAGGTTGGGAAGATTAATTCTTGGTATCAAAGGGAAATCTGATTTCTCCTACATAAATGGGACCAAGGATGAAAATGTCTAGAACCCAGGGGATGCTTTGGATCACCTTCTAGGAGTGCCATGTACAGTGTTAAAAGTTAATAGGAAACTATAGTAATCCAATTCAAACAGTACTGCCAAGGACTCATTCTTTAGGAATAAAGATCACCACATCATGTGAGAACCTCAACCAGCTGTGGATGCTGGCAAAATATGGAATAGATGATGACAGAAGGATATTGTAAATAGAGCCTCAAGACCAGTTGTAGAATGACCATGTAGTAGTTACCCATCTCTTTTGTTCTGTTTTATATATATCTATATATGTTAATCATTCTCATTGACCTGTTTTCCCTCCAGTTTATATAAGGCATATTTTTGTTTAGTTAATAACATTGTAACAGTTATTTTTATAATTATACTCTGGTTATATAAGATGTTAACAATACAGTAAGCTAGGTGAAAGGCATTTGTGTTATTTTTGCAACTTTCCTGTGTCTAAATTAATTTCAAAATAAAAAGCTAAAAAAAAGCACAATTATCATGAATACAGAATATATATATAATTTAGAAATACATAAAATGTGAAGTTTTAAATGTAACCAGGCAATAAAAAAATAAGGTACATTTACATAATGTTCAAACTTAAAAAAAAATACAAATGACATTATTTCTTCTAAATTAAACTGGTCATACAAGGAATTTTTCTTCTAGCATTTCTTCAGTTTTGTTGCCCTAAAATCCTCTCTTACCTCTTCTTTGGAATCTCTGGATTTGTCTTGTTTCTTAATGTTTCTTAAATCATCTCTCCCATTGTAACTTTGTTCTTTTGGAACACTTCTTCAGCTTATTCTTCTAGTTTTGCTAATTTGCTCTTCATCAAAGCCCATTTGTTGTTTAGACCACCCTTTAACAATCTTTAACTAGTTCTTTTATACAAAAGTTAGATGCAATATTCCTTTGGGGATATTCTGTATATTAAATAAAAAAAAATACATGTAAGGTGTTTAAAACAATGCCTGACATCACACACCACTCACTAAATAAATATAACTACTTCCAAGATCCTCTTCTGTTTGCGCTACTATTTGCTTGGGTGTTCATTTGTTAATTGGCGTCACCCTTTCATGGTATTGATCTTCCTTGGGTATTTGGTGGTTCGTGATTTTGTTCTCATCTTGGTATTCCTTGTTCTCTGTGCATGATGCTGTTTCTGTTTATCATAGTTTTCTCTGGAGATTGTGAGGGATAAATGTAATCTTGGATAGGGCATGCCAGTGGCTAATATTCTAGGTGTGAAATTAGGATTCCTTTCCTGGATGTAGCCACCTGGGATACTACTTGGCATATCTGCCCAATGTTTCCAGAGTCACTGTGCCAGCTTAGGAGCAAATGCCATTTCAGGGTACCCTTAATTTTGAAGGGTGAAGCCAACCCAGCCAGAGGTTTCACATTCCATTCCTCAAATAGTTACCTTTTATGGTTGCTCTAAGACATTGTGCCCTTCTCCCACCCTTACTTACTCAACTCTCTGTATCCATTGCCTCTGAGCTTGAGCTTGGTCTGACTCTTGCTCTGCCTATGTGATTCCATTTGCTCTCTGACTTTAAGAGAACCCTCAAAATTCCAAATCTGCTGGTAATCTTGGGCCATGCTTGCTTTTTTTCTTTTAATAACAAACAGCTCTGTGTCTTAGTTACCTGGTAAACTCGGATTCATGTTTCAAGACTCAAAGTATTTTTTTTTTCCTCTTTTTTCATATCTCCTTAACTGTATTTTTTCTCTGAGCTTACATAGCTCCTGCATACACCTTTGTTGTTATTTAAAAATGTCTATGTCCTCTTCTGCTGAACTGCGAATAAGTTAACAAATGAAAGATATGCTTTTCAAGTCTATTAGTAACACTAGAGTGTCCACAAGATTATTTTCCTTAGATGATCTTGCTGAGAGGTAATTTGCATTTTGTTTTAAAAAAAGGAAAATTCTGGTATCACAAAAAATTGGGATTTATAGTACCATTGACCAAGAATAAAAAAAGTTTTAACTTGTCCTATCTATGAAGAAAATGATTAGAATGAGCAATCCTAGAAGGATCAATTAGGATGGAGATGGCTTATTCTACCCTAGAGAAAAATGGATTAACACTTTATTCTACATTATTCCTATGTATTCATTTGGAGAAGTAATAGATGGAAACACTGTGGGTTTTGTAGTCTGGCAGACGTGATTTGGAATCTCAAGTTTGCTACTTATTAGCTTTGTAAAACTGGATAAGCAACTTGAACACTCTGAGCCTGAGAGGGGCAGTCTTCTAAAATGGTTCACAGTGATCTCTGCCACCTGGTATTCATGCTTTTGCATAATACTCTCTCCTTCTGAATGTGAGCTACATATAGTGTTATAGTGGTTTATTTTATTTTTTAATAATCAACAGAAGTTTATTTCTCACATTTCCTTTGGAGGCTGGGAAGTCCGAGTTCAAGGTGCCAGCAAATTCAGTTTTCGTTGAAAGCCTGCAATCCTGGTTCACTAGCGACTTGCTTTTCCTTTCCAAAATTAGATTTTATAAAAGTTTGTGACTTCTTACTGACACTCTCTCACTTGCTCACTTTGATGAAGCCAACTGGCATGTCGTAAGCAGTCTTACAGGGGGGCTGAACTATAGTCATTCAGTCGGAGAGGTGCAGGTGACTTGAACTTGCTATTGATGTCTGAAGGGGGTGAGGATCATAGATACAACTTCACTTTCTTCTCAGAATTGAATTAAATTGTAGGACACCCAGTCAGTGTCCACTGAGAAATGGAGAACTGCGTGTTGCTTTTGAAAAAAATATACTGGAAACACAGAATCATTCCTCCTTTACAGAAAAAAAAAATAAAAAAAATCAAGGATCAGAGAACTTAAGTACTTGTCCAGGGTTCTATAACTAGAAAGTTTCAGAGCTGAGATTCAAACCTAGTCTTTTCCTATCATCATGTTAATGCAACTCGTATTTAATGAAGAACTATTAGGTGTCGGGCATTATTCTAGGTCCCGAGATTACAGAGGAGGACAAGTCAAGTCTCTGCCCTTATAGAGCTTATAGTTCCTCTTTTACTATAAAATTGGAAATAAGGATTTAAAATTTTTATTAATTATATCTTTCCTATGTTTATTCTGGATTAGTGTGTTTTTAATATTTTAGGACTTGGAAATGCAATATTTACTTTATCATCAACTTTGTCCTGATTTAAGTAAATTTCACTAGCCATGATGTAATACAAGGCAGAAGCATGGTTTTGAGTTTCAGTATTTGACTGGCTAAATACTAAACAAATGTTCCATACATATATGAAACAATTCTTCATGGATTTTTCATAACAAGGTTTGTGTCTTGAACTTTAGGCCTTTGTTTCATAAGCGCCATTCATTTCTCATGTTTTGGCATTAAGTTTAGTTGATGAAAGTCTGCTATTTACCTTGAGCACAAAATTAAGCAAAAATAGGCTAGTTTATTGGTGTTGCACAATTTAAGTAGTGCTGGACTTATTTGATGCTTGCAGGAATACTGTGAGATCCTAACTGGTAGTCAATTTCTTGTGAAGACCCAGAACTTCAAGTCCATAACAGACTAGAGTTCTATGTTGTATGTGACTAGACACTGAAGCCTTGAGAATAGCTTGTTTTCTAGAACAAACACACAGTTTGATTGTCAGAAAAAAATTAGTTTCCAAAGCCTTTCTGAAAAAGGATGTTGGCTTAGCTCCTGATGACAGCTGTCTGCTTTATTTATGGTGCTTTGATATATTATACAGTAGTCCCCTCTTATCCAAGGTTTCACTTTTTGCAGTTTGTTACCCACAGTCAATTGCGATCTGAAAATATTAAATTTCTCCAACCATCGACACTGTCTACTTCTGACATCTAACCATCAATATCATCATGGCTCCATGATCCAGAATCACCTGAAGCAGATGATCCTCCTTCTAACATATCATTAGAAGGTTAAAAGTAGCCTAATGCTACGTCACAACGCCTGTCACTCGCCTCACTTCTCATCACATAAGCATTTATCATATCACATTATCACAAGGGTGACTGACTATAGTACAATAAGATATTTTGAGAGATCATATTCACATTTTATTACAGTATAGTTATAATTGTTCTATTATATAGTTGTTAACCTCTTACCATGCTTAATTTATAAATTAAACTTTATTATAAGTATGTATGTATAGGAAAAAACTATATACATATACAGCTTCAGGCAACTACTATGGGACTTAAAATGTATTCTCCTCACATAAAGGGGAACTACTCTATGTATACTTAATAAAAGCTGTGATGGGTACTTAAAAAGTGAATTGCTGTTAAAACAGATGCATTTTAGAGTGATCTTCACTGCTGCCTCTTGAAATAGGTGCTTGGTTGAGGAAAAAATGGCGAATGAATGTTGCTGAGTGAACCTGGGGGCTTTTTAAACTCTCTAAAAGCATTTGAGGCTTTGACAATATATGATAACATTTTACTTCTTATAAGAGATGATGTCTAACCTTTCCATTTACACATATAGAATAGCAAAAATAACATTTTGCATTTTAAAAATACTTCTCTCAACCAAAAGCACCTCAGAAGTGTTAGGCAATTAATTCCTCCATAGCTGTTACATGGTTATATAACTTACTGCAAAATTAATTGCCTAACACCTATGAAGTGTTCTGGAAATGGACATTCAGAGTGATTTTTAAAATACTTATTAGCATGGAGAAAAGCCTTGGCATAAAATCTGACTGTCATTTCAAATCAACCTAGTGTTGTAGCATTCAGACCAGAATTCCCCTTTCATATTTTGGGTACGGAGCTAGTGCTACTTCTTTATATGAAGTCTTAAAATCATGTGGAAGTTGAAAAATCCAGTTAAAAAATAATTCTAACAGTGAAATTTCCAAGGGTTGTGTCCTTTTTACTCCTCTACTCACTAAGAATTTTGGGATCCTCTTCCTTGAGGACAGGGGGTTGAGGAAGAGTTATGGCAGCAAAAAGGACATAGTGGCAGCAGCCAACTTGAGTTACTAGAAGAGGCTTGGAGAATCAACACTTATCCATTCACTTGATAAAAACATACTAAAAGCCAAATTTGGACATTTTTATAGACCATGGGCCTTTGTTTGATTGATGCACTACATTTCCTTATTACAAAAGATAATCACCATTAAAATGTGCATGCTTCCAAATTTAGATAGATGTCAAATTTGTGCCACAAACCAGTGCCAACAAGGAGTCCAGTGTGGTCCTACATGAGATGAAAAGAGGCCGAACATTCCCTGCTCTCAAGAATAGAGACGGAGAATCTTTCAATATGTGCATTTTCCAAAGAGGAGTCTCTAAAGTTCTGAGTCTCCTTAGAAGTAATGAAGGCCCAGTATCATCCAAACTTTGAGCTCTTCTAAAGGGTCTTATGTGGGTGGATATTATATTACAATAGCTCTTCCCTAAATGCCCTCCCACATTTATAAACACCTCATGGAGGTGGTAACCTAATCCCTACCCCTTTCTCCTGTTTGAGAACCACAACGGCTTTCCATTGTACTTAAAATCCAAACCACTTATCTTAGCTGTTAACACTCTATCTGGTTCCTACCTACCTCTTTTGACAAATTCTACCATGCACATAGTGCTCTTTATTCCAGACATACTAATCTTCTATTCCTCAAACATATCATAGTCTTTCTGTATCAGGGTGTTTGCACATGCCTTCTATCTGGAATATTCTTTCCCCAATCTTCATTTGATTGGCTCCTTATCACTCAGGCTTCAGCTCTCCTTGAAGAGATCTCAGATTAACTCAGTTAACACTCTTCAGCACTCGGACATTAATCTGTTTTAGTTTTTTTCATAGCACTTAATAGTTTGTTTTTCCCGCTGGAATGTAAATTCTTTAAGAGTAATGACACCTTTACTCATTTTTCTCAGTATTATTATGGATTTAGTCTAAATTTGCTTTTTCTTTCAGCATGTTCTACAGACTTTTAGGAAGGTAGAGTAAATGTAGGAATTTAGATCACCACGTTAAAAATGAAGACCCAACTTGTTTGGGGGAAAGGTTATTTTGCTCAAAGGAATTTGTCAAGAAAGTCATGCTGACTGCAGTGTGAAATTTCGTTTTGTCAACACAACTCTTTTGAGAAGTTAAAAGAATCCTTTAAAGAACTTTACAACTTTGATAGAAAGCAAATTTTAAGATCGAAGACTACTTAAACTATTTCTGGCTGATTATTTCCCCTACAAAATAACTTATTAAATCTTTAAAGAATTTCATCATATTTATCAGAGTCTTCGACAAATTAAAAGAACAGATTTGTTTTCAAGGTTGACTTCTAATTTGAATTATATACCTGATTTCATAATTAATCCAGCCTAAGCCACTAAGTAAAATCCATGTATTATCAAGTTGTTCCACTAAGAGAAATAAATGGTATTTGATGATATCTAATAATGTCAAGATATGCACTGATTTTGCTTCTGGTCTATAAAATATTGTCAGAGTTTTGAATGGTAACACTATGGTAGATAGCTAAATAACCGGAGGTCAGACTTAGTTTGGAATGGTACTCATCTCATCACTGCAGCTAAGTTTACCAATAAAATTCTAGTTTTCTATTGCTTTCTCCTTATACTACGTTAGTTAAGATGATTTTGCCTATGGTATTAGAAAACCCAATATAAACTGTCTTAAACAATAAAGGGATTTATTGGCCTAGGCAACAAAAAAAATTAAATGCAGGATAGTGGTTAAGTGTTGTTCAATCAGGGCTTTTGTTTAGTTTACTAATCATTTTGGCTCTGTCTTCCATGTGTTGGCTTTATTCCCATGCTGATAGCTAGAGCTGCAACAATTCCAGGTCTCTCAAGTACACAGGACATTTACCTCTTCCTTAAGAGTGAGAAAACATCTTTTCTCAAAGCCCCTATAATAATGCCCTTGCTTTTCACTAGCCTGTACTGGGTCACATCCTATTCCTGTGGCCAGAGTAATACTATGCCTTAATAGGCATAGTTCCAGGTTCCTGAACAATTTTTGCAAGGGCAGTGACATTACACTCACCAGTGTTTTTCCAACAGTGATCATAACCCAAGAATGAATCATGAAATTATCTTTGGGTCTTAATAATTTTGAAAAATTAAATAGATTTGAGATTACATTACACATATGGTTAGTACTATTTTATGAAACTTTGATGTTCACACATATATACACCTGGATAATAATGTAAAATCTGTTTCTTATTGTGAATTGGGATCAAAAAAAGTTTGAAAGCTACTATCTTAGACAAAACTCCCAAAGCTGGAGTGGGGTCAGCTTTGTAAAAGAAAATCAGGTTACAATTTGGAAGAGGAAAAGAAATACTGTGGAAATAGCAATTTCCACTGTAGCCTGCTTGACACTTTAGTTATTATTTAATCTACACTAAGTTTTAACAGTCATAACTAAACATTTTAGTTTTACCAATTTTTTTTCTAATTTTCAAAATACACCTCCCTTTTGAAAAAGCACTTCTTTTCTCCCAACCAGTTAGTATCCATGACAAGATAATTTATTATACATGTTATCATTTGGTTGGTGGAAATTATTATATGGTAAAATACTCATTGAGAAAGATTGGCTTCTAAGAAAAATAACTGAGCACATCTTACCATCACCCTAATCTTTATTTAGGTTTAAATTTTATTTTACAAAAACTTCAGGACTCATTCTAGTTCAACTCCTTTCATTTAATAAATGAAGAAACTAAAGCCTAGAGGGGATGAACTTATCTAAGGTAGTTAATTAGCTGCAGAACCGAGTCTCTTGACACCTGCTTCAAAATTCTTTCCATTATACTAATTAATGGTGTAGTTATACTAACTTTAAAAGATAAAAATAACAAATATGCATGTTTCAGAGACACCTAGATTTACATAGCTGATGGATTCTTTCAAGAGTTGTAGATGAATTGTATTTTGAGGAGTAAAGTTGCATTTTTAAGGAAACAGGAGCTTATTAATGTTGCTTTTAAAGTTTTTGAAAGGCAAATAAGTTACTGCCCTATCTATTTAAGTAGGGTTAAGAATTTTAAAGCTAATTTTCATATTATAGTATGAACTATATTTCAATTCACATCAATACTTTACCCTTTAAGCTAGGGAATTCAATTTACTGAGCACTTTTTATGTGATTAGACATTTGCTAAATCCTATGAATGATCCAAAAGAAGTCTTAGCTACAAGAGATTACTCTGTTTCTGTATGTATGGTAGTAAGGCAAGACTGACATAGGAAACAATCCTCATTAAGAAACCAAGATAATTTCAGTTACTTGCAATACAGGGATTAAAAATGGGAAAGTCCTTTTAGATTGGACACATTAGGGGAACTTTACTGTTTCTTACACAAGCAGAAGAGTAGTGGGGCATTTGAGGGTGCCATAAGAATATTTAGTCCCTAAATATCTGTTCTATTATTAAGTAGAATGCCACCCATTTCTTCCCTTAAGAGTTTTTGCTTTTGTATGAAAGGGTTTGTCAGAGACTTCCCTCTAGTTCCAGATAGAGCCTCTAGTATCTGAAGCCTTAGGGAACACTGGCAAGAGTAACCAAAGAACTTTCTAAGTACAAAAGAAAAGGTGCGTGAGTGATAGTGCTCAAGACTTACTTTGTTTGCTTTGATTTATTTAAAGGCCAATTCTGGTAGGGTTTAAACATAAAGGAAAAATACTTCTTTGGGGATTCATTCATGCTAACTACAGTAGGTTAGGGTAATCTGAAGTTGCTGCCTGGAACTAGACTTGCCTAACATCTAGCAGTTACCAGACCCACCTTCAAGTGCTAAAAGCCCATTCTTGTTTAGCCATGCAAAGTATTCATAGCTTTGTCCTGATAGGTTATAAAACAGGTTTGAAGTTGGTGTCAAGAACCAAGTTGGGTAGGGTCAGCATCAAAGAGATCTAGTAGCAGATGGCAGGGTCCCAGCCAACAGATTTTAGTTTAAATGCAGGAATCTAGACTTTCAGAGGTTAGTGGGGGAAACTGGAAAGCACAAGAGACTTCTATTTCAAGAGACTGACATCCCGGACAGATGACCTAATCAAGGGCACAGGTACAGCAATCCCCTAAGGGATCCAGTTATCAAACTTGATGTTATCAGCCTGATGTAGACATTATGGCACTATACATGCTTCTAATACTAGGGTAGATTTAATTCTGGGATTAGTTGACAAAAAGTATTGCATGTATGAGTTATTATGATGAATCTTTTTGAAGAATTAATTTTACTTGACAGCAATTTAATACCCATTTTTACATACTTTTCTATTAAAATAAGCAGTCATACTTTGAGGGAGACAGCAAATTTTGGTTGAATCTAAAGAAAAAAACACTGAATTTCAAAGAAATATCCATATTTTAGTAGGAAGTTTTAGCTATATTACGAAGTCACTATTTGATGCTCTTAGAAAAATGTGAAAGGCAGTAACTGCATAGAGTGCTCTTTAGAAAAGACCCAAACTAAGTTCTGTTATTGTGTGACCCTGGGCAAACTCAAAAATTACCTAATCCCTTAGGATTGTTGTAAAGATTTTAGATAACATATGCACATTTACTAAGGTACCTGACATATAAATAGGTTCTTAATGTGACAAAGGGAAAAAAAACCTAGACTAGAAATGCTTAATCTTGCTGCCTCAGGTTAAGTCAGTTCCTATCACCTGGAAGGCCATTGAATTTCCAGAGAATAAAATCTCAAGACTAGGATGAGTGTGAAGTTTAACTGAGACATAGTTGGATATGGCACGGAACTAATACGTTGTACACCTATTCCTGATCACCCACTTTTAGTTTTTTATACATTCTCATTTAATCTTAATAACAATCCTTCAAAGAAGCCATAATTATAAGCTTACAGATGAGATAACTGAGGTTCAGGAACGTCCAATTGCCCAATGTTAAACAGCTAGTTGAACAGTGGAGCAAGTACCAAATCTAGTGATTCTACCACACATTGCCTTAGTAAGGGGAGGTACTTCTACTCCCCAAAATGGGAGATAGGTTTAGATAAGTAAGATTAAATAATGGCTATCTGCACTAGCTCTTAATTACAAGAACACCACAAAATATTTAACACTGAGTTGAGCTGTGCTGTGTGATGTGATGCAGGAAGAGGAGCCTTGAGACAGGAATGTCAGAAAATTTTCATAGTATTCTAAGAATAAATTGATACAGGTTTCAAGTCTAATCATCAAGTACAGTAATGCTTCATTTAGACTACATTGCATGGAATTTGCAAAAGTATATATAGGAAATGAGGAACAAAGGAAATATCTGAAAATGTCCTTAATAATTCCTCCCCTCTCCAATAGTTTAGCGTGAATCAGAGCTGTGACATTCCTTAGTGAGTTCTACCTAACTTCTTTCTAGGTAAGAGTAACTGAGTAAAAATATATATATCATTCTGTAAACATGCAGAATTTACAAATATAAGCCACAATGCCCTATTCCATTTTTTGATGTTCCCCTTCACCAACATTATTTCTTTTATTGAGCACCTCCTTCAGTAAAGCCTTTTGCCAATAATGGAGACACAGAGCTGGATAAGACCTTGTGAGAGCTCAGTCCAATTACACTGGGAATCATGAGACTGCCAGGCAGTCAGTTCATAGTTGAAACAGACACAAAAATAAGGCCAAAATAGAAAGATATGGAGAATGAAAGTAACTATGATAAATTAAGTCATGTTGCAAAGTAAACAGGAATTGTTCAGGAAGGAAAAAGGGGAAGGAATAGTTTGAGACCTGAAAGCATGAAACAGTGTACTATGTAGGTTTAAGGAATGGAAAGAAAATCCATGTGATTGGCAGGCTACAGGAGAGGAATGGCTCGAAAGATTGGTATACATTAGAAACTAAAGATGTTATGTTATGCTAAGGAATTGATACTTTATCTTATGGATCAACATTATCCACAGTTATGACCAGGGAACCCTTTGAAATTATAATGTGAAGAAATACCAATAATACATGTTTAAATTTTTGGTTATTTTCTTAAAACTTAAGAAATATAAAAAATTTGAGTAATTTTATTTAAAACCCCAAAATGCCAGAGATAAAGTAAATCATCTTTTATTTTCATCTTATATTTGGTTATCAAGAAACATGCAAATCCCTTCAATTTTAATGAGAACAGTGCTTTTGTGTCTTTTTATCACATATCCGCTTAATATTAGGAGTAATGTTGCTAAGTCGGATTCGCATATGAGGTGCGGCATCAAGTCTTTTCCTATATTTTGTTTTTGTTGCAGCATAATATGAAAATCCTGTTTCACACAGGTGCATTGTAGCAAAAGGGAGAAGTACACGAACTGCACGCCTTGCAATGCTTGGGTACTCTTGAATTAGGCTACTCCAAAAATCATTTAGAGAAAGTTCACTGAAATTTTGTTTCACTTGAGAATCGGATGTTAAATCAATCAAACTCTCATAGTCCCGTGCTACTAACGAGGCTGGTTTAACAGTTACTGTAAATGGATTTCTAACCCAAGCATTATTGTCATTTGTTACAGGAAAATATTTTAACAGAGTAGAGCGCAAACCCCTTAGGTGCTGCACAATGGCACTGCAAATATCTTTGTCAACTGTAGAATTAATTTCAGTCAAAAAGTCACTGAGTGTAGGAAAACAATCAAAGTTTTCTTCTTCTACAGATGAGGCCCAAAATTCCAATTTTCTTAACAATGATGACATTTTATCAAATACTGTAAAAACTGTCACATTTTTTCCTTGCATTGACAGATTAACCTCATTTAATTTAGTAAAAATATCTGCAAGATATGCAAGTCTTAGCAGCCAAGATGAATTTGTTAAACAATCAGATAATCGAAAAGCAGAATCCATGAAGACCAATAGTTCACGACGAAGCTCAAAAAGTCTTACAAGAACTTTACCTCGAGAAAGCCACCTCACCTCTGTATTTAGAAGTAGTGCTGTGTGCTGGGCACCCATTTCTTCACATAAAATTTTTAGTAGTCTGGACTGATGTGGTCGAGCTTTAATATAATTGATGATTTGTACTGCCTGATCTAGCACATTTTTCAGAGAAGTAGGCATTATTTTAACTGCTAGTGCATGTCTATATAATAGGCAGTGACTACTAGTGCTTTCGGGAGCCACATACTTTATCAAGGTGACAGCCTCAGCAATTTTCCCGTCAATTGCCCTAGAAGCATCACTACAAACATCAACACATTTCTCCCATTCAATTTCATGTTTCTGCATAAAACTGTTGATGCAGTTGAAAATTTCTTTACCAGTAGCATTACTTTGCAAAGATTCACATAAGAGTAAGTCTTCCTCAATAGATTTATTAAACCGATAACGAACGAACACAAGCAGCACAGCAAGTCCTGAAACATCAGCTGACTCATCTAGTTGTAGAGAAAACCCATCACAAATCTTCAGTCTACAAACAAGCTCTTCTTCAATGTCGGCAGCTAGATCCTTAATTCGACGGGCAACGGTACTGTTTGATAGTTGTACTGCATCTATTTTTTTACTGTACTGTTCATCAAACATCCGCATCACAACATCTTTTGCACAAGGCTTGATAAGCAGTTCTCCAATTGTATGAGCCTCTCCACTCAGGGCTATGTGGTAACTTACATTGTATGATGCCTCTGTAGCACTTTCATTATCTGTATTGACAATTTTAGGTGTTGGCGGTTTATTATTTTCAGGTGAATCAAGATGTTGCTTGAAAAAGCTTATGTCTTTGTCTTTATATGCAGCATGTTTAGTTTCCAAATGTCTTCGAAGCTTACTAGGGGCCAAAGAGCTATTTGATAAAATTTTCTTACATAACACACATTGAGCATGAGGTGCATCTCTATTTCCAAAGTAAGTAAATCCAAAAGACAAGTAACTTTCATCATATTTTCTTCTTTTTGGTTTCTTACTAAATGTTGTTATTTTGTTGGAACTGGACATAAATTTGACCCTAGAAAGCTCACCTTCTGATTTTTTAGAAACCGAAGGCTGCAACTGTTCATCTTCACTTTGCAATATTCCAACTTTTTGATCATTTGATTCAGACACAATTTGATAACAAAAAGATTCTACTTCTTGTTTAAGACTTCCTTGTTTCAGCAACAGATCCATAGGCAATGTATTTGTGGTACAAAACATGGTTAGTTTAGAATAAACATTGAGTATCAAAAATGTGTTGAAATTATAAGACAGGATACATAGAAGACGAGCAATCATCAAAGAGATGGTATATAGCAACACATCAGTTAATTTGTAAAGGCTGCCTATGCATCAATGCGCAGATGGAACATCACACGTTCGTGTATCAGGTGCTCTCTCATGCGACTTCCTGGTGCTCTCAGGTATGGCACACCTTTTCTTAAAGGTAGATTATCACATAAAAATAAAAGCTATAGAAATGAATTTAGTAGTCTTAAACTTATATTTTAAGATAAACTTCAAAAAAAAACTGTTAGCACCTTTTCCTTGGAATACTTATTAACTTAGAGAATATTAATATTCTATAAAACATAATTTGGGAACCACTGGGCTAAGAAATAATGAAGACTTGATAAGTGTATTTTTAAGGGAGGGACCCTGAAGAATATGTCCCATGGGAGAGGTTAGCAAACTTTCCCTATAAAGGGCCATATCGTAAATATTTTTGACTTTATGGGCCATATGGTCTCTGTTGCAACTCCTCAATTATGTAGTTGCAGCATGGCAGCAGCTATAGACAAGATGTAAAAAAATGGGCACAGTTGTGTTCCAATAAATCTCTATTTACAAAAAAAAAAACAAAAAACAAAAACAGAAAACATAGGCCTTAATTTACCAACCCCTTCTCATGGCAACCTGGAATCTCTTTTATCTTTCTGATGCCTATTGCCATTAGATACATTCATTGTTGATATTATATATCTTAAGGCTTCTTTCAGGGCTAGCAACTAATGAACTGTATTAAAAATGCACAAACAGTTCAAAGTTCTGAAAGACACAGAACTCTATTGTATCCTAAATACTGTGTTAACACTGAAAAATAAACCGTAGACCAAAACAGTTACCTACTATTTCTCTGGACTTAAAAAACTACAGAAATATTTATATTATTCAAATTAAGACTCATTCAAAGTAATGTGTATTTACTGATTATTCATCTCATTAAGCTATAGATGAAGACTTAACCAGGACCTAAAGAAAACATAAACTCTCATTTTAATGTTTATTCCTCATACAATTTTTAATAGGCATAATTAAAAGGAAGGGTAATGCAGATTTTAGGACCTCTAAAGAATACTACTAGCTTTATAAGTTAAGGCATACGAATTTAGTGTCTATCCAAATACAGCTACTTTTGATTTAAACTTTATGATATGGCTACAGAGTAAGCTTTGTATTCTCATGTTAGATCCTGAATCAAAACGGTTTTCCTATTAATAGCTAGAGGGTAAGATACCTGAAATGAGGAGTACTCCCTTCTGCAATCACACTTTCCACCTTGGCAGCTTGAAATGCAGACTCTTCAAAAGAATAAAATTAAGGGATGGGGTAGGAGGGGAGTAACCAATAGCCTAGAATGAGAAAAATTAAAATTAGACACTGCAAAAGCAGTCCTATCTATAAACCTCTAAGATGACCATCTACTACAATTTATTTTAGATCCAGGCAGTGAGAATGATTCTTTATTGCAATGCAGATCTTGGACTGAAACAGAAGATGCTTAACACAGTAAAAATGCTAATATTTTCCTCCTGATAATTTCATTGTTTTGAGATGTTTACTCACCCACTGACTTCACAGAATTACATTAAAAACTTTCAAAACCTAAATCTCACTTTTAAAAATCAAGTCACACCTTAATGTCTCTAAAATTAAGCGCTGAAAGTACTCTAAAATGGAAGCAATCTATACAAGGAAGTGTACATGAAACATGCCTTTTGCTATAATCATTTTTTAACCCTCAACAACCAATTTCCAGGTCACTACTGAGTGGCGATCATTGTTTACAATGTGCCAGTAAATACTAAATCTCTCATAACTGCTCATTTAATCCTTGAAACAAACCCGAGAGTCTGGGACTATCAATAATTCCACTTTCGAGATGAACAAATAGACACATAGGGTAAGTCACCTCTCTAAGTTAACAAAGATATCTTTTAAGTGAATAACTAAGCACCCAAGTTCGACTGCTGAACCCATATGCCTAGCCATCATTTGTGTGTCCCTGACACTCTTTAATTTCCCAAGTACTAAAATATCTGGTACCAGGAAGGTGCACGGAGAAAGGGCTTACAACTGCCAGAAAGTTGAGAGTCTCAAACTGGCAGCAGCAGAAAGCCCAATTTCTCCATTATAGAGAGCAAAAGATCAAGTATATTATCTTTCCACAGTCCCTATTTGGATTTAGCAACAAGAGAACTTCGTGGAATTGCTGGATGACCTAAAAGATTAGGATGTCTCTCCTCTGCTCCAAGAGGAGAGCACGCAGTAAGAAGGTTATTTTCAAGGAAGGAGGGGCTCATCCCCTCCCCTTTAGAGGTGCTTCTTCAAATCTCTCGAGGACAAAGACTCTGGACTCCGTAAAGTTTCTATTCCATTCCATGAAATGGAAGAGAGTGACACCTCATCTTTTGTCTCTTCCAGTTAAACTGACAGGTAGCTCAATCCATTCACCCTCACCTTCGGGCAGTTCCTGCTTTGAACAATACCCTTAGAGGCAGGAAGGCTGGGTAGCAGGGAAGTTCTTTCGAAAGCCTAGGCAGGAGGTGGGTATAAACATCCCTTCCAGCACCTAAATGCGTTTTGAAACGGTCAACTCGATGTGCGCCCCGGGCCAGCCACCCTTAGCTCCACCTTGTCACAGGTGCGCAATGCCCACAGACCACCACATCTGGGGCTCGCTTCCTGTCAGAGCCCGATCTCGCCTACTCAACTCTTTACTCGCGTCCCCGGGCGGTCGCCTCAGCTAACAACCACAAGAACACGTCTCAGCACCCAACACTATCTTTCTACTTCATCTCCATTAGTGATGGAGAGAACGGCCTACGCTGCGGCTGGGCTGCAGAGCAGCGCCGCGGTCCCCAGATGAGCCTGCGACCGCCATTTTACACAGCTCAAGGCAGCGGCCATTTCAGAGCGCACCACTCAGCCGCCGTGGCGGCTCTGGTCCTCACCTTCACCGAGGCCTGAACAAGGTCAAGAGCCAGTCGTCGCAGACTGGGGTGAGGAGGGAGGAGGGAGGAATGAAAAATAAAACAGAGGAAAGAAGGATTCGGGGACAGGGTGATGCTCTCAGGTCAGGGATATCGCCTGTGCCACCTCCATAAAGATCCGAATCGCGGCTGGCGCGGTCGCTCGTCTGAAGATAAATTTAGCACCCTGGGGCATCCGAACTTACAGCGTCCGTGAGCGACTCCTCCGCTGCCCAATCAGCGCTAGAGTTGCTCACTGCCACCAATCGGCTCTGAGCCGTGGGGCGGGACCAAAGGAAAGGACCAAGCTCGGTTGAGGCGTGGCCCAGCCGCCGCGCTAGGTTAGTGCGAGCCAGCTGGTTCCAGCTGCGAAGCGATTGTTTTTAAACTTCCCTGCGCCAGAGTCAGCTTGGATGCTCGTTTAGAATGCAGATGCCCGAGTGTACCGGCGGCTGGAGTTTGTGACCCCGTAGGGCCGGAATGGATTCGAGAAATCTGCATGTTCATAGGCTCTGGCTCTCTGTCAAGGGGCCGGTGATTTAAGTAGATTCGCAGTGTTACCAAGGTGCGCGCAAAGGCTCGGCTGCTGATGCTTTCACGGCCTCTTTGTTCCCCGAACCGCACCCCAGGCCCAGGTTACGCAACTGTCTCCTCTTTTCCTTGTTTTCCCACTGGAATCGGGGCAGAGACCGCCTTCTCCCTTCCCCGCCCCTCCCCGCCCCTGGCGTGTCTGGGGCCCTAGTGAGCCAGCCGAGAGCTAAGCCTAACGGTCTCCAGGGCGATGGTCCCGCCAGAGCTGTCTGGTGACCCCAGTTGGGGTCGGGGAGCCGCCATGCAGAAGTAGGAAGGGATAGCGGCGTCTCGGTAGTGTCCATTGCAAAGATAAAAGAGTCATCTTGCTCTGTCTTGGCATCTCACAAATGGCACCCTCCTCGAAGGAATGCCAGGCCGCCTGGAATACTCAAGTTTGCTAGCTTTCGGGTATTTTTAACTAGCTCTATGCCCTCCCCTCTTTAAAAACAGCACAGCAAAATACTGGTAGTTTTGTATTTTCATGTTGTATGAGAACGGTCGTGGAGACCTGGAGTCGATTTTTCCAAGCTGGAATCTTGAAATATATACACTAGGAGGAAATTGTTGAAGTACGAGTAGCATTAAACCGTAGGTCTCGTTGTTTGCAATATTTTAACTTTCTGAGGCCCCGTAGAAATAGCTAAATGAAAATTGAATCATGTTTTCAGGCACTGCACCAGTGACAAAATCCCCAACTTGTCAAGGGTACCTTTTGTTTTTCTTAAATATTCTTCTTTGATATGTGAGTACATTTCATAGACGTTGAAAAAAAGCCGAACCCTTAATTTAACACGGTTTTTGACTGCTGCATAGACGATTTCCTAAGACTGATACTAGAAGCCAACATTTGGTCCTAAATGCTTTAAGGCCATCTCTACATCTTCAGATCTTTGCTCTATAGTAGGCACTCCACATGTCTTATTATTTTAAACTTGAAACACAAACGTGTTTCATTTTTGGGAAGGGGTGTAATTTTACTTGAAGAGCAAAGATTTTCATTTTGTGATTGCAGGAGTTGTCTAGTTTCATAATAATGTTGGAATGATATCCCACATTTTCATGTTTTATATTTTAGAAAACCTTTTACATATATGCTCCCAATTTAATGTTCACACATCTTGTTTACATCTTCATAAACTGGGAAAATCCAAAACATTCAACTGGTAAGTTCAGCCGAACTCAGGTCTAGGATTTAATCAAGGTCCTAAAATCTGAAATCTAATATTAAGGGGCTTGAAACATAAGAACTTTTTCTGTACTTGCTTGATAAATTATATAGAATGTTGGTTGCTGAGACAGATGAGAAAATAACATAGACAATGAGGAACCCAGATTAATGATAATACTGTAGCTAGCATTTATTGAATACAAATACTGTAGCTAGCATTTATTGAATACAAAGTCTGGGTCCAGGGTTTTCTACACACTTTTGAATGTAATAGTTCACTTATTCTTCACAACAACCCTGTCAGATTACTATCCCTTTTATAGATGAAGAAATTGAGCACAGATTGTTAGATAACTTGCCCAGGTTCCCAAAACTAATTGGTAACAGCCTAGATTAAGTGCAATGCTAGTTGTGGGAACTACAAGCCAGGTGTGTCTGGGTGGGATGTGAACACAAACTTATATTAGGTAGAAAACTAATGTGAATCAGATAACAGTAGTATATTGGGTAAGCAGGTAGAGACTGAACATTAAAAAGGAACTTGGTTTGTTACTGTGGGCTCAGGTAAAATCATCACTGGAAGTATTAACAAGAATTTCAACTGATATCCCAAATTTGCAGTCTCCTCAGTTGCTCTGAGAGGTCTGAGATGGTAATGGTGCTCATGTTGGTTGCAAGAGTTCATTTGTGTTGCAGTTAAATTTGCTGGAAGCAGATGATGGGACAGGTTGCTGTGGAGCTAGTATTGTAGGTTAGGGTGTTGCCGCTCCCCGCAACCCCATGCTCATTATTTTATCCCTCCCCCAGTTAGTATATGTGGGCCCTGGGAGGGGCAGGAATGCAGCTGAGGCTGACCCTGAATGAGCTGATAACCAGAGGCCATCTGCTGATCACACTATAGCCCCTAAGCAGGGCAGCAAGTCCGTGAAAAAAAAGGATCTGAGTGACATGTCTCCATGTCTGATACAATGGGTAACCTTTAATATAAAGGTGGTAAATTAGTACAGTTTCCATTATTTCTGTGAAAGTTATCATTATTGAGGTGGTATGTGCTTTGTTAACTTTTAAGATGTATGAAACATTTAAGAGAATTTGGTGACCACATGTATGCGATTGATTCATTAGTATTAGATTTACAAGAGTTACATATATACTTATAAAGAGTTCACTGCCTAGATGCTGGCTGTATTACATTTTTAAGTGTAATTTAAAATGTCTAAGAAAATTGGATTAGTTGAGCATGCAAATTATGTTAAATATTTAAGAAGTATTTAGTCTGTTAACATTGTGAATTAGTTAGATCATAGAGAATAAGTCTATATTTTTATGCAAAGATTATGAGATTTGTAGACTAACAAGATTTATAAATTCAGTTTACTTAAAGACTTAAGAAATACAGGTTTACAATTTTAACATTTTGCCTGTTAATAAACAAACTAGTCATGTCAATTATCAATTTTTATTGTGGCTTTTGTTCACTCCCAGGACTTTCACTATTCCCTTTATATTCAATTATTCTCAAAAATATAACATGAGCCCTGACTTCCCACTTGAACTTCAGTTCCAGATTTTCAAGTCTGTAGACTGTTTGAATATATACCAACAGCTCAGATTCAGCATGTTCAAAACTTTATTCTCTCCCAATACTTGTACTTTCTCAATGACGTCATTTTTGTTAAAGATTTTGTTATTATTTTTAATATTCCAAGCTAGCAAGCTTGGAGTCAGTGGTCACTCTTGACTCACCACCTTCATATTCCATGTATACAGGCATAAAATTGTTACTTTTTTCAAATGTTTCTTAGGTTCATCTACTTCCCACCATCACTCTTATGTATTATCTAGACCAAATTCAAGAAATGTACCTTCTAAGTTATTGCCACAGTCTTGCTAGCTTCCAGTCTCTATACATTTAATTGGTTTTGCCTACTAATCTTCCATATTTTAGAACCTTCAGCGACTCACTAATTCTTCTATGTCATGGCATAGAATCAAATTTTAGAGCTGAAGAAAATCTTTAGAAAATAATACAACATCATCTCCTTTCTCTCAGTTTTATAGAAGAGAATGAAACCCAGCACTATCATATGACTTTGTTTGATGTCGCATTGATAATTGGTGACAAAGCTGGACTAGATCTCAAGGTGTGTGGGGCATGTCCTGGAATTCCTTTTTATCTCTCAATGTTCTAAACATTAAACTATTCATTTGGCGGATACACTAAATTTTAGTTGATATGTATATTAAGCCATCTTTTACTCCCCGTTAATAAGTCCTCTTTCTGTTGCAAATAATGGAAATCCAATCCATAAGCAAGAAAGTTAATTTCTTAGCTGACATTAAAAAGTCCCTTGGTATAGGTATAGGTTCAATGACTGTGTTTTGATAAGTCCCCTGCATGGCAGTATGATGGCCTCAGGCATCCCAAAACTTACAGTGAAAGAGAGCATCTTCCCTGGTAGCACGGGGAGAAAGTTTCCCAGAAAGGTCTTTGATTCACTTTGGATCATGCCTGTGAACCAAAATACTCTCCAGGGAAGGACAGTGGTCAACTTGGGACACATATCTCTTTTAGTTTTGAAAACATAATTTTACTCTAATTCACCACCAGAATCTCATAATGGGTGAGGGGCAGTCCTTACAAGGAAGGAGTTCTGGAAAAATGCAAGAAACTCACTAAATTTACTCTATTGATACATCTCTCTGTTTAACCTTTTTTCTACAATTCCACTGTCATCAATTTAGTCCAGGATCCTATTATTAATCTCCTAACCAATCTCCTGACTGTCCTCTCTTTAATTTATCTTGCACACAATTAAGCACTCTACTTACGTTAAAAGTTATTCCCTTACAGCTAGCTATTGTTGTTGCTGGAGTGATCAACACCTTGGCTTGGCATTCAAGATTCTCACTCAGTTGGTTTCAAGTAAAATTTTTCTTTTCAATTTTACTGCAGTGGAGGTATTAGGTGGGAAGTGAGGCAAGTAAAGACTATATTGTCTGGAGCTCCTTCTCTTCAGCTAGTGGTCTTGGGATGTGTAAGTTAGTTGTCCTGGCTTACAGGCCCAAGCTTGGGGTATTTATTTCGTTGTTTTGTTAATTTTAACTTTTATCCCAACAATATAAGCATAAAGTATTTGCAATATTTTATGCCATTTATTTTGGTCTTTACCTCCATATTTCTCAATAAATATGTGTATAATGCTATTTGTTTACACATGATCCATCGTTGTCCCAACCCCAAATCTGCTTATCCTGAAATGTATAAAACCCTCTGTTTTATGGCTCAATCCTTCACTGTTTCAATCCCAAAATGCTGAGCGAGGAATCTGGTCTCAAATTATGTTTTTTCATCAAGTCATCTACCACTGGCTGACATTTGGGTGGGCTGTCCTGATGTTGAATATCTGCTCTGAACTGTTGCCAGGAATGAGATGGGTGTGTGCTCTAAGATGGCTTTAATAATTTGGTGTCTGTTGTAGCTGACATCACAGATTGATGCATTCAACTCAATTACTTCTCCCTCCTAGCAAGTCTTATTGCTTGAGGCTGGAAACCCTGAGACTATATTTCCCAGAAGTTCTTATAGCTTGGTTTCATGAAACGTAGTTTCTGTAAAACAGATGTACCTTCTTAAGGTACGAAAGTTAAAAGTGAGTATTTTGAGATAGATGCTGTATTTCTGCCATTTCTGTTATTTACACTGGCAGATATTAGTTTTTCTGGGATATCTTTAGCAGAGGTTTCAGCATTCAGACTCTAAATTTCTTGGGTAGTGAGAGACAGGAAGCAGAACATCCATTTCACTGATTCAGATTATGGCAAAGTCAGCAGCTACAGCAATGGCTTCTTGATTTTCCAGTTCCATAAATGTGACAGTAGCATGGTGCCATGTCAAACCAGTCCTATAATAGTGTTTTGGAAGTCTTTTGTGAAAGCACAGCCTCAACTCTGTTCTATTAGCCTTTCTAGTGATTTTATAAATCCCTAATTCCTACTAGTAAATCTCTTTCTGTTTAAATTAGCTAGAGTGAAATCTGTTATTTACAATTGAATTCTAACTGATGTACTTTCAAAAGCATTCTTTAAATATTTGTCCAACATTTTGTGAAGAGGCAATGAGAAACTTAATTTTCAATTCAAATTAAAGACATGTCTCTAGTCAATATTTTGAAACAATTTGGCAATATATTTCATTTTTTTATAGTTTCTATTCTCTTTTCATTTTTCCTTTGCAATTTTTCTGAACCAGACACATTCTTTGAATACATATTAAAAGGTTTAAAATTTGTTTCTACAGTGGATCATTGGTTTCTGGCCAACAGCACTATCGATGAATTATTTGGTTTGAGATTTAGCCTGCCTGATGAATTTCATCTACTTTTTCCTGCATAAGTGCAAGACGCAATAACATATGACAGACTTAGCTAGACTTGAGGAGGGCTGTGAGGCATAGTTAATACAGGTCTTGGAGGAAGATTGATTTTAAATCGCACTTCCACCATCTGCTTCTGGTATAGTCTTGGGCACATCTCAATTTCATCTGAAAAATAGGCTTAAAAACAATAATATACAATAATTTCTTGGTGTAAATAAAATCATATGTGTAAAGCACTTGGAATGGGGACTGGTATGTAATAAGCATCTAATCAACGTTAGATTAACATTATTGTTTTTAGTTTTCACTTCCCTGTACAGTATTTCAAGCTGGGGTAAATTTGTATTCTTCCACCTGTGTAAGAATTTGCCTGTGGAAACCTTAATTGTTTCTATAGTTACTAATCATTTCAGTGCTATTTCAGTGCCCCTTATAGTTATTCGGGCAACTGCCCAACTGCCCACCTTTTAATCCAGCTCTGGCTGTGGTTAAGAAAGGATCATGTGAGGAGCAGAAGCTGAAAGAGGGGGTAGTTCACTCAGAAAAGGACTTTAGCAGATATTGCAGTAAGTAACATCTCTAGTATAATCTTTATAAAAGGCTTAAGACACTTCATCACTTTAAATTGTGACATACCTCACAAATTGTCATACACTCCTTTTCTAGATGCTGCAGTTGAGACCTGTTGGTCTAGAAAAAAACAAATTATTAGGCCCTGAATTGAGAGGCTTAACTATGGCAAATCAGATATCTTCTCACATTGGGAGTGGGAAGTAGGAATTGTATTGAGAACTCAGTTCTCATACATCAATGATAATTTACTTGGAACTTTATACTGTATGGAGCACCTTCACAATCCCTTATTTGAACCTCAAGACAATTCAATGAGTTAAGCCTCCCTGCTTTTTCACAAATGAGGAATGGGAGGTTTTAGAGAAGTTGGTGCAGTTACTACTCATGGTCACACATGGCAGAGGCAGTGCCTGGATCAGTTTTTGTGATTCAGATCAGTGTCTTTTATGCTTCCTTTTCTTTAGAAAGTTTTCAGAATTAGGCTAATGCAGTTTAGAGCACTGCTAAATCATTGACCTTAGGCAACATAATATGATGAGAGCTATTTTTTAGAAAAGCACAATGTTCTTCTAGGGTTTTCCTTTTATAGAAGGTGAAAACTAATCTTACTCTCTTACTTTACTTGGAAAGTTGATGTTAAACTTTTAACAGCCATTCTTTTAAAAAGAATGCCAGACATAGACAATTTTTAAAGCCGAAGTGGAGGTTTGTAAGTCATTTAAAGACTCAATTACTTGGGGAGAGACTGAAGTGCTGGGGTTATTTATGGTGCTGTGCTGGGAGACAGTCTATATATTCATTTGTACAAGAGTGGAATCCTGGCTCTGGATCATTTCCTGCCTTGTTTGAAAATCTGGGCAAGTCATATATTATGTCTGTATTTTGGAATCATAGCCGTGCTTCAAAGGTGTGTTCTGCGAATAAATGAACCTATATTTGTAAATCTTGTTTAACTGTATCTGTTTAAAGGCATATCAATGCTAATAGTTGTGAAGGGTAAGAATTCTGATAATAACAATGATAATATCAGTGTCTTGAATTTGTGCAATGCTATTGCTTTGAGAAGCTTTGAGTGCTTCCCAGGTAGCATTTATTCTTTTAAAAAACTGTAGTAACAAACATTTCACAAGAGGTTATTCTTATTATAATTTTTAAGTGCTTAATTGGGCAAAAAAATAAATATAATTTCATTTTTTCTCCTCTCATCCTATTCCTCTTGCTCACCATAAGTAATCACATAATAATGTTTTGTATATACAGATACATACGTACATACACAAATGTATATAATTGTTTGATATACATATTTTATAAATTATTCTACAATATGTTTTGGCCTTATCTATGTGCCTTGAAGAAATCTTCATTCAGATATAAAACTATATTTTTTAATAGTTGGAGAGTATTCTACTTCATTTATTTAATCATTCCTTATGGAAAGATTTTTAGGTTGTTTCTAATCCTTCAACATTAGAAATAATGCTACAATGAAAGTCCTTTTGTATACGTATTTGTGCATCTGTGTGTGTACTTCTTTGGGTTAGATTTCACATGTGGAATCATTGGCTTAAACCTTCAGCCTTAATGGATATGTGTTAAACTGTGCCCGCAAAAGCCCGTACCAATTTAGGCTTCCAAAAATATTACATGAAAAGTACCTATCTCTCATATCTGTGCCATCATTATTTTGTATATTATCAGTCCTTCTAAATTTTGCAATTTGAGAGATTAAAAACTCATTTTAATTTTATTTTCTTTATTATTAATAAGGTTAAACATCTTTTTATTAGCTTATCAACTATTCATATTTATTCTTCTATGAACTGTCTATTCAGAGGCCTTCTCATTTTCTCTATTGGGTGATTTTCTGTTTTTTATTGATTTGTAAAATCTCTTAAAATATTATGATTATGAATGCTGTCTTAGGGCACGTTTATTCTAGTTTATGGTTTATCTTTTAAGATATTATTATTTGCCAAGGAGAAATTTTTAATATTTATGAAATCAGTATTTTCATTTATGGCATCTAGGACTTGTGTCTTGCTTAAGGAGGAAATTCTTCCACTACTTCTAAGATTATTAAAAAGCATTTTCTAATTTTTTTCTATTATTTTTAAAAGTAACAAGAGCTCTTTAATCCTTGTGGAGTGTATTATTCTGAGTAGCTATAAAAAAGTGACTAACTTTAATATTTTCCCAAATGTTTAGCAAAATGTTTCAAATCATGTGCTAGTTAGTTCATTTTAATCGCAATAATTTAAGATACTATATTTCAAAATATCACACATTTATAATTCTTGATTCTCTGTAGACAGAGCTAATTGCCTGTTTCTGCATTAATATTGCATTATTTTATTTTTTTATTTATATAGCATTATAATCTATCTTGATATGTGATATCGAAAGTTCCCCCTCATTATTCCCCCCCCCCCCACAATTGCAGGGCTATATCTTATGCATTAGAATAAGCTTTTTCAGATCCTGTAAATATGTTGGGATTGGATTTCATTTACAGATTAAGTGTAGGAGAGTGGCATTTTTATAACATCAAGTCTTTTCATTCTAGAGCATAGTATGTTTTTCCATTTATTTAGGCTCATTATTTAGGTCTTCTTTTAGGACCTTCAGTGTATTTATGTAGTTTTATTTACCTAAATCTTAACATTTGCTACAAAGTTAATTCCCTGATAGTTCATAGTTATTGTTGCTGTTATGAATAAGGTTTTTATTCTACTTTCTAATTATTTATTATTGGTGAGAGAAGAGTTATTGTTTCATATATTTATATACATATTGTATATGTATTTACTTATTTATCGACATGCTTATTGTCTCTCCCTCTCTCTGTCTCTTTTCTTTTCCTTTTATTATGAAAAATTTCAAACATATACAAATTAAACAGAATAATTAAGAACCTTCACATATCCATCTCTAAGCTTCAGTAATTATCAACATTCTTCTTTTCTATATATCTATCCACTTTCCACTTTTCACTCCTAAACTTGACTGCTATTACTTTTCACAGTTCCTTTTTTTAAATTAAAAAAAAAATTAAATTTTTTGGGTATTAATTATAGATTCTCATGGACATATAAGAAATAATGCAGAGAGATCCCCATGTGCCCTTTACCTACATTTCCCCATCGGTAACATCTCTCAAAACTATAGTACAATATTGTAACCTTGATATTGACAATGATGTAATCAAAGTTAAGATCATTTCCATCACCACAAGCATCCCACATATTGTCCTGTTATAGCTACACTCACTTCTCTCCCAATCCTACTCCAAGTTAATCCCTGGCAACCACTAATCTGTTCTACATTTCTATAAGTTTGTCATTTCAAGAAAGTTATACAAATAGAATCACACAAATGGAATCATATAATATGTAACCTTTTTGATAGTGGATATTTTACTTTAGTGTAATTCTCTGGAGATTCACCCAGATATGTGTATCGATCATTCATTCCTTTTTATCGTTGAACAGTATTCTATGTTATGGATGTCCTGCAGTTTGTTTGATCATTCACTCATTGAATAGGTAATTTCCAGTTTTTGGCTTTTTATGAATTAAGTTGCTATAAACATTCATGTGTAGGTTTTTGTGTGAACATGAGTTTTCATTTCTCTAGGATAAATGCCTAACAGTGCCATTGTATGTATACAATATATAGTAGTTGCATATATAGATTTTTTTAAAGAAACTGCCAGATTGTTTTCCAGTTTAACTGTACCATTTTACATTCCCACCAGCAATGTATGAGTGATTCAGTTTCTTTGTATCCTTGCTAGTCGTCTAATGTTGTCTCAATTTTATATTTTAGCCATTTTGATAGGTACATGGTGATATATTATTGTGTTTTTAATTTGCATTTCCCCAGTGGCTAGTGATGCTGAACATCTTTACATGTGCTTATTTGCCATTTGCATCTTCTCCTTGATGAAATGTCTTTTGATGTCTTTGTTCATTTTCTAATTTTTTTTTTTTTACTGTTGAGTTTTGAGAGTTCTTTATATATTCTTCTTTATATATTGTGGATAATACTCCTTTGTTCAATAAGTGGTTTCTAAATATTTTCTCCCATTTTGTGGCTTGTCTTTTCATCTTCACATGAGCTTTCACAAGGCAAAACTTTGATTTTGATGAAATTCAATTTGACAGGTTTTTCTTTTATGTATCATACTTTTGTATTGTCTAGGAACTCTTTTCCTAACCCTAGATCCTGAAAAATTTTCTCCTATATTTTTTCTAAAACCTTTATAATTTAATATTTAAGCCTATTATTCATTTTAAGTTAATTTCCTCATAAGGTGTGAGACTTGTGTGAAGGTTCTACTCCCCCTCACCATGTAAGTCCAACTGCTCCAGCACCATTTGTTGAAAAGGATATCTTTCCTCCACTGAATTACTTTTTAATCCTTTTCAAAAATCATTTGGGTATATGTGTTGTGGGTCTGTTTCTGAGTTCTGTATTATATTTCATTGATCTGTGTGTCTGTCCCTCTACCAATATCATACAGTCTTGATTGCTGAAATTAGGCAAACTGATTCTCCCCACTCTACCATTCTTTTTCAAATTGATTTTTAGCTGTTTGCCCTCATATAAATTTTAGAATAACCTTGTCTATATTTGTAAAAAATCTTGCTAGAATTTAGATAGGAATAGTGTTAAAACTGTATATCAAATTGGGAAGAATTGACATCTTTACTGTGATGAGTTTTCCAGTTGATGAACATGTCAGGGCTCTCCATTTATTTAGATTCTCTTTGACTTTCATTAGTATTTTGTAGTTTCTCAACATATAGATCCTGTGAATGTTTTCTTAGATTTGCACCTAAAAATTTCATTTATTTTCTTCTTTGAGCGATTGTAAATTGTATTCTATTTTTAATTTTGTTTTTTTTTTTACATTAATTGCTAGTATAGAAATAAATAAAATTTAGATTTTATAGTAATAAACAGTAATTATTCAGTAATCTATTTTTTTTAAAAAAGCAAGAAAGGGTTTTTATTTAAAGCCAAAACAAATAACATAAACATACAGACCACAGTGAGAAAGTTCACTGGACTTCATAGCTGAAAAGTCTCTAGTATCCAGGACCACTAAACAAAGCAGTGTGACTTATGACAAAGCAGTAATAAATGACTAGGGTTATATTATTGTATTTTCAATAACTGAAATATTAAATGACTTTTCCAAGGAGAGAGTACATAGGTTAAAATGTCGCACTTTTGTTTTTACAATTAACCAAACTTGTAAGCCTTTATACTTGAAATTCAAAAAATTCTTAGCTTAATAATCTATGAAAAACTATATTCTACTTGATTTTCAAACGTTAAACTAATTTCATATTCCTGGAATAAACCTCATTTAGTCATAAAGAAACACTGGACATAAGCATCATCTATGCCAGTCATTTATTACCTATTGCCTCTCAGTTCCAAATCCATCTTCTGTTCTCTGGGATGCTGTGGCTGGCTTTGCTCAAACTGTTTCCAAGATTTCCTTGTTAGCTTGCTTCTTGTCAGGTTCTGCCAATAGGGGACACTAGAAGGAGACTGGGAGAATGGAGGAGGAAAAAACACACTTCCCGTTCTTGCTGCTCTTGTCAGTGGTTGCTTGCAGGGCAGTTCACCTGTGGCACTTCATCCTAGCTGTGACAGTTGGGTGCAGACTCCAGCTTCATTCAGCACTACCAGAACCAGTCTCATTGCAACCCTCAGATTATGAGCAGCAGTCAGGTGATTCTACCCTTATCAGAGGTTTGAGGCCTGTCTCTATGGGGTTTCCATTCTGGGCTTCTAAGTTTTAGTAAATCACCTTCTCTTTTGGTTTCTTCAGCCCTAGAGGTAGTAGCTGCTTCTTGAAGCTATTTCTAGTTGATCTCAGCATTTACTTTTTGCTTTCAGCACTTCAACACTGGTATAACTAATTTCCCTGTAATAAATTCCTTCTGCTGAAATACCTAGTGTAGTATTTCTTTTTCTAACTGGATTCTGACATAACAAGGGTCAGCTGTAGAGCCAGCTCAGTACTACTTAATTATAAAAATGTTATAGTTATTCCTTCTATTTCTCAAAGATAGGATTCTGGGATTGGTTTGTTGATGTCCTTGGCCTTAAATGAAGTGCTTAGTTCCTTGTCAGTGTGAAATAGGATTCTGGTAACCTATAACATCCAGTAAGATCATGATTAATTAAAGTGTGACCTGTGGTTGCTTGGGAAGAAGCATCTATTGAAGTAGCTGCCTTTAAGACCAAGTGGATGCTGCATTTAACTATTATGATAGTAATGACAAGTACTACAGAGTGGAATAATATCTTATGACTGCAAAGAAACTGACAGAAAATGACAAGCTCAAGGCTGTAAAGTCTAAGCTCAAATCACATTCGGATAATCATGGAACTTTTGTGGTAACCATAAAAAACTCTCTTATTTTTTATCTGTAAGACAAACTTAATTAAAAATGTGACTGGTTGGGTTGAAGAATTATAACAGAAATTGAATTCACAGATGCAACAAATTGTTTATGTGACAATTAGGGCATTGGGAATGAGTGGGATTCTGAGACTTGAATTAGACCTGAGTGAAGCTAAATGTCCAGGTCTTTCTAAGCAAGCAGAAGCAGCCCCTCTTCTTATGGCTGAGAAGACTGACCTTTCCTTCTTGAAGGCTCTGTAATCGCCTAATTTGAGGCATTTGCCTTAAAAGGAGATGCTTATTTTCCTTTATCTTCACTCTCCCTTATTTTCTATTCTAGACCTAAACTAGAGTCAGATCTCAGCATACTCAAGCAGAACAAATGAAGATTCTGACCTGGGAAGAAATTGCTCATACATCAAATAAATTAGGGAGTTTGATAAAAGATTCTAAGGGTGTTAGTCCAAAAAGAACAGACTATAGTTTTGTATCAGGATTAATATACTGATATGGGTACACTTACTACTTATTCTGTATTTAATGTTTTAGCTAAAATTAGAAATGGCTCTAATAGCTTGAATGACTACATTTTGGACTCAGCGATGGCCTACATTCAATGAAGTTTTGTGCCAGAACTTCCCTAGCATAATATATGGAAGGATTCCAAAGGCTAAGTAGGTGGGAATGTTATAATAGATTTTCCTGTGTGACTTGCTGTGATATTATGACTTAAAATAAGAAATATATATTTGGTCTTCATCCCCATTCCTGGCACAGAGCTCCTATAACCTTTGGAATTTCTCAAGTGATAAGAACAAAAAAGGTTTCTTTGTATTTATAACAAACTCCTTTCAACCACACCTGAGTTTATGTTAATAAGGTGACTTTTGGAAAGCACCTAAGGATGGAGGCTGCTTGCCAGAGGAACGAACTGTATGGAAGGTTGGTACTTTCAGTCTAACTCCAAACATATGAGTGAATGAATGAGTTAGCGAATGAGTGAATGAGTGAGTGAAAGAGACATTTTTCCAGTTCTTCCAGGACTTATAACTCCATCAATGATATGCTTTTTGAAATGGCAAATTAAGTCACCATATAGAAAAAGCAGTTAATTTCATCACTCTTCAAGAAACTTCATTGAATATTTTAAAAAGTGAAGTCATTTCACTGATAATTTTAGTAGAATGATTTTTGTGTTCTCAGAATTATTGAAATATCTATTTACTGATTTAGTAATAATTTCTTTCCTAGACTGAGTATAAGAAGTCATTTCTAAAAGGAGAAGGAAATTTGAGATGGTCTAACAGAGAGTGAATCTTATAGCAGATCCATTTATATCTAAACTTTCTTTTTTAATCCAATACTAACCTTTTCTTGGTGGTAAATGCACCAAGCCTTGGTTAATACACTTAACTCTTGCTTGATAAATAGATGACTAAACTTAATCATAACCATCTGTGAGAATGTGAATGCTTGTCTGGAGGCTTTGCTAGTGCCTTGAAACCCTGCATATCTGAAATCAGATTCTTTTATTTTTATTATGGGGTATCCACTTGATCCCCCTGTTTTTTTTCAAATTGGTATGGGGGGCCAGGCCAACACCTTCATGTATGAATGGGTTGTATGGAAACTCTTTCATTTGCTTCCCCAAACCTGCTCTCAAACTGTCAGTTCTAGCAACTACTGATGGATCTGAGGAGTATCCATGTTCCCTTAGAACTTTAGCCTTATGAAAGGTATGAGGAGATTTACCCTCATGACACCCTGTGATGTGTCATCTTCCCTCCTACTTTGGTCACAGTTGCGACACTTTCAGTGTTCACCTTCCCACCCTTCATCTTTTTTTAACCCCAGAAGGTACAAAACAGCCATAGCAAACGTGAGAATAAATACAGCACTGATTCTCCAAATTTTAGTGCCTCTACCACTTTACACTTTTAAAAAGTATCGAAGATTTCAAAGAGCTTTTGTTTGTGAGGACTGTCTATTAATAGCTCCTGTATTAGACATTTAAAAAGATATTTATTTATTTTAAAAATAACAAACCCATCACATGTTAATGTAAAGAATATGTTTTATGAAAAATTACAGTGTTTTTCAAAACAGAAATTAGAAGAGTAGCATTGTTTTACATTTTTACCAATTTCTTAAATAGAAGATGGTTAGATTGCCTCATCTGCTTCTGCAGTCAATCTTTTATAATACATTGTTTTAGTTGAAGTATATGGAGAAAATCCAGCATTACACAGATATGTAATTAGAAAAAGGAGGAATATTTTAATAACTTTTTCAGATAAAATGTGAATAATCTTCTTTGATACTACACCAAAACTTGACAAATGCATGTTTCTTAAAGGATGGTTCAAATGTGGAATCTGAAACCTAGGTAGTGAATGTTTTATATTCTATTACATTAAAATTGAGTGATCTATTTTGCACCTTAAAATTTTTAATTACCCACACATGATTTTATAACATCATACTTTGCTCATTTGGAAAATATTAGCTCACTGAATGATGCAGACCTTTCAGATGTTGATACATTTCATTATATAATTTCAATAAATCACATTTATTAAAATTGTCAAAAAAGTCTTAAGTATTAGGATGATGTCAGGCTTATGAAGTTATATACAAGTTTTCCAAAATTCTCATTTTCTCTTGAAAGCTAGAATGTTATCACTGGCAACAAATACCGTCAGCTATTTTTCCTGCAGAGACATTTTCCACTTCATTTATTTTGGAGAAAATATCTGTCAGATACCCAAGTCTAAATTACTACAGTTTGTCTGTTGTTCTTTCAAGAAAAAATGGTGTTCCATGAAAAAAGCAACTAATTCGCTTGCAACTCAAACTAATTGTACAAGTGCTTTTTCTTAAGACAACCCTCATATCTTGGTATCAATACAAATGATTTGTATATACTACCCATTTTGTCACACAGAATATTAAAATTGATATGTTAATAACATTAATTTTTTAATGCTTTATCAAGGGCATTCTTATGTGAAACTGGTTTTCCTCTGTCTCTGGTGATGAAGAATACAAAACCTGCTAGACCAGGTAGGTGCCCAAGGCACCAGCAGTTTTACCTGCAAGTATTTTTGTTTCATCAGTACAAATGTCAACAAATAACATCTTATTATTATTTTGAAAATAATTGTTATCTCACAGTCCTCATATAATGAAAACTACTGATCTGCAGGACTAGTATATGAGACAGTGACACAATTTTAAACTTAAGTCTTCTCATATAATTGTCTTGATCTTCCCCCAGCCTTCTCTTCTTTATGTTCATGTTGTGCTGAACCTGATTTTTTATTTCAGTGATTGTTTCGGGAAACGCACTTACTTCCCTGTCCTCTTTTGCCTGTGTTGGGTGCCTAGCTCTGTCACCAACTGCCTTTTTATCAGCTTGATCAGTAAGTCAAATATTTATATTTAGACAATTTTAGAAATAAACATCAATTTATATATATCCTATCTGCTTCATATCTTCTAGAAATTCATCAACATTTCTTTGATAGTGATAGCATTCCTCTCGATTTTTCTAGTACTACTATTTGCTTTTTCTTTTTATATCTATGTTATTTCAATGGCATTTTTGGAAGAAGTGGAACAACTTTCATTCCATTTGTCAGTTTTTTAAATCCAGAAATATTCCTTGTATTTGGAAATAATTTAAATGGATCTTTCCTCCAACTGGGTTGTCTTGAATACTGAGGTTTTAGGTGCTTTTATGACTTGGACATGCATTCTTCACCTAGCTGTCAACTTTGGCTGTGCTGCCCTTCTAGAGTTCATTTCAAGGTCAGGGAGGTTATACAAACCAGGGATGTCATAGTGTATCTGCCTTTATAGTTGGCTCAGTCCCAGAGCAATGTTCTGTTCTTACTTCAAACAATTCTTCATTTAATTTGGCAACAGGCATTGGGCCTGGCTCTTAAGGTCTAATTTAAAAAATGTCTATCCTTTTAAGTATGTTTTTATGACTTCTTATTTCCTGGCATGAAATTAAGATAAAAATATATTTTTTTCACCAGGTTCTTTTTTGGGTGTGGGTTCGTTCTTTCTTTCTTTTTCCCCTACCACATTCTAAGTTCAAACAAATAGGATGGAAATCTGTGGGAGAAATATTTATTGGAAAGGAGGTTAGAGAATGAAGGAGGCCATCTAACATCAATTGACTGAGTAATGCAGAATTCAGGATAATGTCATCACAATCAGTTTTTTTTGCTTGTGAAAATATTAGCAACATATCGAGGTCATATTGACTCTGTGTTAGTCTCTGTATTATATTTATATTGGATGGTTTTTACTTCAGCAGAGATAAGATTCCTTCTGAGGGTTGAAGTTTTCTACAATAAGTCAAAAATTGAGATGTCAGAGATTTTTCTTTTAGGAAGATTTTTCAGAAAATAGTTCAGTTTCTATTGATGGTGTTAGATTCACTTTTCATACTTTGATATATCATACAGACATTTTAAAAACTTTCTATTTGATAGTACTAGAAAAGAAATTATGTTGAAGCAAAAGTTCTTGAGGTGATAATGCTGCCCAACTAAGAATAAATTAGTAAGTCAATACTTGTTAACTGAATCTGGGCAAATGGCTTTGAAGAATATAACATTTTTATATGGCTTTTTAATGCCTTTTAACAGTTACAAATACAATGAGAGAATGAATCTTAAACATTCATTTATAATACAACCAACATGATTAATAGGAAGATATTGTTGAGCATTCATAGTAGTAATGACAACGTGATTTTTCAAAGTTGTTCTCCAAGGGGACTGTTTAAGAGTAGATTATTGTTCAGGAAATATTCGTTCCCTACCTTCTAATCCTTGTGGTAGGGGCAAGTATTCTTCCCTTTCCCACTGATGTTGGACTTGCTTGTGTGATTTGCTTTGGCCAATAGTGTGTGGGCAGAAATGATAATATACAACATGTAAGCTCAGGCCTAAGAGGAATTGCGTATATCCTTTCATTGCTCTGGGAGCTTTTGTCCACTGCTATGAAGAGAAAATGCCCTCAGGTAGTTGTTGCTTCTTCAGCCTGACTATCCCAAGTTCTCCACAGAACTGCAACCTGAAGCAGACTATCCCAGCCAATCTCAAGGCCCTTTAAGTATAAGAGTAAATGCTTATTGTTGCATAGCATTTTTATTGTGGTTAGTTATTCAGCAAAAGCTCATTTGTATAGGAATTCATAGCATTTCTTTTACATCATACAGTTGCTTCCTTTAAGATATTAAGGTCTTAGGTATTATAAATATAAGATTGCTAGGTGAGGCAGAATTCTCAAAAATTTGTATAGAACTTCTTCTTTGACCCATTGATTGTTAGATTGTGCTTGATTTACATGTATTTGTAAAATTTCTGGAATTCCTTCTGTTATTTATTTCTACTTTTATTTCATTGTGGTTGGAGAAGATATATTATGATTTCAGTTCTTTTAAATTTATTGAAACTTGTTTTGTAGCCTAGCATATGGTCTATCCTGGAGACTTTTTCATGTGTATTTGAGAAAATGTATATTCTGCTGTTGCTGGGTGGAGTATTCTATATATGTTTATTAGGTTTAGTTGGTTTATGCTGTTGTTCAAGTCCTCTATTTCCTTGTTGATCTTCTGTCTAATTGTTCTATCTATAATTGAAAGTGGGGTATTGAAGTCTTCAACTACTATTGGAGAACTGTCTATTTCTCCCTTCAATTTTGTCAATTTTGCTTCATATATTTTGAAATTCTGTTGTTAGGAGTTATAACACTAAAACTGTTATATCTTTTCAATAGATTGACCCCTTATAAATATATAATATCCTTCTTTGTCTTTCAGATCAGAGACTCTTTCTAGATATTCATCCTACCTCACTATCCACTAATATCTGCTTTAAGCATATCTTTTTTGCAATAAATCCTTAAACATTTGCTGTGCCAAAAGGTATGATTGAGATTGATATTTCAAGGATGGAAATAAGGCCAGTGTGGCTGAACATATTAGTATCAAGTGGAATCAGATAGGTGGGCAAAGGTCAGATCATGTAGAGCTTTTTAAGATAAGGTAAGGAGTATGGCTCTGATTCCAATAAAATGAAAATTCAATAGTGGGTTTCAGGCATGGGGGTTACATTTTTAAAAGTTCATTGTAGAACATAGACAACTAAAGTGGAGGGCAGGGAGAACAGTGAGGCTTTTTCTATAGTTTAGGCAAGAGATGTTGATGGCTTGAACTAGAGGGGCTATAATGGAGATGGAGAGAAGTGTAGACTCTTGAGCTATATGTTGGATATAGAGTGGATAGGACTTGTTGATGAATTTATGTAGGAAATGGGAAAGAAGATTCAAGGATAAATCTTAGTTTTTGTTTTTGTTTTTGTGTTTTTTTTTTTTTGGCTTAAATTCTTGGGTACATTTCCTGAGATAAGGGGAAGAGAAGTAGCAGGTTTTGCTTGTTTTGTTGGTTGGTTAGGTGCTTGGGGTGGAGAATAAATCAAGAGTGTTCTTACTGGTCTTGTTAACTTGACATGACTAGTTAGCCTTTCAAAAGGGAATGAATGATCAGTTGGATCACATGCCCTGTGACATCAAATAAGTTGTGGACCAAGAAGTAACCACTGGATTGTCAAGGCTGGGGTCACTGATAATTCCAAAAAGAACAGCTTGTGGGAAGTGGTGGGAGCAGAAACATGATTGGAGTGGATGGATGAGAGATTATGAGATGAAGGAGTAGAGACAATGTATATAGATAACTCTATCAAGATGTTTTTCCTGTGGTGGGTTTGAGAAGTAGTTTTTAATAGTTGGTAGAGGTTGTAAGGTTTAAAAGAGTTTTCCTTTTTAAATAAGATAAAACACAGTTGGTATATCTGGCCCCCACTAAATGCCACTAGGGCTCCCTGGTCACTGTGGTAACCAAATTCACTTGCATTCATTTCCAAATTCTTCTTGGAAAGGAAAGTCCTGCTCCCCCTCCTCCAACTTCCTAACTATAGTATGTTAGTGTAACAATGCAAATGATCTGGTAGGGAGGAGAATTCAGATGAGCAAAAGCATAATTATAGGAGTGAAGACTGAATGAAAGGGGGGATGAGATCTAGATGGGGCTGGGATTGCCCATTTTAACAGAAAGGAAGCAAAGAAAATGTGTGCTGAGTTTTAGGCTGGTATATTGTTGGTAGAAACAAAATGTTGGTAGAAGATGACCTGTTAGTTGCTTTTTGTTTTTAATGAGGTATGAGGGGAGGGGCAGTGGTGTGTGTAGGGACAAAGGTATTGAGGTAATGGATTTGGAGACAGAGAAGAAGATGGGAAATAGTTGTTTTGGATGGTAGAAAGTGAGTATGCTAGGAAAGTGTCATCGGATTGAAAGAAGATTTAATATCCATTTGAGATTTGATTGTTGTCTATTTCTACCATTCAACTCTGAGCCCTGTGAATGTAGAAATTGTGTCTCTTTTGTTGTGCACCAGTGTACTTGTAGCACCTGTCAAGGTACCTGGCGTCTATTAGGTACTCAATAAATATTCAGTGATTTAATAATGCTTGGCTCTCTACTGAAACTGCTCTCTTAGAAGACACATGTATTCTTTACCAGTATTCCATAGTTGTTGTTTTATGGACATCACTGATATTCATTCATTCATTCATTCATTCACCTGTCTCCTTATTCTGAGACCTCTATGCCTTCTGCAGGTCTTGAGGTAATCTGCTTATCCAAGTGGCACACCCTGGGCACCATCCTACTTGCTCATTGACTCGCTGTTGATCATTTTCTAGGGCTTTCAATGTGGAGCTACTTGTTATTTTCTTAGTTTCCTTACCATCTTCTCCTTTAAAATCACATATTCTCTGAAGAACTCCCAGCTTCATGTGTTCTTCTTCTCCCCCTACTTCTATTAGCATAGGTACCCTTTTCTTTCCAGGTATCAGGGATTCCTAATATCCATAAGATACATTAACATTTTACAACTTTTCATTTTTAATTATATGTATATTACATACATATTGTATAAAAAATAAGAAAAACAGATATAGCATCTCAATACTGAAAGTGTCTTTCTCAAACACCATCTGGTAGACTGCATTGATTGCAGTTTTCCACTCTCTCCTTCCTGGTAAGATTATATATCCCTCCCCATTGACTTGATACTTGGCCATATGACTTGCTTTGGCAAATGAAATGTGAATGATATGACTTATGCTATATCTGAGCAGAAGCTTTAAATACGATTATCTGATTTGATTTGGCCATTGGTTGGAATTTCTGCACTTTGTTACAAGCACCACATGTCCCAAATGAAGGCTATTTTTTCTGCCTGGATCCTGGAATGAGAAGAAATATGGAACAAATCCAGTCCAACCCACAGCCTGACCCTCTGTGTGGTGAAAAATAAGTGTTTATGCTCTTAAGCCACTGAAATTATAGTTTTGTTTATTTGTTATTGAAGCAAGAGCTAATACACATTACTTCCTCCAAGAATTGACTTTCAGGCTTGGTGCTCACGGTTACCACCACAGGCGTGTCATTCATGGTACCAGACCCTCTTCTTGTACCTACCGACCAGTCTTTCCCACCAAGCCCAGATATGACCTCAGAATCCTTTTGAATGTGGTGTTCTGGGGAGTTACTACAAATCAAGCAGAGATGTCTGGTAAGATGAAACCTTTCTGGCATGCTTCCACTACTCTGTCCTGTCCTCTAAGTTTGTTGATAACTTTTGCTTAGATGGGTCTTTCAAAGCAGCAATGTCCTCAGAAATGCCAATCAGAGCTACATGGATTCAGATAACTCATTTTTTACTTTTAATGCTTATTGAATCATTAGCATCTTAGAAACAATGATACTAGGTAAGAAGGAAACTCAGACTCACAAAGATGTGATTTGCTCAAGGTCACACATTAGGACCCGAGTCTGGTCTGTTTGCCTCTAACGCCCATAATCTTTCCATTATATGCATAAGGCCCAGGTGTGGCTTCCCTTAGCTAGAGACTAGATTTCTTCTCTTTCTGGGCCCTCAAATTTTCATTTCCTAGACTTCAGAGGAACTGAAGCAAAGGGATCCTTTAGATTTCTTTTTCCTCCAAAGAACTGATATTCAAGTATCTTTATGGGTGAAGAGAACTGTGGTGGAATTGTATCACAAAGGAATTATTAATGGGCGTAGGAGAGACACATAAGTGGCTCAGAAGGCCCATATTCCTGAACTCCAACAAAAACAGCATCTGAGGCTTTATTGAGAAAACTGACAAAGAAAGCCAAATAGTCTCAACATGTCGTTGAATGTCAACCTGTCCATTAAAAATATAGTGGAGGTTCCATCAAAACATGGGGTTGGGGAACCAGGTAACTAACATCTGCACTACTAATTTTCTGGATAATGGTAAAGGGCTGAGATTCATGGGTAGTGGTCCTTGGTTTTACCTGCAAGGTGACTCACCCATGGCAGAGCCAGTCATTTTAATGGGGGTTAATCATGTATAAAAACAATTCCCTGCTAAGATATAGGGATTTCATATGGTATCAGGGTAAATGTTCTTTCTTCTAAGGCTCTATAGCTCTGTGATGAGGTTGCTATTTTACCATTTTATGTTTATTCTTCAACTGATGTCATTTTTTTCAAAGCATTATGATTTTGGCCTTGTCATTTTTACCACTAGGCAGCTTTCAAATTGTCTATTCTTGGCAATGTTTAATGCCTTGTCCTCTGTCCTGCTGTCAGGGGCAGCTCAGTGAGGCTGCCAAGAGGGTCTGCTTTATTGCTCAGCCAGCCAAGGCCTAAGCTGCTTTATGACATTTCAAAGTGAATCGATGATAGAAGTTTCAGTTTGTTTCAGGAGAGAGTTGTCAACAGGCCCAGAGCTCAGAAAATGAGTGACTGGGTCTTTTGGAAGCATTGGTTTGTGTGTACATGGATGAAAGGCTATTTCAGCATGAATTTATTCTCTGAAACTCATCCTTATTTATATGTAGGTGCTGCATCTGATGAATGCTTGGGTATTCTAACTCTTACTGATGATTAGAATTCCTTCTTCTCTACTTTGCTAAATGGAGTAATCATAGGTTATCTGTCCCTTTGAGGAGCTGTCATTCCTCCACTCTCAGTACCTGTGGTTTTGATGGAGCTGATTTCAGACCTTTGTTTCAGGGGTAGGCATGTGACTCAGGCCTGTCCAATAAGAAACATGGGGTTGATTTAGGGATGGGCATCTCAGCTGTATCAGTAGGATCCTGGAAATAAATGAAACTCTCCTCTTAAACTGGGTTATCAAATAACCTTTCCACAAAGGTGTGGGCAGAGTATAGAAATACAATAAGTTATAGTGCTGTTCCTAGGATTACTTATTGTGGATCATCGGTACTACTCAGAGGTTGTAGAGGCAAAATCGAGGAGCCATTACTGGAACTAAAAGAGAGAAAGGTATGTGGAAAGAGCTGAGACAGAACCTGTGGCTATTGGCTAAGAAACACAGCTAACCTATGCAGACCCTTGCAAAGGGATCCAGGGAGAATAAACATCTTGACCATATTCTTCTCTCTTCTTCCAGTCTCCTGCTGGAAGCACCCAGAGGAAGGTATAGGGGAAGGGAACCATTGATGCATCTACACAGGCCAGCCTCCCGGCTACAGAGCAAGGAGAAGGGTGGAGAGTGGATTTGAAGGTCAAGCTGAAAATGTTCAGCACATGAGTGAATTTAGGCCAATTGAGAGTCAGCCCTGGGATTTTTGAAAGGACAGTTGGGAAATACACATTCTCTTTCTGTGGAAAATAAGCCTGTAGCTACTGGTGGACATAATTCTGGAGAGAGAAAAGCAGAGCAAAGAGATGGGGACAGATTCCTGATGATGCCATTTAGACACTTGAATCTGGTTACACCAGTTAGGTTTCTGTCACTTGTATCTGAAAGAGGCCTGACGAATGCATGTCTGCACAATTCAGCGTATGGCAGAACTCAGCTCACAGAGCCATCATGATGATCTCCTACCATACCCAACTGTGGCTCCTAATTCATTCATTTTACTAAATTGAGTCTCCTGGGTCAGTGCAGGTGCCAGCTCCTGTCTTTCCATAATTCTCTCCAACTGCAGCCTGTTCCTTGGAAGTCCTAACTAAGATAAGCTGGGATATCAGTGGCCCAGTTGCATCATTAAGCAACATCTGGTATTTTATTAATTCAATGTATTTAAGAGAGACAATGTTTCAAAATATGACGGAAAAATAATACAGGTCTCTCTTGTTAGGGAGAAAAAGGCTAGAATGAATATATTCTGAGATTAGATGATTTAACTGAGATTTTGAAACGTGTACAAAGTTGGTAAATGTTGGGCTAGATTGAATAATTCCATGAGAGAACCATTTTAACTTATGGATAGGCCCAGTCCATGTGCTCAGTAATATTTGTTCTGAAAATTATTTAGCCTCAAAGGACATCTGCTAAATCCTCGGTCAGCATCTTTGATAGGTGGTAGGTCTTTTATTTAGAGGGAGCCCTTTCCATGGAGTGTGTGTGTGTATGTGTGTGTGTGTGTGTGTGTGAGAAACAAAGTTGCCTTTAATATTCTGCTTTTCACCAGCAAGAAAGACAAGGGAAACAGTTTGTGGACAGAAAGCCAGGAGGGTTCATTTCCCTTCAGAGCAGTCCTATAGCTTAACCTTCCCTCAGCCTCTGTCTTCAGCCCTCCTTCTCTCTGTCTATACAGAGCAGAGGGTGAAAATCCCATCTATAACTTCAGGGATAGGGGTTTGAGGAGGGACTGGAGCACAATGTGGCAGAGCAGACTAAGCAAAAAATGGAATCCAGCTTCTTCCTTTCATTAGCTGTGTGATCTTAGTTTAATCTCTCCAAGCTCCTGCTTCCTCCTTTGTAAAACGGGGATAATAATATCTTCCTCAGAGCATTGTTGTGAGGATTACATGAGATTGAGTGAACAAAGCTTAATGAATGTCTTTATCAATGGCCAAAACAATATCAATGACAACAAATCTGGGAAGGCTGGATTGCTGCACAACAGAGATTCATTCTGAAGCAAGCACAATGCCTGGCACTCAACAGCAAATGCTAGTTCCTTTTTCCCTCTTTCTGCTTTCACCTGGAATATTTCATCCCTCAAAAACACAGAATCTCCACTAACTGAACAGGGATGCATAAGATGATGGAAACAATTATAGCTTTAAATAGCTTCAGTTTGCTTCTTTGATCCAGTAACCCTATCTCTGAGAACTGGACTAAGAAATAATCAAAAAGAAAGAAAAGGTCACTTGCGCTATGATGTTTATATAGAATTATCTATAATGGTAAAATCTACCAATATATAATGAGGAGGTTCAATTATGGTAATTCGACTAAATGGATTATTCTGCAATCATCAATGATAATTTCAAAAACTGTGTAGCAACATGGAAACTGTTTATGATTTAATGTTAAATCAAAAGATACATAGAGAATTTTGTCTATACTATGACAAGATATGATGCAGACTTGTGTCTACACGAGGGACATTGTTGGGAGTCTCTGTTCCCTAGGTGCTTATTTTTGTCATCTTTACACACTGGATTTGCGTTCAGATGGAGAAATTCTCTAACCTTATACCAGTTAGTTTATTTTTTTGACCAGGTGTGAATATTCATTATATATGAAACTTACCAAGTCCAGTAGAGAGAGCACCAAAAAATAAAAACAATTTTGATTTTTTGGAGCAACAGGAATTATGATGAATTTTGATAATGCATTTTAATTCCAGTTGATGAGCATGATAAACATTAATGACAATTAATTACTAATTTATTTATTTAATGATAATTTAAATTAGAATTATGAATAATTCTGCTCCTGATTTACTTTGCTTAGAAAAATGAATTATCGCATGTAAAGTATTTAGAATAAGGCCTGACATAGGGTAAGTAATCCATAATTGAGAGCCTGTAGCATCAACATTTATTACATGTGAGACACCGTTCTTGCTGAATGAACTCATAATTCTTACAACAGTGCAGTGAGGGAGGGACTATTAGTATCCTAATTTTAGAGATGGAGAAACAGGCACAGAAAAGTTAGATCACTTGTCTAGGGTCATATGACTAGTAAGTGGCAGAGCTGGAATTGTCCTGGGGGCCAGGCCTAAAGTCTTGCTCTTCAGCCTTCCACCAGAGGACATGCTCATTAAGCAAAGCCACTACCTGTAGGGCATATGGAAACAAAACAAAACAAAACAAAAAACAGTGGTCCCTTGAGATTTTAGGGAAAGATGGTCTTTGGGTCCCTGGGCCTTCAGGGAAGGAGATGACTAGGAGGAAGAGGAGAACAAAGGCTGTCTCTGATCCTTGTTTCTGCACCTTCTGGTGTGGAGGAAATGGAGAGGTTGGGAGCTGGGGAACCTTGAGTGGGTTCATTTGTTCATTGCTGGAGGGGCTGGAGGGAGAATGTCCATGACAGACATGTCCCTAAAGTCAGACGTGGAATCTGGCAGACAAGGAAAAGGGTCTGAGCCATATGGGGCCACTCTTAACTTCCAGGGTCTTATAACTGTCTTATAACTGGCATGTTGTGTGAGATATCACCTGGATCAAAATACCCTCCCCACACCCCATGCACACAATTTAGAGAGTAGGAAACAAGGGCCTGAGATGGCAAGTGCCTTGCCTTCTTCTTCTGCTTAGGCTTGTTCTCATAAGTAACCGCCCAAATCAGTAGATAGAAATGACCCCAGACAGATGTGAAATTCTTCCCAGTCTCTGCAGAGGCAGTGTTTCACTCTTCTCTTAGACCTTCTTCCCCAACCCCCCGCCCCCCACATTCTCTGAGAGGCCTGACAATCAATCTCCCCTACTCTGATCTCAATGAGAAAGTGGGGAGAGTGGGCCTGGTGTAACCTGGGCAAGGCCATCATGAAATCAGAAGCTGAGCTCAGGGCAGAGCCCAGATGAAGGAGGGACTCCAGGGCTCAGGACCCAAGTTGGGGCTGGCAGACAGGGACAGGGACAGGCTCCCAGGTGCTGGAATTAGAGGGCAAAGCAAGGCTGAGAGTCAGAAGCAGGAAGGGATCATAGGAACACATTTTCACCTTCTGCCTTTCCTGGATATGACCCCAGCTGAGGCGGTAACCAGGGGCTGGGACTGAATCATGGAGTCCTTGACCAAGAGTGAGAGTGAAGCCAGCACTGTAGGAGCAAGTTGAATCAGAAACACATATGTGAGAAGCTATGATCTAAAAAAGGGATTACCAAAGTGGAGGGGCCAGAAACAATTATGGCAGCTGGGGTATGGAGCCAGGAATCTGAGAACCAGGGATGTGTGAACAAAAATAGTAGGTCCAGGGTAAACAGGATTGGACTAGAACAGGTGCTGCTGTGGCTTACTCTGGTGGGCCAGCTGGGCATGGTGGGAGTGTGGGTCTGCTAAATTTAAAGGGCCAGAACAGACACCAGTGTCCAGGAACATGGACTCAGCTTGGGAGCTTCTTATAGTACCTCAGGCTGGGTCTGAGACAGTCTGGGCATTTTCCCCTGGACCTGGAGCTGGTGAATCAGGCCGAGTCTATGGGTAAGGGAAGGCAGTGTTGGAGATAAGTAAAAATCCTGATGGGCACTCAGGTGGAGGGTCGAGTCTGAGTGCTGGGACCTGTGCACTGTGGGGCCTGCATGCTCAGGCCTGCCTAAGAATGTAGGGAGCATGAGAGAGTGGCTGATGAGTCACAAGTCCCAGATGTGGAGCAAATGCTGCAGGCAGGGTTTGACCACGCCTGGACAGCTGTCCGGCTCAGGCCACTGGCCCCATGCCTAACACAGAGAAAGCCTAAGAACAGTCTCCTCTGTGAGCGTTCTCTCTTTGAAGTATTTCCTAGCCCCACAGAGCCACATTTGGGTGAGCAAATGTTTTCTCAGAGCCAGGCTTTACAAGTTGCTTCTATGACGCATCTAGGCAGAAGGTGAACCGCCCCAGTCATTAACTCACTTCCCCTTGTGGGTGCATTCTGCAATGAGTCGTTCATCTGAGCCGTGGAGCAAGCTTCTCTAGCACACACAGACCTGTCTGTCAGTGTACATTTGGCTGCTCAGTTAAATCCTTGGCTTCTTAGAGGCTGTCCCTGGTTCACCTCTGTGGCCACGTGCTTTCTCTTGCAGGCAACTTTGCCGGCTGCTTCCTGGAACAGGCCAGGACACAGGGACGATGTTCTGCAAATAAGGCTGTGCTGTGTCATGCGGGGCTAGAAAACACATCTGGGTGCTTAACCCCCAGCATACCATGGCAGCCAGATGGCTTAATCTGTCCTCTGCATTTGTCTGTTCTTTTAAATTCTGGTTTAATGGCCACATGTTTTAGGTGACTTCTATCATCCTAAAACAGGGATCTGACCATGTCTCCCAGGGAAGGCCCCTGATCCAAACGCAGTGGGCTGGCTGCCAAGGCTGGCAGAATGCAACTCAGTACTTGAAATAAATTCAGGGTATTTGCTTACGGATTCCTCTCCACCACATCATGGAAGAGTCAGATGACTTCTCACTCCAGATTCTGTTTTTACCCACTTTCCTACTCAGAGATGGGAGTGGGAGGGTTTTATAAAGCTTAAAATATATCCCCAAATTATATCTTTTGTCTCTTGAGTTATAATGTAGAATAGAGATTCTTTCACTCTTTGACGCAGTTGGGAATTATTTTTGACTTTTTCAGTTTCATTCTGTTTTAATTCATACTTGGTTGTGGAGAAAGCATTAGGTAGTGCGTCAAGAGACTTAGTTAGGGTCAAGTCTCTGCTCTGCTTATTTGTAACTGGTGTTTGGGGCAAGTCAGTTCACCTCTCCAAGCTTCAGTTTCCTGTTGGCAAAGCAGGGCGACAGTTCCCTGAGGAAACTGAGAGAGCATCCCTTGGGTAGGGCTAGCTTTCCCCCTCTCTGTAACCCTGAAGTCTAAACCTGCCCTTCACCCTTCAGCTCCCAGATTTGTTATGACAGCAAGTTAGACCACTCCTGGAAGTGCTTTGAAAACTAAAATGTTACATTTCTGAGGGCTAATTATTACTATATACCATGCAGAAAAAAAAAGTTTTTCTTCATTTTAGGCTGTTTGACACTCAACTGAGCCTCGTGGGTAGTGCTTCTAGGGCGTGTCAGGCAAATCGCTTTGTTCTGGCTCCTTGAGGTTAGACCAACTCCTTAACTCCATTCATAGCACCTCTGTATTTGCCTTTTCTTTTTCTTTTTTTTAAAGAATGTGCCATAAGTTCTTTTATTTATTTTTTTATTAAAATAAAATATATATGACATTTACCATTTTAACTATTTAAGGTATATAGTTCAGTGGCATTAAGTTATTGTGAGCTATCACTACCATCCATCTCCAGAACTTTTTTCATCTTACCAAAAGGAAACTGTACTTATTCAGCAGTAATTCCCCCTTCTTCCTCCCCCAACCCTGGGCACCCACCATTCTATGTTCTGTCTCTGTGAATTTGACTACTCTAGGTACTTTATGTGAGTGGAATTGTGCAGTATTTATCCTTTCATGCCTGGCTCATTTCACTTAGCATAATGTCTTCAAGGATCTTCCATGTTTACATCTTTTCAGAGAGGTAGAATTCCCAGAAACTTTAAAGCAATAGATTTTTAAAAACCCAATATTTTCTCCCAGAAATTATTGTAAATTAGAGAGGGAAAGGCTTTTTGTTTGTGCTCTTGTAGCTGTAAAGTTACAATTAAAGTTTGTAGGTGCTGTTTATAGCCCTAAACTTTCTTAAATAAGAAATAAAATACACGATGTATCTGTTTCTGAGCCTCAGCGAGGCAAGAGCTGAGTGAGAGTCCAACATCTTCCCAAATATTTAATTATATCTGATGATTTACCTGGGGACTGAAGAACTCCTGAGAAAGGACACTTAAACCGTGTCCACAAATGGGCTTCAAGCACAAAGTGTCACAGCTGATAGTTTGGGGGGTTCTGACTGAAGTCATGTTTCAGGAAGGCAATTTGGCCTCTTGATGAATAATTCACTGAAAGGGAGAAATATAGACTGGCATTCAGGTGAGCCAGACCCAGCAGTGTGGCCTGAGCCCCAGTGGGGAGCAGCAATGAGATCCCTGAGCATCCTTAGGAGGAATGGCCAGGCATAAAAGTGAGAAGACCTGTTTGACCAAACTCTGTAATGCTTTGGGGCCCACAGCACACCTGCCAAGGGAAGTCATAACAGGATGCATGGGACCATTCTCCTCTTCCCTGGGGCTGTGACTGAGGCAAAGAGTAGCACTGTTGTGAGCATCTGTGGCTCAGCAATCTGGTGTCAGAGAGAGGGTCTCCACCCAGCTCAGCAGAGTCGATGCAGTGACAGCAGTGGGCTTTTAAGTCACTATGATGATGCGAAGAGAACAGAAATCCCAGATCTCAGGCCTGATGGAGGACACATTAACAACTCTGGTTTACATGGACAGAGGCCAGCAGCGTGGAAAGGCCTGAGCTGATTCACATTCATATGTAAGCTCCCTTGGAGACTCCTGGAAAATCCTGGTGGAGAACTTTGTAAGAGACTGTAATTCATGACAGACTGGATAGGGGGCCAGGCCAATAGGATTCAGATATTGATGTGAATGTAACTCTAGTTGTACCTATTGGCTGGCGAGGGTCAGCAAGCTTTGGATTACATGTTTTGACTTGTTAACAACACAATTATTCTGTGGTTTATTCTGATGATTACTAATTTGTTAATCTCATTTAATTTCAAATGTTTGTTTCAGGCAGAGCTATAAACTGCCATCATGTAGGAACTATATATCTCCTAACTTTTGGCTCGTTTATAAAACTCAGAGCCTTTGAGAATAGATGAAATTATCATTGTTATAGTCTGTTTTTTGGACCTAGTCACATTTTTGGGAAACAAAAAAACATTGAGAAAACAGAAGGCAAGAGAGCCTTGAAACTTATGGACTATAACATTTCTGCATGGTAGTTTGTTAAATCAATCTCTGCCTCTGAGGAGCTACACTATCAGTGGTTCTACTTCTTCCATGCTTCGCTTATCATTGTCCCAGACTGCTGGGAACTGAAAGGATATTTGCTCAAAAGTGACAAGTTGTTTTGAACCACTATATGTTAGTTGTTTTTTTTTTTTCCCCAGGAATGTATTTAGGCATTTCTACATGTCATGTGGGTGGGTGTTAACCTCTCTTGACCTCAGGGGAAATCTTGAAATGGTTCCATTCAGTCCTATCCAAGTATAGGCACTAGAGGGTAGGACCTATTTATATTCCCATCTTCCCTTTAGTGGGGCTTATGTGTGTCCTGAGCCATTGAAAATAGAAATTTTCTCATAAGACAGATCTCCTGGGCTAAGGAAAATATGGAGGCATGCGTGAGCACTGTTTCTGTTGGAGCATGAATAGCTAGATAGAGGTGACTGTTGGTGGGATGTACTCACTTGAATACAGCAAAACGGGTTCATCAGTGCAAGTAACAAGTGTTGTCCCAGTTCTGGACATTGATTGAACTCCTACGTGGTACCCTGCCACTGCCCACTGACAGTATTCACTTGGGCTCAGTCTCTTGATCCTGACTCTCATCTTTATGTGACTCCTCCAGTCCTGGAGGCTCTACTGACTTCCCTCCTCATGCACCTGCCCTCTCACCCATGACAACTCCGGTGCTCACTCTTGGGGTTGGATAGTATAGATCTTCTTCTGTTCTCCTTTCAAGCTACTTTTTTCAACTGTTCATTATAGATATCTTGGAGTGTCCAGAAAAGATAAAAGAACAGAACTGTGACACTTGCATGCACTTTATCTTGATTAAGCAACTGTAACAATTTGTCATATTTACTTCAATAGAAAGTTTTATACATGAAACACTTCAAAGTAAATTGTAGACTCTTTACTCCTAAATGCTTCAGTATTCAGTATGCATCTCCTAAGAATAAGGCTACTCTCTTACGTAATAATACCATTATCACACCTAAGAAAATTAATAATTTGCTAATATCATCTAATTTAAATTACATATTCAATTTTCCCCACTTGTCCCCAGTACAAATTTATACTTTAGAACCAAGATCCAGAGTTCACACCTTGCATTTAGTTGTATAGTTTTTAATCTCTCTTATTCTAAAACAACCCCCCACGCCCATTTAAAAAAATTACATTGGCATCTGAAGAGCAAGGCTAGTTGTCACGTAGAATGTCTCACCTTCTGGTTTATCTGATTACTTCCTTGTGGTGTCATTTAATTTTATAAATACTACCCTTGTATTTTCTGTAAACTGGAAATTAATTTTAAAGACTTCATTATATTTGGTGAACAATTTTGGTAGAGTGCTCAATTTTTTTTTCAATGGACAAACATCATGCCCTATTCCCGTAAGGCTTTGCCCTTTGAATTTCAACAATTTCTCTTTCTCCTTTTTTCTCTCAAACAGCTTAGCTTTGGCAAAGTCCTTTTTTTCATATTTATTACTACTGAACTATTTTATCACTCCATTTTGGAACCTTTCACTTTGTATTCCTGATGTAACAATCCTAATCTTCCCTGTGGCAACGCACAATTTTCAATGGTAAGAAAGAGAGTACAAGGAAATAGAAAAGGAAAAGTAACATGATTATGTTTTAAAGATTACTGCACCGTGCCTGTAAAGAACACTGTCACCTGCTGTGGAGGGTGAAGCTTCTGGATCAGGTGAGAAATAAGAGGATGCAGAGGTCATGCCCCCAAAGGTCTTGCTCTACAGACCTGGAGGGACACACTCTGCAGAATCCCAAACTCCGTTTCTGATCTGTATCATGTGGAAACATGGGATTAGGGTCATTTTCCAACCCCAGGTACCAAGGATAAGTCTCATTTATCAGCCATTCACATTTATTAGCTGCGCCGTCATCATTAGCATTTTTTCTGTTGACTCAGATCTCAGAGATTAGAGAGGGATAAATTAACTATGAAATTCATCTTGATTCTGAATAGAGTTCTGTGCCATTGTGACTTTTCTAATAATGTCATGAAATCAGTAGGGAATGGACCATATGCTTTCATTTCACAGAAAAAAAATCAATCTTGCACTTTTTTTTTTCCAGTTCAACAAATGTTTATTGAACCCTTATTGTACACAGGAGCTGTATTAGGCTGTGAGAATACAAAGATAGCTTGAGCCCACATTTGCTTATAGTGGGGAAGAAGACATTTAACAGAGATACTCACCCTGTAAAGTGGCAGAGATAAGTACAAGTGTCAAGGGGTGACAAATGAAAGGCATATCTCAGCCATCCTGGAAGAGATGAGGCTGAGCTAAGAATTGAGGGATGAGCAAAGTCCAGATGCCAAATGGTAAGAGAAGCCTTCTTGGCTTGTTCTCTGTGGTATTCCTAGCATCTAGCACATGGGAGACATGCGATACAGTGAATTTACAAAAGAAATCTCAGAAACATCATAAGTACAAAAAAAGGTGTGGGAAACAATAAATAGAATTGCCAGAAGATTAATCCTTACTCTTTATGGGGTCACAGACTCCTTTGAAAAACTAATAGAAGCCATGGAACCTCTCCCTAGGAAACTAAACATGCACTCAACATTTTACAGTAAATTTTAGAGTATGTAGATATCACTGAACCCCATCCAAGTTAAGGGCCTCTGTTGCAGGGAATTGGGAGCATTGAGATTTTTAAATCATATGTAATTATTGTATTTTGTTTTATTGTAATGCAGGGTAATGACGTAACTTAAGATTACTTAGGATGCACTGTGAAGAATAGGTTTAAAGGAAATAACACTGGAAGCACACTGTTCATTTAAGAGGTTGCTAAAAGAATCTGAGTAACATGATTTAGCCTGAGCTAAGGATGAGGTTGCAGGGATGGAGAAAAATAGTGGAGGCTGAAAATACTTTAAGAGGTAAAACGGGCAATTTTTGATGTGTAATTGGATTTGAGAGGAAGGGATAAGACAGAGTTAAGAATGACTTAAGTTTTTTGGATGACAGGATAGATGGTTGTGCCATTAACTAAGGCAGGAAATGCAGGGAAACAAGTTTGGGTTAGGAATAGGGTGATGGAGAATCTTGGGGTGGGAGAAATAAAGAGTTCAGGTTTGGTTATGTTGAGGTCATTCGAGGTGACCAGGAGACAGACAGGAGTGAAATGGAGGGATAACAAGAGATGTCATAAACCATAAAGGAACAAGGGATTATGGAAAGGTAGTTTTAGAAGCTGAATTGGACAGTGAGGGGGCTGACGCCCACTCCCAAGTCTGAGGGATGTGGGGAGTTGGATAATGAGGCAGCTTCTCAAACAAATGTTGCTGGAGGGGCAGTGTCTTCAGGGGTGCATTAGTTTCCCGGGGCTGCCATAACGAAGTACCACAAACTGGGTGGCTTAAAGCACCAGGAATTGTCTCACAGTTCTGGAGGCCAGACATCTGAAATCCAGGTGTCAATAGGGCGATGTTCTCTCTGAACGCTGTGGAGGAATCCTTCCATGCCTCTTCCTAGCTTTTGGTGGTTTGCCGGCAATTTTTGGCATTCTCTGGCTTTTAGATGCATTACTCCAATCCTCCACCATTACATGGAAATTCTCCCTGTGTCTTTGTCTTAACATGAATGTCTTCTTATAAGGACACCAGTCACATTGGATTAGGGGTCCACCCCACTCAAGTATGATTTAATTACATCTGTAATGACTCTATTTCCAAATCAGGTCACATTCTTTGGTACTGAGGATTAGGACTTTAACATATCGTTTTGAGGTGATAAATTCCACCCATAACAGGGAGGATACAGCTTTTAGCTCAAGGAGAAAAGTGAAAAATATTCTTCACAAATTGAGATGTGGGTCTTTTGATTGCCACAGGCTCTAAAAGGCCCACGTGAAATGGTTGGGAAGGCAGTGTACATTCTGGTCAGAGATGAAAGGAAAAACTAACTGACATTGTGGATGACAAAAGCCATGGGAATGGGAAGCATGGGTGGTTAGTATTAGGAACCAAATGAGGCTCTGGTTTGAGGACAGCCAATGTGATTTTGGCCTTGTGGACACACAGCATAGGAGAAGGAGGGGCGGGACACTGGGTAGAGAAGGATCCAATGGAATGCTTCTGATTGTTGTTGCCAGGTCGGTTACCTTGTATTGATAGTAGTTTGCTGAAGTCACCTCCTTTTAGCAGATTCTCAGAGTTTTTTCCACCATGGGCGAGTTTTTCTAAAAGCTGCCAATGTTACTATTTTTTTTTTTATTTTGATTGTTTTCTTCTTGCTGCTTCTGGAAGACATTCCTGTGCTCATAACTTTTTTTATTTTCTTTGGAATTTTGGAGATTTCTTCTACTCCCAAAGAACCTAAAAGTAAACTCAATAAATAAATCTGTTATTGTTTGAGAAAATCCTCTCTATTCATTCCTTTCTTATTGCCCTTATGAATTCCAAAATGACGGGGTGCAAGGTAAAAGGTGTTAAGTCAAAAGGATGTTACCATATTGCAAAAACATTCTGGGTATGGGCCATGGATTGAATGTCCTGAAAAATTTGAATCTTTATACAAGAGACAAGGAAAACTAATGCTCTCGCTATTGCTCTTACTTGTACCTTTATTAAATAATTTCTTAATTGTGACTCCAGCTGCTTTATATCATATTTGATCCATGTTCATGAAGGATTATACAAATATTCTCTGATAGATATATTTTCATAATAAGAAAACTCTACCCAGGTGTACAAGCTTAAGTACCAGTACAGGAAGAAGTGTTCATTAAGCAAGGCTGGGTTGCAGCCAGGGACGCCATGCATCTGTTGAGCAGAGTGGTGAGTAGTATGCATAGGTTTGGAGTTAAGGTTGTTTCTTCTTTGTTGTAAAAGCTATGGTTTGTTAATTGTGAAAATGACTACACATTTTTCTATGGAGCTACGTTTAAAAAAGAACACATAAGAAAGGATGGTTATACAACTGTGTTGCAGTTCATGTGCAGAAGTGCAAAGACTGGTAATTTAGGGAGGTTGACTGCCACGTAGAGCAGTGCTTTTCAAACTTTAATATGCATACAAAGTACATGGGGCTATGGATTGGATGTTTTGTGCCTCACAAATTCACATGTTGAAATTCTAACCCCCAAGGTGATGGTATCAGAAGGTGGGGCCTTTGGGAGCTGCTTTGGTCATGAGGGTGGAGCCTTTGTGAATGGGATTAGTGCCCTTTTAAAAGAGACCACACAAGCTCCTTAACCCTTTTTGAAATATGAGGACACAGGGAAAATACAGCTATCTGTGAACCAGGAATCAGGCCCTCAGTAGACACCGAATCTGCAGGTGCCTTGATCTTGGACTTCCCATCCTCAAGAACTGTGAGAAATAAATTTCTGTTTTTTATAAGCCACCTATTCTAGATATTTTGTTATAGCAGCCTGAATGGATTAAGACATTGGGCATCTATTTAACGTGCAAATTCTGACTTAGTATATCTGCGATGGGGCCTGAGATTGAGCATTTCTAACAAGCTTCCAGGTGACGTTGATGTTGCTGGTCCAGAGACCACACTGGGAGGAGCAAAGTCCTAGAGAGCCTCTAGGAGGAAGTGCTTTGATACAACTGTGGTCTGGTCCTCGGCTTTGTAAGTCAGGAGTAGTGTGGTATAAATCTCTCATCTCTAATTTTGAAGTCCAGAAGCTCTGAAAACCAAAAATATTTTTATAACGCCTTTGGAGGCAAAACCTGAACTCATGTGAGGTTATTTATAATCCTTATTTCCTATTTTGTATGAATATTCATGTTTTCATTGTAAAAAAAATACACGTATTTGTTTCTGGGAAGCTGCTTTAGGCTCTACTTGAGGGTGTGATGTTATATGATGTTACATAATCATGTTCTAGAACATAAAAAAATTCTGAACTTTGAAACACCTCTGACTCTCCGAGTTCGTGGACCTGTGGCAATTTTGGTGATGCTTTGCCCCATTCATAATCTTCCTTTTGGGAATCGTTATCAATTTCATAGAGCTGGGCTTGACTCTGTCCTTTTGCCCCCAGCTCTACCCTCCCCGCTGACCAGACATCGATGATTTGATCAGAGTGGACACCTGACTTAAACTGAGCCAATCAGATTCCCTTTGTGGGAAGTTAGAATTGGGATTCATAGATGCATGTCTTTCTTGGCTGCTGGACTGAGGCAGGTGAGAGGAAGATTTCTTCATCTGCATGTCTGAGAGGAAGAGAAAGCTGATCTGCAAAAAAAGAAAGAAAGAAAGAAAGAAAAGAAAGCAAGCAAGCAGGTGTAGAGGGGGAAACAGACATGAATGTCTGTGTATTGCAGCCTTAGAATGCAAGGAAGGAGGGGATCGATGGCAGGCATGTGACACGCAGACCAAGGGGGAAGGCAGAGGCTTCAATCTTGATGGCTTTCCGGTTTCTGCTTCTAATCCTAAACACTCTTTCTGCCTTTGAGTTCTGTGGCATGCCACTACTAGCTTACGACAATTTCCTATATTGTGTTAGTGCTCGAGAAAGTGGGTTTCATTGACTTGCAGCCCAAAAGGCCATAACTAAGACGCTAGCAGAACGTCTGTTGTCATTTTTTTGTTTTGTTTTGCTTTGCCTTTTTTTTTTTTTTTATTGCCGTAAAAAATTTTAGACTCTGAGGAATGGACATGCAAATCAAATTCCCAAGAGAATGCTGATTTATTAATTTTTGTGCAGAGTAACTGCCAGTGGAACCCGAATACTCCCACTCACAGGTTATCAGCCTATTCTCTTATAGTAGGAAAATCTACGTATGAAGCCAAATTATAATGAGACGGCAGCTAGATGAGTGCAGACAGAACTAGGTAATTAGGGGTTCTGAGCAGATTGCCTTCATGCTAGGGTGGCCAGAGGCACTTGTCCCCACTGTCAGGATGTGCTGAACCTGCCACATGTTATATACATATGTGCATGTGTGAGGGTATGCTTGGAAAATAGGGCAACTTGCTGAAACCTGTTCATCCATCAGCCAAGTCAGCTAATGAGCCATTTACCTAAAATTCATATTTTTCAAAACATTTCATGTGTGGTAGAATGTTTTTCACAGCTTCCTGGGTAGTTTCCCTAAAGCGATTGGTGACTGTTTCATATTTTGGCCTACTGGCCAAAGGTGTACCTCTTTACCTTCACCCACGTCCCACACCCCATCATCTAGAGCCCAAGACTGGAGGCTAAGTTTTAAGAGATGAGCTAGTTAAGACCAGAAATATTGCCCAGTGGAGAAAATGGGTGGAGCAAATCTAAACTAAAGTGTGGGGGATATTTTGGATGGGGAGCTGAAGGCCAGGAGCCAGACCTCCAGGTGACTTGAAACACAAAGAGGACGGCAGCAGAAGCAGGATTGTCAACTTGAAATCGAACCAGAAGTCTGCTTGAGACAAGAGACTGGACTGACTGAAAGGAGAACAGGCTGAAAGCAAGTGAGGAGATAATAATAGTGTATTTCCATTGTCTGTTAACTTCTTATACTTTTCTATTTCTTTAAAATTGTAGTTATGTGCCTTTTGGAAAATTTTGTGCAATGTTGAATTTGCATAAATCTGGAGTTGCTCAACTCAGGGGGTGTTTTACTTATGATTCACCCACTGTATTCCCCTGTTTTTTTAGCTTCTCCTTTCTGCTGCTACTTTTCTGCTTCTCAGATTTTGTGTACTAGATTTAAATATTAAGCAAATTACCCTAAATCCAATGTTTGTTACTCTGTAGCTAGGCATTTTTGTGATGACAGAGAGAGTGAAAAGATGAGACATATCCATCAGAAACATATTAAATTCAACTGCAATTTAATATTTTGTGACATCCAAATAATAATGAAGTAATACTGGGCTATAAATATTAACCTACACATTACTTTTAAAACATTTTTTTAACTAAGTAAAGCCACTTTTAACCAAATAAAGTTTGATTCCACCATAAAAATGGTATATATTTATATTTGTTTCCTGTTGCTACTATGACTAATTATAATTTAGTGGCTTAAGTTGACTCAAATATATGATCTTACAGTTCTGGAGATCAGAAGTCCTAAAATCAAGAAGTTAGCAGGGCTGCGTGTCTTCTGGAGGCTCTAGGGGAAAATCTGTTTCATTGCTGTTTCCAGCTTCTAGAGGCCACCTACATTCCTTGACTCACAGTCCCTTCCTCTGTCTTCAAAGCTAGCAGTGCAGCACTTCCAATTCTGCCTTTCTGACTACAACTCCTGCTCTCTCTGGATCTCCTGCCCCTTTGTTGTTAAGGACCCTTGTGATTACATTGGGCCAGCTAATCCAGGACAATTTCCCTATCTTGGGATCCTTGTGCAATGTTGAATTTGCATAAATCTGGAGTTGCTCAACTTAGGGGGTGCAAAGTCCCTTTTATCTTGTAAGGTACATATTCACAGGTTCTGGGCATTAGGATATGATAATCTTTGGGGAGTCTACCATAATGCTCATTTGTACTTTTCAGCCTACCATAGTATTCATTCATAAAGCATTAATGAAATACAGTTTGAAAAAATAGAAAGAAGAAAAACATAATTTGTGGTTGGACTACTAAAAGATATATCTAATGAACGTTTCCTTCTATCTTTTTTAATTGAATAGTTATAATAGTTATAGTCATATTGTGTATACAATATGAAATCCTGGTTTTTCACTAAATATTATATCATAGTCTGTTTTCTATGTTAGTACATAGTCTGAGCAAACATTTTTGTTACTACATAATATTCCATTGAGTAAATATGCATATACATATATATGCATATATATATATATATAAAATATTTTACTTATGCCTTATTTTTGGAAGTTTACATTGTTTTTAATTTTTTAATATTATAAATAACCGTGATAAATATTCTTATGCATGCAGATTTTTGTGTTTGTGTTTATAAGTTTTTCCTTGGGATAAATTCTCATCAGTGGAATTACTTTATCAAAGTCTTTTTACAGCAAATGTTTTTCAAAAGGTTTATACACATTTTCAGAACCACCAGATATATGTTAGTGCCAATTTTACTACATTCTCACCAGCACCACATAAGATAATAATCACAATAATATCTTTGCCAATCATGTAGGTGGAATAGAAAACTTATTTTTGTTTTAATTTGTGTTCATTTGTTTATTAGGGCAATTAAACTTTTTATAATGGACTTGTTTGCTAGCTATAATTCATCTTTGATGAGTAATTGATTTAGACTTTACTTTTGGGGGTCAAAGCACTTTTTAAACCAATTTATGTAAGATCTATACATTTTTAAAAGTTTATTTAATGTGTATGATATTTGCTACAATTATTTTCTCTTATCTCTTGTTTTTATACTTTTTATGTCTAGAAGTTTTCGTTTGTATATGGTCTAATCTAGCAATCTTTTTTTCCCTTCTTCACTTCTTTAAAAATTCTGTTGTATATTTAATATCCTTTTAGTTTTTCTTATGGTTTAAAAAATGTCTCTTTAAGCCATCTGGATTTTATTTTGGTATGAAATCCATGTAGATCTAACTACTGCATAAATTTTACCCAGAAGAGGGGCACTTCTGAGTTCTCTGCACTGAGCTCCACCTGTCTTTTCCCTCTCCATTGAAAAGAAGTAAAAGGGGTGACAGGAAGGCATGAAGTGCTGTTGTTTCCCTAGTCACAGAGAGGAAGTTTCCCTTTTTCTGAATATGTCTAACTTTCTCCAAATAGTCTCACCTTCTGATTAATATTTTAGCTTAAAATTAAGACAGCTTTAGATAAATTGGCTTAAGTATAACTTCAGTAGGAAAAAAAAAGTAAATTTTAAAGAGTGTTGGGAACCATTTTATTAGATGTAAAACACTGTACATTTGATAATATGAATTCTAAATGAATTAGTTTAAGTAAATTAAGCAAGAGCTGACAGCCTTTCTTCTGGACAATAATTTAGACCAGCCTTGTCCAGTGGAAATAAAATGTGAGTCACATATGGAATTTTAAGTTTCCCATTAAACAAAGGTAATAGGTGAAGTTAGTCTAAAGTTAAGTTTTACTTAATTCAGTATATCAAAAATATTATTGTTTCAACACATAATCTATGTTAAAATTAGAGATAGTTTACATTCTTTCTTTTCATGCTAAGTGTGAAGTCCAGTGTTTATGTTATGCTTACGCACATCTCAGTTTGGATTAGCCTCATTTCAAGTGCTCAACAGCTACATGTGGCTAGTGCATGTCGAATTGCACAGAGTAGCTCTAGACACAGTGACACATATTTTTCTACACTCAATACTGAACAACCTTTAAAAAATGTCTTTTCTCAGGGCCTAATATACTTGATCAGCTTTTGGTATTGTTAGGTAAAAATAGTTTAAAACATAACTCTTCTCAACAGAATTTGAGTGTTTCCCAGGCTTTGTAGCCATGGTTTACAGACAACTTCTCGGTCACCATCGCGGATGGTTAATTGGTCTCTTGGTCACTCTCTGTCTCCCTGACTCTTTCTGCCTTTACCTTTCACCTTCCACTCATTCCTCCCCCCCACCCATTTTCAGGATAAAAATAGCTTTATTACTTTTAAGTACGTAAAAGGGTCTAACTGGGCATATCAAACAGGATGGGCTAGGTTTTTCTAAAGAAAGGAGCAAATAAAAATCTATTTCTCTCTCATGATCCATATTCAATGTAGTTCAGAAGCAGAGTTTTGTTTGTTATAGACACTAAGAGACCCAGGCTGTCAGAGGTCCAATATTGACCTTTGCTCCTAGAATCACCTAATCTGATAGAAAAGACCCAGCAAATCTTGCTCTGATTCTTAAAGCTTTTGCCTTAACAGACACAAGGAACTTCTGCTCACATTTCATTTCTCAAAGCAAACCATAAGAACACACCCAAATTCCAAGGGCATAGGGAAGTGCAGATCTACCATATTCCTCTCAGGAGAACAGGACTATCTGTGAACTCCCCTCATGACTGGCATATCTTGGAGGAAAGGAACTACTCCTAGGTACATATTATTATCTGAATGTCACAGATAAGAAAACTGAGACATAGAGAGTTTAAGAAATAGCTCAAGGTCACTTAGCCAGTAAGAGGCAGTGCAAGGATTGTAATTTAGGCCAGTATGACTTAAAATATTTGCTCTTTGTACTACATTATCCTTTTAGGAACATCTGCAACATTTCCAAAAAGACGTCCAGGTTTTAGAACTGTATTGGAAAGAAACCTACCTCTTCTCCTTCTGTGCGTCTCCTTTACTACTCACACAAAACTCTTCACTTCTGGGCATGTGTGTGGATTTTTCCTACACTAAACAATTCTCTGCAATGCCATCTGGGTGTCCTACAATTTAACTCACTGCTGACGCTATCTACCTGGAGATGGTATCAGATCCCACAGGTTAAGGGCTCAGTCTCACAAGTTTGTCCCGCACTTCAGGTGCCAGTGGCAAGTAGTAGGTCCTCAGGTTACCCACAACTTCTGTTTGGCTTGGCTACAAATCACAGGTTCCCATGACCTCCTCCCTGCTGGATTTGATTATTTGCTAGAACAGCTCAGAGAACTCAGGGAAACACTTATGTTTACTAGTTTTTTTTTTTTTTTTTTAAGGCTATGATAAAGCCTTGCAGATGAAGAGATGAACAGCCAGATGAAGAGATACATAGGATGAGGTCTGGGAGGGTCCTGAGTGTAAGAGCTTCTGTCCTCATGGAGCTGAAGTGCCTCACTCTCCTGGTACAAGGATGTGTTCACCAACCTGGGAGCTTCCTGAACACCATATTGTTGGGATTTTTATGGAGGCTTTATCTGTAAGCATGACTGATCATTAACTCCATTTCAAATCCTTTTCCTTTCTCAAGAGAATGGGGGGGTGGAGCTGAAAATTCAAAGCTTCTAATCATGGCTTCATCTTTCTGGTGAATAGTTCTCATCCAGGAGCCATGGAAGAACCCACCCAGAGTCATCTAATCAGAACAAAAGACATTCCTATCACCCAGGAAATAACAAGGGTTTCAGGAGCTCTATGTCAGGAACCAGGGGCAGAGACTAATATATATATTTTCTATTATCTCACAGGGACATACATCTCCATATAGTCATGTGCAGATACAGGTTCCTTTGATTTTTCTGGAGCTGTTTTTATGCTCCTTGCTTTCTCTGTTAGCACATCAAACACATCACCATGCCTAGTCATTTGTAGACCTTCTTGCTTCCCATCTTGCAAACTCTGCTCAGAGATAATTCTCCTGTTATGATAACTGTTCTGCAAAAGTGTCTGTTGTGATGTCCTCTTTCTTTGGTCTATCATTTATAAACATAACAATATCATTGCTTTTGGGATGTTTTCTTGCAAAAGAGGTCCAAAGAACGTTGTTTTGGACAACTGTGAAGGTCTTAATAATTTATAAGCATCTTGCATTTTGTTTTTGACAATGATGATATTCTAGGGGAAGGAAACTAAAATTTGTTGGGAACCCCTTGGGCATCAGGCATGCTTCTAAGCATTTTAATGTATTTTTATCCTCCTTTATTCTTTATAACAACACTCTGAGGAATGGGTTGTTCTTGAGGAGTATAATTATCTAATCAAAGAGGATAATGAAAATGAAAAAAAAAAAAGAAAACATCTGGTCTCAGATTTCTGAATAGGGGTAATAACACTTTCTTTGTCATGGCTTCCCTTAATTACTCTCATTGAGAGTTTTTCAGCCCCTGCAGGATATTTATAATTTTTAAAAGGTGTACTTGATCATCCCTGTAGGGTTTGGAAATGGGTACTGAACTTAAGAGCATATAATTTAGAACTCTTTTGGATGGAAGCAACAGAACACTCAACCTATTATGGCTTAAGCAAAAAAAGAGGGAATTTATTGGCTGATGCAACTCAAAAGTACAGGGTAGACAGGTATAGTCTGATCCAGGGCTAATACTAGGTCCAAATCTCATGCTATTTCTTGGCACTAGTTCTCCCTATACTGGCTTCATCTTCACACTCGAAGTGGTGGCAAGAAGGCTTCTGGCAGTGTTAGTCTTTTGTCTTCCCAGATTTAAATCCAATAGAAAAGGTCATGTGTTTTTCTCTTAGCTGTCCCCAAAAGTTTCATTGCATTTCACTGGCTGCGATTAGGTCACAGTCTATCCCTTAACCAGTCACTACGAGCTGGGGACCGTGATTCTGTAATTGGTCAGGTGTGAATTAATGCCCATCTCTGGAAGTAGGGATGTGTCATCCTTCCCTTTGCACATGGATTTCATGAGAGTGGGTGAGGGGGTGACTCCAGAGAGGAAAACCAGGGTGCAGTTACCAGGAGAAAGTTAAATGCAGGCTATGTAGTGAAAACTGATACCCAGTACAAGCAGTTCCTTCAAATCATCCACCCCCTTATTTTAGCCCTTAGGATAATTTACATTATAAACATGTTCCATGTTATAGAAGCCTAACTCCCAAGTTTACTGTAACGATAAAGAAAAATGTTCTTTGGAAGATAAACATTTATCCAATAATTACTGTGAAACATGAAAACTTTCCATTTTTCCTTAGCTGTCAGAGAGGTTAAAGCCATATTAGTGTTCATATTAGCATCTCTTCCAAAATTCTTACTACAGTTATTTATCTGTTTTTAAAGTAACTTTTTAAAAACTTAAAATGACAAGAAAAACACATAGTCTTACAAAAAAAAATTAGAGAATAAAGAAAAACCCAGGGATAATCATTTTGCCATCTTTTTCTTCTTTGTACTTATGCCATACACTTCTTTCATGTGTGAAACTTGGAAAATACCATGTGTACGCTATAACATTTACCATTTAACAATATATCATGCATATTTTTCGATATTATTATACATGATTTTAAATGATTGCTTAGTATTTCTCCAATGGAGGTACCACGACTTAAACATGTTCCTACTTTTTTTCCTATTATATAAATATAATACAGTGATGGGCATCTTTGTCTGAATGCAGTTGGTTCCTTAGTATAAATTTTAGAAGTGGATTTGTTCCTTAGAGAGCCTGTACCACCATATCTATTTTTTTTCCATAGGTGGTAGAAAAGTAAAAGAAATATCAGTACTTTGCATAAGAACACTAAGCTGTAGTTGTATACCTTTAGTAGTTTCCTGGGAAAGATCACTTGGTTGACAGTTGAATTGTCCCCAAAAAGTCATCTAGCAGTTCTGATCTCCCATCTGCTTTCTTATCTAATAGGCAAATGGCATATCCCAGCCCCCTGCCCCCTCGCCCCCACAGATGACTGTCACTATCCTATTTTGGAGTCATATCAGGCCATGAATGCCATGTGCCCAATGTTGAGGGGGAGCACCTTATTAAGGCTGGGAAAATACTCAGAATATAAGTGAGAGCAGTATTGCTGAAGAAGGCAGGGCTTGAGTTAAGAACTGTATTTGGGTAATATCAAGTAGGCAGAGGATGGGTGAATTGTACATAGTTTGTAGGGGCAAAGACCATTTGGGGCACCTTGTGATAAATCAGTAGAGTATAAAACCATTGGTACACAAAAGGCATAGAACTAGTAAAACTGAAAACTTATCACCCCACGGCATTCATAATGCTCTTTTAACCAACAGGAGTTTAACATATTACGAGGCCTTTTTTTAAGGTCTTTCCAATATCGGGGATGTACCTTCTCTGGGCTAGCCTGACTCTACATATATTTTATTAAGAGATGAGACGGATATTTTAGGACATCAAGAGCTAGAGACTAGTCAAAGAAATAGTCTTTGTTTACTTTTATTCTCTACAGAAAGTATTGCTGAGCAACATTCAGATTTTGTAGCTCTTCACCAAAGGTGGTGTCATTCGGGAAGTTGGAATAGTCAGTCTAGCCCCGCCTAGCTGGGAATGGCCCACTTGGTCTTAGTGGGTGAAGAGAGAAGACATTTGCCAGCAGCTCTTGGCCAAAGTCTTGTGGGCACTATGAAGCCCCTTTGGTTACCACCCTTGGGAAGAAATTGGAGTGTTTCTTTGCTTGAAGTGGGCAGTCCTAGTGGGCAGGCTTTCTCTACGTTTAACAAGAATACTTAAAATACAAGTGGATATAAATTTTGGACACATAAATTATTACAGGAATCTTGTACCCATTTCATATTCCATTTGTTGCAAGAAGTATAGTACACACAGACTCTATGTGACTTAAGCACAGGGTCAGGTACAATCATCTAATCCCACTGGTTTCTCAGGAGAAGAAAGAAAATATTATTAACTGTATGGGGCGTGTTAGGGGGTATTTGGGCCCATTAAGCAGAATTTGTCCAGGGCCCTCTAGCCCTTTTATATCAGGTTAAGGAAGCAACTGGAAAAAAAAACCCCAAACCAAAAAACAAACAAAAAAAACAAATACTTTCACTTGAATTGGAATGGCTCCAGGAATATTGTTCCTAGTGAGTCATTCTTGGGTGTAGCCAAAAAGCAGTTCTAGACAGGTGATAAGGAGGGGTTTTAGATTACTCCCCTGTTTGAAGTTCCCCTGGGATAAAAATCAAGCATGGGATCAACAGCAGTGGCACTTGGCCCTGTGCTCTGGATGTTTGTGTGGCCCAGATCTCAACAGCCTAGTTGATCCAGCCCTGAAGCTCCTGGTAAAGATAACCTGTGGAGGTAAAAGTGAACATACATAGGCCACAGACTGAATAGCCTCCAAAACAAGTCCTTGTTTGTCTTTGAAGTCCTCATGCTAAGGGTGGGACCTCTGTACTATTTATTCTTGCTGTGGCACCTGGCCCACATTAACTGTCAACATCTGCTGGATGCATGAACAGATGGATAAATGAGGTTAGGTTAGGACCAGGTCCAACTGCATCTAGTCCTGCCTGCCTCATCTTCCTTCCTGAATGGGTGCATGGCACTGTACCTCAGCAATGAAAGATGATACCTCAGAGGATGCCATAGAGCACAGAGGTTACAAGTTTGGGATTTAGAGTCAGACACATCTGGGCACTACTACTAGCTCCGTCACTTGTTAGTTGTGTGACCTCAGACCAATGATTTGATCTTGGACCTTATTGTCTTCCCACAGGTGAAATGGATATAATAAAATCTTCCTCATTAGGCTATCAGGAGAATAAAAAAAGGTAATGCCTATAAAATATTTTGTTAAGTCCTGGCACACAATAAGGGCTCAACAAAGAGGCCCATCTGGGATTCTATGTGACTGTAGGTGCAATGCTGTAGACACAGAGAATTAGTTTGGGAGGAAGAGCACACATCATTGTTTCTAGAGGAGGCGACGTTGTGGATTCTAGAACCTGCAGTGTCAGTCTGTGCAGTGCGCTAGCACTCAGGATTATTCTGTCAGGTATGTGGGCCATGAATCATGAGTAAAAGGTTCTGAGGTGACATGTGTGGGGATGAAGTCAGGGCGAGGCACGCGATAAAGTCACATTGAGCCAGAAGTGACTATGCTTTATTCTCAGGATAAGAGTTATGGTTGATTTCATAGAAGATGAGGGATGAAAGGGAACTTCAGTTGGGTCTAGTCTGGGTCTCAGATTTGATGGGGCTTTCTCATCAATCAGGGCATGTTTCTGCTCAGCAGGGATGGACCCTCCCTGCCAAGTGCTTTTATGGGGCCATCATGACTGTTAACTTTGATTCAGGCAAGATGCACCACTGGGCAAATTTTATTGTGAGTTCTCCATGCCAGGAACTCCTACAGTCTGTCATTTGAGAAAGCCCCAGAATATTTAGACAAAAGCCAAGGTCTGCTCTGTAAGCTACATGCTGATGATTCAGTTTGTAAAATTTTAATTGCTCAGAAATGACTGATGGTGCTATGGGTGATTACTGAATTACACCTTTGGTGATCAGTCATTTTACTCAACAAACATTTATTTCTCCTCTTTGCTTTCCTCATAGTTGAAACTGTATCAGCGAGAGACCACATATGTGGGCCCATAATGTGCCAGGAGCATGGCATGCGTCTATGCAAGCTTTTTTATCCTGTTTGCTTCCATATACAAAAGTATCTCTGCATATGAATCCCTGGAGGTTTGGTGACTCTTTAATACTCCCCAGTGCTACCTTTGAAAGCAGTGAGGTTACTTGAGTTCTAGCACAGTCCAAATGCTGAGCGTGAATATTTGAAAGAAGATGCACATTATAGCTGTTTAGCATCTTTGTACATTAAATGTTCTAACTATCAGAAAATGAAATATTTAGATATCAATCACTGGACAGGGTTGGAGGTTTTAGCAACAGAATTGTTTCACATTTAAAAACCACCAAACAAGTCACACTCTTTTTTCTGTAGTCTATAACTGTGGCCACTCAGTGGAGCTCATGGGAATAAATACACTTTGAGATTAAATCTCAGTGCCCTGGTGTATGAAGCACAAGCTTTCCACAGCCACTCTTTTTCCAAGGAGTTAGCATGATGTGGTTGAGCTCTGAACTGGAGGTTGAGATATTGGTTCAAAATTCTGGCTCTGCCACTTACCTGCCATTGTATACTCTTGCCTCCTTTGTCATAGTTTAATTGACCATATAGGCTTGGGTTTATTTCTGGGCCCTCTATTCAGTTCCATTCATCTATGTGTCTGTTTTTATGCCATGCTGTTTTGATTATTATAGTCTCGTAATATAGTTTGATGTCAGGTAGCATGATACCTCCAACTTTGTTCTTTTTTCTCAAGATTGCTGTGACTCTTCAGGGCCTTTTGTGGTTCCATATAAATTTTAGAATTGTTTGTTCTAGTTCTGTGAAAAATGCCATTGATATTTTGGTAGAGATTGCATCGACTCTATAGACTCTATAGATAGCTTTGGGTAGTATGGACATTTTAACAATGTTAATTCTTCCTATCTCTGAACACAGTATATGTTTCTATTTATTTGTATGTTCTTCAGTTCTTTTCTTCAATGTCTTATAATTTTTCAAGTACAGATCTTTTACCTCCTTGGTTAAATTTATTCCTACATATTTTATTTTCTTTTTAATGCAATTGTAAATAAGAGTGTTTTCTTAATTTCTTTTTCTGTTAGTTTGTTACCGGTGCATAAAAATGCAACTTATTTCTGAAATTAATTTTGTATCCTGCTACTTTACTGAATTTGTTTTTCTGTTCTAATAGTTTTTTGGTGGACCCTTAGGATTTTCACTATATAGCATCATGTCATCTGCAAATAACGACAGGTTTACTTCTTCCTTTCCAATTTGGATGCTTTTTATTTATTATTTTTCTTGTCTGATTTCTGTGGTTAAGACTTCAAATACTATGTTGAATAAAAGTGGTGAAAGTGAACATCCTTGTCTTGTCCTGATCTTAAGGAAAATGCTTTTAGCTTTTCACTGTTGAATATGAAGTTAGCTGTGGGTTTGTCATATGTGGCCTTCATTATATTGAGTTATGTTCCCTCTATTCCCACTTTGCTGAGCTTTTTTTATCATAAATGGATGCTGGATTTTGTCAAAATTTTTTTTTGCATATATTGATACGATTGTATGATTTTTATCCTTCATTTTGTTTATGATCCTGTTCTCTTATGGCTAGAAATTCTAGTGTTTTGTACTACACGTGACCAGCATCATTATAATCAGCACACATTAGCAAAGTGTCAGCTATGAGCAGAGGTAGAGGGGAATGAATCGAATATAGTCCTTGCCTTTAAGATCTTCAAATCTAGGTAGGAGACCAAGCCTGTCTTTAAATCATACAACCACATAAAGCAATGAGTGGTATTGATTGTTAGAACTAGAGGGACTCAGAGGCAGGAAGAGTTTCTGAGGATTCTGAAAAAAGCTATATGGACAAATTGGGACTTCATCTGGATCCTAAAGAATGGAGGCTGAAAAAATCTGAGGAAAGCAAAGAGAGGAGGAAATAAACTGGAGGCAGGGAGAAGAATAGGAGCAAAGACCTGGAGATGGACGTATATTTGGTATGTTCTAAGAACACTGGGGTATGTGCAACTGCTTGACACTAGCAGAGGGTTTCGGGGGTAAGATTCATATGGGAAGGAGGCTTGGGCCTTGGCTACCAAGTAAGGACTCAGTCTCCTCTGTGAAGACAGCTCCCCTAAGCAGGTTTACATATACTGGATGTGTAGAGCAGGAAGTGAATGATTTCTATAGAGATCTTAGATTTTTTTCTACATAAAAATAGTGACTCAGATTGGTAAAGAAATTTTACTAATAAAAAAACAGCCACATAGAGAACATTTGTAAATCCCAGCAAAAACTTTCACATTTGCGTGGCCGCACTAAAGGAGCATGCTAATGAAGATGCTTTCCACACTGTCCAGGTTAAGTGCTCATGCATCTACTGACAAGAAGAATTGGGAGTAAACAAGCGTAACTAAAAAAGCTGTGTTAGGATGCTGGCAGTGTGGGCGATTTGTTTTCCTCTTCAAAGTTGACTTTAATATTACTGTTAAATATTAATTGACATATTTTTATTTATGGTATGCTCTGGCTCTCATTCCCAATTATGTTGTGATCCTGAGGGAATTTCTGAATTGACTATTAACTAAGTTATTTGTAATTTTTAGTGATCAGAAATTATCTCAGATTTTTAAAAGTTCGTCAGAGAAAACTTTTGACAGCAAATCCAAAAAGATTACATACACCATTCCTTAGCCTGGATTGCCTTCATGCTTTTTGCTGCCAGAGAAGCTCCTATTCATTCTTCAAAAACCAAGCAGGCTTCTCCTTCTATTTGAAACCTTCCCATCCTCTACCCATTTATATCTCACCCCTTGACAGAGTTTACTCCTTAGTAACTCTGTTTACCCATAGCAACTTATATCAGTAGGGAGCAGTAATTTGGAGTCAATTAAGCAGTTTAGAAATCTTAGCTCTACTCCTTATTAGCTATGTAATTGTTATTTAACAGCCTCAGTTTTCTCACCCACAAAATGGGGATAATAATATTTTTTGAGCAGAATGAGGATTGAAATAATATATGTAAAATGCTTAGACCGGTTTATGGCATTTAACATAGGTGCTCAATAAACGATTCCTTTCACACTTATCCATCTCTATGGTTGTATTTATCACATTGCATTTGCTGCTTATTTATTTTTCTCTCCTAGCAGCCCCTAGAGGGCAGGGACAACATTTTATTGTCTCTGGTATCCAGTACCTGGCACACACATCAGACTCTCAGTTAAATGTTTATTGAAGAAAGGAATAGAGTGAACTTCTTAAAGGTTTTAGGGTATCTGCTTTAAAATCTCTCCTCTTCCCCATAGCTTGTTTTTTATGCTTACTTGCTAAGCCCGCTCTGGGCCCTGCCAGCACCCCTAAGCCTGTTGGAACCTCACTGACAGCTTCTGCCCTGGGAACAAAGGCTTCTGCAGGCTGCTCTGAGGCAGCTAGAGACATGGCGAGGGCAAGAACAGTAATGAACTCCCTGCAGATCCAGGTCTTCTCATGAGCGCCTGGCAGTCCTCAGGGCCTCCAAGGCCTGAGACAGGTCCAGGTGCATTCTGTGAGGAGACAGGAAAACCCCAGGCTTCAGTGAGTCAGTTAGGCTCCAAGGGCAGTCCTGTGACACTGGAGCAAACCAAGGGCCTAACCCTGCAGCTAAAAGATGCTGGTATTTAAGAACTGTTCTGGGGCTGCACTGTTATGTCAGTGGAACGCAGGCAGGATGGATTTGCTTGGATGTGGAGGCCCCTCCGCCTCTCGCTTGGGCGGCTTCCAAATATGACTGGGGCCCCTCTGGCTCCTGCTCCAGGATTTCTGCAGTTCGTCTGAGGCAGCAGAGGAGAGGGTGGGGGCCTGGTCAGGATTGGCAAGGAGCTGGGAGGCAGAGCTGTGGGGGCAGCTGGGGGGAGAACAGGCCCCAGCAGGGCTTGGAGACAGGCCTCTGGAGGAAGGTGGGGCAGGGTAATTTGAGGTGAGAAGGTCGTAATGAGGACTCAGAGGAGAAAAGCGCCTGGGGGATATAAGTCAAAACCTGGAGGGAAGGGCCCAGAGGCCCCACAAGCCTGGAGGCTCTGACGCAGAGAGGAGGGAGCCGGGGCAGCTAACTGACCTCCTTTGGGGAGTGTGGGGGAGGCTAGGGTGGAAATATGCTGACTTTGGGGAGAGGAGAGAGACAGGGAACTGAAGGGAAAAGAAGCAGAAGGTGGAGGAGAGAGGAAAGGAGGGGTGGGGAGGGGAAGGAGGGAGAGGGGAAGGGAGGGGAGGAGAAGAGAGGAAGAAACCAGAAGGCAGAGGAGTGGGGTGAGGAGGGAAGAGAGAAGGAAGGAGATGGAAGGGGTGGGGAGAGCATGGGGAAGAGAAGTGGGGAGAGAAAGAAAAGAGGGGAGAAAACCAAGAAAGAAGTGGGAAAGAGACAAAGGGGGAAGGAATGCAGGAATGGGAGCAGAAAGGCAGACAGCATAATGAAACTGAGCCAGAAGGAAAGCAGGAGGGGAGAGCAGCTGTAAGGGAGAGGCTTGGCCAGAAGCCCCAAGGAGGAGGAGATTTGAGGAGGCAAGTCTGGCAGTTGAGAGAGGGATCCCTCTCTGATATTACCAAATAAAAAGACTCAACAAACTGGGAAAGCACATTCCTTAGTACTCCTGTCACTTAGTCAACAGCAGGGTGGGGCTGTGCTCAGGGGCTGCCGAATACTTCCTGGGGGTGTGTGGACATGAAGGGAAGGGGTCCTAGGCTGCACCCCCACCCCAGCCTGCAGGGGAGGAGGGGACGGACAGGAAGTATTGCAGAAGAGGGCACTGGCTGAGGGTCACAGATGGAAGGAGGTGGTATTTGTTTATTCTTTTATTAGCCGACAAATATATACTAAGCAACTACAACGTGCAGGGCACTGGCCCAGGCTCCGGGGCCACAGAGGTGTAACTTCAGCTTCATATTGCGAGCAGTCTAGTGAGGGATACAGACAAAACACACAGTGCAGCAGTATGACCGCGGGCCCGTTACTTAACTGGTCTGTGCTTCAGTTTTCTCATTTGTAAGATGGGGTTTATTAGGAGATCAACTCTATAGGGTTGTTTTGAGGATTAAATGAAATAATCTATATAAAGTACTAACTTGATGCCTGGCACAAAGCAATACTCTGAAAGGGTTTACCTATCAGTGTTTGAGCTGCTGGGTCTTGGCGTTTGCCAAGTGGGAGCAGAATGGGAGGAGCCTTCTAAGCAGAGGCCTCAGAGGCCATAGGAGGGGTGACTAGGATGATGTTGGGGCTGATGAGAGTGGTGGGTGTGTGGATTAACTGTAGTGGCATCACCCTGGGGGAGGGGCTTGCTGAATATGTATTCAGATTCTTGGGCCCCTCCTCAGACCAACTAGATCTGGGTCTCTGGGCAGGGCCTGAGAATCTGTATTTTAACTTCTTCCCCCCAAGCTGTTGTGATACATCCTTTCCCTCCACTCTAGCCTGGGGCCCTGTCCTAGTTCAGGCCTAACCATGTTCCATATAATAAACAACCTTCTAAAGAACCCAGCCCTCCTTTAGTCTCGCCACCTGTAATCTGATCCTTCTTCAAAGGACTCGTCCTTTGTGAAGTCTTGCTGAGGGTTCAGGGCAGAATTAATGGCTCACTTCTGCACATCCCTGTATTCTAGCACTTATGAAACTGTGAGAGTTGTTGGAATATGTGTCTGTGTCTCTTCCTATGCCTGACCCCTACAAAAAGATGAATCCTTGAAGACAGAGGCAGGGCCTAACTTATCTTTTAGCCTCTGGCCTGACACACAGTAGGGGATCTCATGAAGACTTGTTCACCAGATGCCTGTCTGGCTCCCTGGAAAGTGCCCATGAGAGAGAATCCCCTTGTATATTCTCCTAGGGGGTCTCTGGGTTTTTCTTCCCTCTGTTTTCTTTTGTTCATTGGTTCTCACTTGGTAGAAAAATGATTTCCTGTGGAAAGAAATTTCTGAGCAGAGTACAGAACTGATCTCAGGCAGATAGATATGAGTCAGGTTGCCCTTGAATGAATTACGAGTCTCTTGTGGGGTAATGTGTCCTGGAGAGAATCTTAAGCGTGTTCCCACATTTCTGAGCACATTTCTGTGTTTTAGATTAAGGTGATGGTAGGTAATTTCTTTCCTTCTTTGCAGGTAAGGAAGTTTGGGCTTGAAGCAACTGGGAGGAGCTGGGCCCAGGGACTTAAAGCTTAGTAGTGATGCTAAGGAATAGGGACAGGGGCACCTGGTCTAAAATCCCATTTACCTATGCCATAGTCCTAGTCTCAGACGTCCAGGATGTCTTATTTTATGTTTTTACAGCTATGAGTGAACTCATAGATTTGCAGTTTCATCCAAGAAAGGTCTTCAGCTGGCATCAGTTGTGATGGTTCCAGAGAGGATGCACTTTAAAAGGATAATGATGCTAATATTAGGGCTATGGCCAGGTCTTGTGTTAAGCGTCTCCTTACATATTGTTATTTAGTTCTCATAACAACCCTACACAGTAGGTCATATTCTTCCCTTCCCCCACTTGATGGATGAGGAAACTGAGATACAGAAAGGTTAAGAAACATGCCCAAGGTCACATAGCTAGTAAGTAGCAGACCTGGTTTTTGAATCCCTGTCTGTGTCACTCTAGATATAGAGGTCTTAACCAAATGCCTCCCAAACAGTTTAATGCCTTTGCATTCCACTTTATTACACTAACATTTATTGATGGTCTGCTACTGACTATCAATGAAAAGAATGATTGCAAAAACCTCAAATGAGCATGGAAAATGCTGATGATCAGATTTCCATGGAAAAGAAAGGGACGCTCACTGGAATGGATGTTGTGGTTATAATTATCAGAAAATATTTAAGAGTAGAAACAAATAAAAATAATCCCTTTAGCATAATTCTATTTTTATTCTCAAAAATATCCTTAATGTCATTGTTTCATAGTTTTTTACAAAAACACCACACGAAGAACAGAAACTCTCGGCTTGATGTGTGATAACTAGCTATGGCCACATGGTGTCCCTCCAGTTCAGTCTAAACCTTTGAGACTACCGACTTGTACCTATCTCTGCCTGGCTGAGCGGCACGGGCTAGTCCCAGCTTGAGAGGACCCTAAGCCATGGATAGCTAGCTTCTAGCTGCTGGGGCTGGAAGGGCACTATGGCCTGAGGGGGCAGAGGGGACAGATGAATGTTTCTCAGACCAGCGGATGGTGATTTGTTTACTTCCAAAAGTCTCAGTGGATAGTTCTGACACTGAAGTTTCATTCTGAAGGAGATTTTAGGATTGAAGGAAGGGAATGGGAAGGTTTTACATTGGCAGAGTAGGAGGGCTGCTTCCCAGGGGGTTAAATAATTTTTAGCAAGAAAGAGGCTAAAGTTGGGGCTGAGAAATGGGAGGGTCCAGAGTTTTTTAGGAGGGGCTAAGGGGCAGCAATGTGGCTGGAAGAAGGGGTTGGGGATTTATTTTGAGGTTGTGTTTGCACAGCAAGCATACTATGTCACACGTCAATAAGAAAAAAGTTGCTTAAAGAAGTCCTCTCCCTAATATTTTACTTTAGTTTTCTTGCCAGTCTGGCTCCAAACTCTGACTTCTAATCTACATAATGGGCAATTTTTTTGTTTGTTTGTTTGATGGATTCAATCTTTTTAGTAGCATTTGAATTTCCTGTAGATCAGTGGTCCTCGAACTGGTGTGCATCACAGTCCCTGGAGGACATGTTAAAACAGAGTTTCTGATTCAGTATGTCTGGAGAGGAGCCTGAGAAAGTGCATTTCTAAGAATTTCTTAGATGGTGCTTATGCTACTGGTGCGGAGACAACACTTGGAGAACCACCACTAAAAAGGAAATTCTTCCCTCACGTGGTCTATCATTGTACCATTCACTTTAAGAGCCAAAGCCAAAGACTCCAGATTCTTTCACTGGGTGCCCAGGCATAGCCAGGGCCTGAGCGATGATGATCTCAGCTCAGCCAGTGGGGTTGAGTTTTTCAGAGCCTAGAGCTTATGTTGCAAGGCTAAGTTGGTTTGGTGGGAGGTTATAGGGGCAAGAGCATCCTCCTGCTGATCGAGCCTGCAGTGTTAGTGTGTTGTCTGGATTTCCCGTCACTGGGCTACCTGGGGTTCTACCAGGTTGGGTCTGAACCACGTGTTCCAACCACCCTTGATTCTGATTCTTCAATAGACTCATAGTAAATTCCCTTTTGCTTAATTTAACCAGAGTCCTTTCTGTTGCTTGTAGCCAAGATCTCTGACTCAACCTCTCCTCTGTACTGCCCTCCACTACCTGGCACGGAGGAAACTGAGTGAACGTAGATTACACTCACATTAGCAGAACTGAAGTCCTGGGTTCTTGTCTTCAGGCAAGGCCTCTTCCCTCCACATATATAGCTTTCACCTCTGATCCACCACAAAGCTCTGCTCAAAAAGGCATTTGCAGTATGAGTGTATTAAATCTTTCTGACATCCAAATATATAAATGAAGCCAAGCAGTAGGCATTCAATTAAAATTTGCAGCCCTAAAATGCTACACTTCCATAACTAATGTTTCTCTTAAAAAAAAAAAATCAGTCCTTTCAGCAATTGTAGGCAGTTTTAAAAATGGTATAACTCACACTCTGTTTTTAGATATTTATTGTTTGTCAGCTTTTTATCTGTTTCAGGATTTCAGACCTTGTTGCTATGGATAGTGATTTGCTACAAAGATACTGGTGGGTGGAGAGTAGATGATCCCAAAGGAAAATGCTCTTCTATTCCAGTCGATCTCTATCCTCTTCCCTGTATGCAGTCCCACAATCCCTAGGAAGCAGATTGTGGAGGAAAAAGAGGTGGTTCAACAAAAAGGACTGACAGAGGTAGAAGAAGTTCACAGCCCTGGAGGGGTGCACACATGTAACAGAGCCGGCCCTTCTCCTCTTATATGGAGATCTTGGCTTCTGGGTGCCCCTAGACTACTAAAAGTGGGAGAAAATGAGCCCTGGTCTCAGCTCCTTCAGGTACTAGCTTTGTAACTGTATTTTACCTCTTAGGGTTTTGCGTTAGTTTCCTATTACTGCTGTAGCGAAATATCACAATGCCCATGGCTTGTGATGATAAACACAAATTTATTATCTTACAATTTTGGAGGTCAGAAGTCTGAAACATGTCTCATGGGGCTAAAATCCAAGGCTGTATTCTTTCTGGAGGCTCTCAGGGGAGAATCCACTCCTTGCCTTTTCCAGCTTTTGGAAAATGCTTGCATTTCTTAACTTCTGGGTATGTTTCTGTGATCCTGGCTTTCATCATCACATTTCCTTTTCTGACTCTCACCTTCCTCCTTCTCTCTTGTAAGGGTCCTTGTGATTACACCAAGCCCACCTAATTACTCAGGATATTCTCCTCATCTAGATCATATGTGAAAAGTCCCTTTTTATCATGTAAGGCAACATGTATAGGTTCTGGGGACTAGGGCATAGATATCTTTGGGGCTTCCACCATAATATTCACTTATACTGTTCAGCCCACCATAATACTCATTCATAAAGCATTAATAAAATACATTTTGTTCAGGCAAATAGAAGAAAAATATTTCATGTATGACTACTAAAAGATAAATGTAATGAATATTTCCTTCCTCTTTTAAAAATAAAATCTTTACATAGTTAAAAATCATACTGCATATATAATTTGAAATCCTTGTTTTTCACTAGTATTAGATTATAATCTATTTTCTTGTGTTAGTGCATAGTTCGAGCAAACATTTTTATTGACTACATAATATTCCATTGAGTGGATATATCATATTTTACTTAAGCTTTTCCTTATTTTTGGAAATTTGGTTGTTTTTAATTATTTAATATAAATAACTTGTTGACAAATATTTTTGCTCATGAGTATTTTTGTGTTTGAGGTTATCAGTTTTCCCTTGGGGTAGGTTCCCAGTAGAATTACTGTATCAAAGACGTTTTGTAGCAAATGTTTTTCAAAAGGTTTATATGATTTTTTAAAACCACCAGGCTCTGGGGTTTAGAATGTGGACATCTTTGGAGTAATCATTATTCTGCCAAAACAGGGCTCAAGTTTCTCTTCTACAAAATGGAAATAATCACTACTTCACAGGCAGCTGAGAAGATCAAAGGCATGCATATCTCTGAAGAGGGCTTGGTAAACAGTAAAGACCGGTATAGCTGGCAGTTGTTGCTCTTACGGCCTGAGCTCACCTGAGTGGGTGGGTTGGGAAGAGGTGCTTGTGCTCATGACTCAGTCTTACCACCCTCTGTGTGTGTGTGAGAGAGAGAGTATGTGTGTGTGTGTGTGTGTGTGTGTGTGTGTGTGTGTGTGTTGCTTTGCTCTCTGGTTCCAGTATTAACCCAGAAAAATTGTCCAGTGGGAGATGGTTGTGGGGCTCTGGGTTTAACAGGACAGTCATGAGGGTTTGCTTTGTGCCAACAGACACTGCTTCCTGCAATGGGGCCAGGCTGGCCCTCTGAGTGGCATGTTTCTGGAGCCATCTGGGCTCTGCAAGGTGGATGCATATCCTTTGGCATTTCTCTCTGTTTTCAGTGGTAGGGGCGGGTGGTGGAGGGGTGCAAGAAGAGTCCTCTATGAGACATTCTCCCCGCCTCAATTTCCCAGAGAAGAAGAGGGATAATAATCAGTCTTCTGGGGCAGCAGCCAGAACTGTTAATTAGTCCGTGACAAATGAGTGAGGTAGCGAGAGGGCACGTTTTTCCAGAACTAGGATTAGGAGGCTCCTTTGACCTGGAAGAAGAAAGCTCTTGTTTTCTGATTTTCTTGTTTCTAGACATGAGGTTGTGCCTTGGGGGCTTCAGGTGCCATAGACTGCATGGAATTTTAACCATCAAGTTAAAGTTTTATATGGACTCTGGGTTCTGTCCTGCAGATATAACTCATTTCATTCACAGGCCCTACTCATTTTTACATAAGAGCAAGGGAATATATATACTTACATGCATTATTTCACTTATTCCTTACAACAATCTTGGGAATCAAACCCTCATGACTGTCCTGTTATATCCCATTTTACAGATAAAGATATAGCAACTTAACATGATTACATAATTTGCCCAGCACTTCAAAACTGATGAATGGCAGGGTCAAGATTCAAGTCCGGCCATCTGATCTTGTTCTCTGACTGTATTCTCCTACTAACAGGTGGGGTGTGGTGAAGATTGGTTGGAGGTGGGTGGAGCAGGGCTCTCTTGAGGACTGGGAGAAACAGGTCAACATGACTTGTGCACAGTGTAGTGTCTGTCTCTGCCCTCCAGCCCTGTCCAGACTCAGCCCTCCCAAACCAGAGACAAGACATCTGGAAATGGTGGCCCACCAGTATGTGGGTCTGGAATTGCTACTCAGGGGCCTGATATTTCACATGCCTGGGAGAGCCATGAGTCTCCAGAGCCCACTGCATCAAAGGATCTCTTCCCCCTGCCACGTGGCTTGTCCTTTATCACTGAATTTCCCCCCACCTCCCATTTATCCCCTCTCCTCCATTAAATAGCATTCACCTCATCAGATTCTTTTCTGGGTACAGATGTTCCAGGCAGGGCTGGGAGCCCTGCCATGGTGTGAGTCAGCCCACATGGTTGGGTCCTTGTTCTCTGCCTAGTCCTTTGGGGCTCCTTCCTTAGAGAGTCTGGTCCTATTCTCTCCATCTCCAGCCCTCAGCAGGGCCTTACTAAATGGGCTAGATGCTGATCGCTGGATTTTACATGGCTGCCCAAAAGGACCCTGTGGGCTTAAGAAATGGTCCTTGAAAGGCCCTGCTGCTGCTTGCAGGCTTCTGTAGCTGTGTGTTGTTCCAGTCTCTATCCTGCTGGGCCACAGATTCTTTTCCTTCCTTCTGTAGGGGAAACTGTTTAGCTTTCATGCAGTTGCCAAACTGAAGCCAGAGAACACTGGCTGCTGAGTGATTCTGCAGAGGGACTAACCCAATTCTTCTGTAATTCAGACTTCTGCTCTGTATTTTGCTCTCATCCAGCATGATTTCTTATATGTGTATAAAGGGGCATTTGCGTAGGCGTCCAGATATTCTGTATGAATACAAAGCACTGGCTACTGGAAAGAGAAAAACAGTAGCTTTTTTTATTATCTCAATTCAGAATCTGCATATTAGAACACAATCCCCAGGGGTGTGCTTTAATAGCTCTAATGAGCTTTCCTGTAGGTCCCAAGGGACACCTACTAAATGGCCATACATTAACTGGGAATTTTGAAATGAAGCTGATTTGGGCCATATGTGCCCACTTTATAATCACTGTCAGATACTAGAAGTCTATTTAGACTTTTACAGATGAAGAAACCAAGGCCCTGAGAGGAGAATGTGAGACTGATTATGGCTTCGGTATATCTCCCTGGTTCAGAAAGCCATTAAGCAGGATGAGCGTTCAGTATGCAGCCGGGCTGATTGAGCAGAGAAATTGCCAACCCTGCAGCCATGGTAAGCCAGTGTGTTATGTTCTTGGAGGACCAGCAGACAGGATGTCTCCTTGCTTTGCTTTCCAAATCCCATAGGCTGGAAAATGCATGCTTATTCTTTAAAGGAAAGAACTAAAATTACTCCTTAGTTATTGCCTCGAGCACTGAAGGAGAACTAATGAAAAGGGTCTGCTGTGGGTTGAACCATGCTTCACGTCCCCCACCCTCCTGACAGCCTGCCAAGATATGTTGAACTCTGAAGTCCCCGGATACCTGGATATGTGACCTAATTTGGAAACAGGGTCTTTGCAGTTGTAATCAAGTTAAGATGAGATCATTAGGGTGGGCTCTAATCCAATATGACTGATGTCCTTATAAGGCAAATACCATGCGAAGACAGGCACACAGGGACAATGCCATATGATGACAGAGGCAGAGACTGGAGTGATGAATTTGCAAGCCAAATAATGCCAAGGATCATTGATCTCCACCAGAAGCTGAAAAGAAGCAAGGAATGATTGATTCTATCCAGAATCTTAGAGGAAGCATGTCCTTACCAACACCTTGATTTTGGATATCTAGCCTCCAGAACTGTGAAAGAATAAATTTCTGTTGTTTTAAGCCCCCTCCCTTGCCCCCTCCCCCCCCACTATGTGATATTCTATTACAGCAGCCCTAGGAAACTAGCACACAACCCAACATAGTGAGGCCCTATTCTATATGTGCCTGACACTGGGCTTAGGGCCCTTGTAAGTTGGGATGTCCCATCATGGCCTTGGTACAATTAGAGAGGGAAGCTGTGTGTAGAGCCTGGGGGAAGAGGGTTTGTGAGAATGGCCTGTGTGAATGTCCTGTCCTTTCCTCTTTTTCTTTCCTTTCCTCCATCTTCCTCCCAATTTCAACTCTAAATCCTTGAGAGGGAACTCTTAGAATCTGGAGATTTAAGTGATGGAACTCAAGGTGACTGATGTATTCACACTTACGAACTATTTGCTTCCCAAAGGAAAAGCTTGTTGACCCAGCAGCATCCTCACAGCTGTTTGGGTCTTGAGTGGGGAGGCAGGGAAGCTGAGTGAGAGTGGAGACTTCCAGTTTCTTTGCAACTCCGGGAGGTTGAGCCCTGGCTAGTAAAATTAGCTCTCCTGGAACCAGCACTTTGCTTGACAGTCTACCCCTTGCCTAGCCCTGGTGTGGTGAACACTGTGTTCTTCCCCAACATTTATAACCCTCCTTCACTCCTTGTATAAAATTTGTGATTTGGGAGGGAATGACCAATCCCAAGATCCAGGTCTAAACCAGTCAGATAGTCCCACCCTTTTGTTGTAGAGATTGGCTCAGGTAGAACAGGTCTAAGCCAATCAGCACATGAATTTCCCCTGAACAGACAGACTTTTGTTTTATAACTGAAGGAGTTCAGTCTTCTCTCACTAGATGTGAACAAGGAAGTACATCCCCTCAGTGCTGTTGGCAGCCATCCTGTGACCATAAGGAGAGACAGCTTTAGAATGATACTTTGGATAATAGAGCCAAGAATCAGAAAGATGCTGGGTCACTGATGACTTCAGTGAACAACTGGAACAATCAACTTCCTGAAATCTGTCTTGTCTCTGGATTCTACTTAATGAGTCAACATATCTCCTTCATTTTTCAAGCCAATATGAGTCTAACCCACCCCCCATTACTTATTGTGGTGGTTTTAAAATATGACCACAATTTTTTTGTACTCCTTTCAAAAGGTGGAATCTAATTTCCCCACCCTTGAGTGTGGGTTTGACTTAGTGATTTGTTTCTAGTGAACAGAAAATGTGTCACTTGGAAGTGACAGTGAGTAACTTCTAAGATTGAGATGTAAAAGGCATGGTGGTTTTCTCCATGTTTTCTTTATTGGATCACTCATTCTGGGGGAAGTCAGCCACCATGCTGCGAGGACGCTCAAGCAGCCCTGTGAAGAGGTTCATATGGTAAGGAACTGAGGCCTCCTGCCAACAACCAACATTAGCTTGCCAGATATGTGAGTGAACCAGAAAGGAAGTGAGTTGTCCAGCCCCAGTCAACTAGCACCAGCCAACATTTTGACTGAAACCTCATGAGAAAATTTGAGCCACAAGCACCAAGGTAAGCCACTCCTAAATTCCTGACTTTCGGAAACTGTAATAATAAAAGTTTATTGTTTTAAGCCATTAAGTTTTGGGGTAATTTGTTATGTAGCAATAGATAACTATTATACTTATGTTTGAAGGCATGCTAACTGATACACCTTGCTAACTATAATCACTGAAACCTAGTAGTGAATCTAACACATTTCCTTTCACCAAGGCCACTCATTTCATTCTTTCATTCTGGAGCTCCGGTGTGTGTGTGTGTGTGTGTGTGTGTGTGTGTGTGTGTGTGGCAAGACTACAAAGAAGACATGACTGGGTCATGTGTTTTGGTCATACATTGCCTTTGGCCAGTCTATCATGGATGTCACAAGGGTTTCCTTACATTGCTCCATAGTTGTGGAGGCCCATTATGGTGTGGGAGGAGCAGGATTAATTCCTAGGCACTGGAGAGTGATATGGAAGTGGCTGGATGAGTTGAACCTGAATAGGGTATATAGTTGAGAATGAGAGGTGGCAGAAGAACATCTGAGCTTATAACAGTGTGGGTAGATAATAACAGAAGATCAGATCACCATTCCCACTCCTTTATAAGTCTGGTATAAAGAAGAAGGGAATCTCAATGGAATGGACCTTAAAAAGAAACAGTTATGAAAAAGTAAAGTCATACTTTTGTGGACTTGAGCCGTGGCCTTAGATTCATAGTCACTGTACTCAAAATAAAACTTGTTTGCTCCCAGCATGTTCTTTCTTTTTTAACCTACAACACACACACAGTGAAATGCCCAGGTCTCCAGGCTTTTCCCCCAAGGACCTCCCCTCCTTGTAAAGTCCTGGAGACTCATGGAAGCTTCTCTGCCACCTACATCCTCCTGCTATCAACGCTGTAATGCATTCCCACTATCAAGCCATGATGGTTGCTACTTTACTGTAGTTCCTTCACGTGAACTAGCCCTGTTTGGCCCACAAAAATCTCTCTTCCATGCTGATTTCACTCTTCCTGCCATTATAGGTGATGAGCTAGTAATTTTGTCTCTAATATTGTCTTTTCTCTAAACCTCCTGCCATCTTGTTTCTCTACTCAAATAATTGTTACGCTGGGGTGGAAGTTTTCTTCCCTAACTAATATTTATTATTTTTTAATTATGACATTATTCTAAAAATAAATGACCTTATTCTCACTTTATAAAATAACACACCTAACATTTCAACCTTTATTTGGCTCTTTTTATTTATAGGCTCAAGGGCTACTTCCTCCGTGAAGCCTTTGCTGATTCTCTCGTTTTCATGCAGGGCCAATCTCCACCTCACTTATTCATACTTCTGTGGTTTGCAATCATTATATTGTATTAAAATGTTCTGTTTCTGCATATTTCTCTTTCTTTCAGAGAGCCTCTGGAGGTAGGCACGGGGTCTGATTTATTTCTGTATTCTCAGTTTCTAGTTTAAAGTAGGTGCTTAGTAGACTTTTGATGAACTAAGATCTAATAGCCCATAACTCTATGTAATATCTGTTGCAGATTTGTAGAGATTTCTCAATATTTAGAACATAGGGAGAAAGGACAGTATTTTTCTGGAGTTTTTTGCCTTGCTGAAAGGGTTTGTGGAACGAAAGGGGACTGGTTTAGGATGGCTGGGTTTGACTAATATAAATAGATCAGGATTATTTTAAATACAGATGGAGGAGGATAACAATTCACATATTTCATGAATAATTAGGATGGCGTTTGTACGCATGTTTCATCTTATACATTAGCTCGAAGATGATGGTTCTTTAGTATAACAAAGAAAATTAGAAACGGGTCCAGTCTTCATAGGGCTGATAGGTGCATCCTTCTGTTTCCACTTAAGTTCTGATTACAGTCATTACCCATTGATGGTTTCCTGCCTCTGTCAAGCCCAGACTCAGGGAGCCATTCTGAGTGTGTTCTCTGTAGCCCAGGTTTGAGCTGAGCCCCAGTAGAATGACCTGACTATACTCAAACTGAGTACGGAGCAGCTGGGGACATACCAGCCACGTATGGGCAGCATTAGGAGCTAGGGTTGATGGCTTTGGTTTAGGATTAGGGTATTTCACAAGGGCTCCCTTATTTGTTGTGGAAGCCTCTGGCCCTGAGACATGATGCCCCAGAGATGATTCCTAGGTCCTCTTTCCTTTCTCTACTTCAGCAATTAGATTGGAATACTGATCTCTGTAGGAAGATTATCATGGCTTTCTTCTTTCTCTGGCTCCTTCTTTTGTTTCCTGAGCCCAGCATTGCATTCCTAGGAGGTGCAGTGGTGATTCTGTTCTGGGATTCAGGCCGTTATGGTCCCATGTCAGCCTGGCTCTTTTCTCCTGGGCTCCAGATCAGCCCACTGACAACTACATCTTGCCTGTCTGCAGTTCAGAATGCTTTCACTAAACTGTGGGTTAGGTTTCAGGCCCACTTTTCAACAGACCCCTCACCTGCTTCACTAATAGACACTAACTGCTGACTGCAATCACCAGTTTTGGGACTCGATTCATCCTCTCCAAACACATGCTTACCCAAGAGGGGTAGAAACCATTGCAGTTGTTGAAGAGCCATTTCACGTATGCTCACAAAGCATCCTTCAATTCCACACAGGAACTGGGCTCCCTGAAACCTTTGTTCTTCCAAGGTACCAGGGACCCGAACAAAAGGACTTAGAATTAACCATGATTGAAACATCCAGCTCTTTGATTAAAAAATACAGAGAAGCTGGTTGAGCAATCAGGGTGGTTCTGAAATATGCAATGTTGTAGTCCAAATAAACTGCTTGATAAGAAATGAACATTGTCTGTGTAGAGGGCAGCCATGATGAAGGAGAGTTACCAGTCAGCCATGCTACCCTTGGCCCATCATCTTAGGAACTTATTGGAAACTGAGGAGGAGGTTTAAGAAGTGTGACAGTTGTTGCTACTTTAGGGTTTAATTTTGCAAGAGCTACTGGATATTTTCTCCAGGAATCCGTATGCCACGTGGGCACTTTACCATAAGGTGAATTTAGTGCCTGAATATGGTTACTGAATTAGATTTTTTTCTTGAATGTTTTAACCAAGAGAAAATACCTGGGACATGATCCAATCTAGTGACACCCATATTTTGCTGCATGTCAGAATAACAAGGGAGCTGAAAACATTCTGTGTCCATGCTGCACCTGGACTGATTAAATCAAAATCTTTGGGGGTGGGGGTGGTACCCACCTAGGCATCAGTACTTTTAAAAGCTTACAGGTGATTGAAAGCCACTGGTCTAACCACTTACACTTTCTCTGGCAAAATCCTGTATTAAAATAATTGAATTGTTATTAAATATACACAAAACGATAATTCAGAATTAACATTTAAATAAATATAATTACCTAGGTACAAAGTAGAAATTCTCTTGTGCTAGATTTCAATTGCTATTGATTATTACTCCCCATAAACCTGGTTTTCTGTATTCTTCTTTAAGGAAAATCCCTGAACTTTCTCTCACTACTAAAAAATCCTAGGCCATTTCTGAGAAACTGACAAAGTGCTGAAAGCTGAGAGGGAAATTCTGCCTTTGGAGCAGAGGTCAAATGTGGAAAGCACTCCCAGAATTTGAAGAAAATATTTTGAGTTGAAAGAGATAGAAAAGGTGATAACAGATATGAAAACTCAAAGACTAAGAAGTGGATGAAAAACTTTTTTTTTGAAAAGTAAACAAAAACATTTTAGTAATTTTAAAAATTTTGAAATTAAAGATTAACCATCTTTGATCATCTAATTATTTGATAGTTTCACAGAGTTGAAGCAAAACCGATCAGCTTAAACCAATACCAAGGTGTTGGCATTCAAACTAGATAGGGACTGGTCTGGGCATTAAAGACCTGCCTTGAATGACTAGAATCCACCTCAGCTGTATGAAGTGAGGTCCATCCCGAATCTCCATTGCTTGTTACTTAAAACAATTTTTTTTATTTAAAAAAAAATCACAAATATGTAATTTAAAAAGACAAAGACTACTATACAGATTATAATGAAAAGCGGTTTTATGTACTGCCCTGGTGCTTGATTTCTGCTCCTCAGACATACTTTTAACTCTTTGGCCATTTCTACTGGTATTTATCTCCATATTGCTAAATAACATGTTTATACTATAATTTCTTAAATTTTTAAATTAAGATATTCTCTTAACTTCTCATTATGAAAGATAAAGGCATCGTTTAGTTCTCTTACTCCTTTTCTTCCTTTCTCAAATTTCTCTTCTACGTCATCCTCACGTATAGTTATGCCATAATTTTAGCTCAACACTCATTATTTACCTTCTTATGAAACCATCTAATATTATAGCTAGCAAAGAAGTATCCTATTAATAATTTCCTTTCTTTTACAGCATTTTGTTTTTCTTGGAGTTAACAATGATCACATTTTCTCATTTTCTAGGGATTATTATTATTATTTGTGAACTCATCCCCAATTTCCCCCAAACTCTTCTCCAGAACTGTAAAATCCCTTCAGTAAGGTCAGGCAAGCAAACCAGGGGATCTAGCAGTTCCATTTCTTTTCCTGGATACATCCCTCCCGCAGCCTTGTGCCTTCCTGCTCCAGTTTAGACTGGTTGTTCTCTAGGCCTTAGGACGAGCTAAACCTTTATTCAATTTCCTTTCATCTCTCCCTTGCTGGGTCTTTGCTTCCAGAACTCGATATCTTCCTCTCTCTTCTTTTACTCTCTTGTTTTGGTAAAGTATATCCTCCACATTCTTTCTCAGAAAGGGTGCACATACTTAAATGCATTGAGACCTTACACATCTGAAAGGGTCTGAGAAGGGACAAAGGTGTGGGGGTGGGGAAGTTGGGCAAGGCTAGGGCAGCAAGGAGCTGGGAAGCTGAAGGCCCAGAACCATCCCAAGGAGGCAGAGAGGAAGTGGGAGGCAGGACTGTGCTGAGGATCCAAGTCCCTTGTTGTAACTTTAGTTAAAAAAACAACAACAACAAAAAAACAAGTTTGGGATATATTCACACAGGACAGTCCCGGCAATGAAATGACCATTTAGGATAGTCTTAGATATCACATCTGGGGGTTTGCTTAAACTTGGCCTTATATAAAGACAAAGCATGCAGTCATTAGGGGCTGGTGTGTTATTAAGATATATAAGACTAGGGACCCAAGAATTCTCATATCCCAGCACATGAAATTCCTAAGGGAACCTGCATGCACAAGACAACAGTCTGTAAATATGTGTTGAACACCTGTTGCATATCAAGCACTGTTCTAGATTGTGGGACAATGTAGTGAACAAAATAGATAAAAATTCTTGCCTTCATAGAGCTTATGTTGTGGTGGATATGGTGATAAGACACAGGGGGTGGAGGGCAGCTAGGGAATCAGGAAGGAGGGCTAAGGGCACAGTTTATATAACCCCAGAGGCAGACGGCACTGTTTCTCAATCACGTGGATGACCAGACTGGCTGGCTCTGCTGCAGTGTCATTTGGAAAGATGTTGTTTTTCATCTGAGATTATGCATAATCATAGCAACCAGCATTGACTGTGTAGTATATGTCAGGTACTGTGAATTATCTTGAGGGGTATTATCTCCATTTTACAGATGAAGAAACTGAAGCACAGCAAGGTTAAATAATATTTCCAATGTCACATAGCTATAATGTCCATCTGACTCTAAAAACGTGCTCTGAAACATTGCCTGTTACTGCCTCCACCCATCTCTGAATGGTAAGCTCAGACCTGGAGGAATGCCATACACCTATGCAGGAAAATGGGAGTAAAGCCAAATAAAGGGGTAGCATGAAACCAGTTTACATATCATTTAGAGTCCTCTTTAACTTGCTCTTTTCTGCACCAAGGCCACCAAATACTGTTTATAAAACAGTTAACAGAACTCTCTTACAGAAGCAGCTGGTGACAGTGGCTGGTTGCTAGGTGTTGCTAGGGCAACTTAGCTGGGAGTCTGGTAGTGAAGTAATTAAGCAGGGTATATAAATTATCTCAGCTGGTTTTCCCCAGAATAGGCAGTTCCTTGCATAAGAGGCAACTGGATTCCCTCTTTCCTTCTAAAGGCAAAACGGATAGGAAACTTTTTGAAGATACGTAGAAAAATGTTGTGGCAGGACTGGTGAGCTCCTCTCGATGTCCCATAGACCAGCTGGGACAGGTCAGGGTAAAACAAGGGACGCTCAAGGGATGTGGGCAGCTACCAACAAGGCCAGGGCATGACTGGGGCCTACAAGTGACTTGGGAGTCAGGTCAGGAGCCAGAAGCCAGGACTGGAGCTGATAGAAATGAAGGAGAATGGGCACAATAGCAGGAGAAAAAAAAAAACCTAAAACTAGCCATAGGAAACTAGACCTCCACACCAGGTACGAGGAATTACCAGAATTTATAATGCAGTGAAATGAAGTAACTGCATAGGGCTAAAAAGGGATTCTATCTTTATGATTCTAACCTTTGTACTCCTAGTCTTAACACCAACATTTATTAAGGTGTCAGGCCCTATATTTTGAGATTCCATAGATTTGATGTAATCCCATTTAAGGTAAATGCTATTATGTTCCCATTTTATAGAGGAGGAACCCAAGGAATAGTTCTTTATCTTGTCTGAGGTTAAGCAGCTAGTCAGCAGTGAATTCTGGCATCAAACCCAGTTTGTCTAGCTCCAAAATGGGGACCTTTAACCACTCTGCTAATTTATAGTTACTCCGCTTATGGAGGTTTTCATGTCCAGTTTATTTTGAAAGCACCAAGGGACTTCTGAGACTATCTGTCCAGGCCAGGGTTGGCTCAGGACCTGGCATGGCTTGGGGACTGCAGGTGTGAGCACCAGTGTGGCCAGCTGCAGGTTTTTGGGAGAACAGCAATGTACAAGGAGTTAGGCAGGGTGCCCAGAGCATGTACACAGCTGGTGAAAGAGGCTGCAGAAAGTGGTGAATTCTGTTATAGGTGAGACAGTGATTGGAGGATGCATGGAGGAAGGAGGGAGCGAGCAATGAGTTGCTTGAAACATGCCTTTGACATTTTCCTTCGATTTCTCTTTTTCCTTTTGCAGCAAGCTGTGCAGTTACTAGGGGTTTGGCCAGCATTTTGAAGGTCTGAATAAGCTTCTAATCTCCTCACACTCACTTCTCGGTGGCTCTGGAGTCTTGCTGTAGAGGCATAGTCATCCTGGCCTTTGAATATTTGGGAGAAAAATTTTTTCCCCAGAAATATGGTAATGAGAGTCAAGGAAGTCCCAATGTGTATTAATTATCTATTGGTACATAGTAGATTACCCCCAAATTTAGCAACATAATGTAATAAATATTTATTATATCACACAGTTTCTGAGAGTTAGGAATCCAGGAGTGCCTTAGTTGAGTGGTTCTGGCCCAAGGTTTCTCATGAGGTTGCAGTCAGGATGTCAACCTGGGCAGTGGTCTCATCTGAAGGCTCATGGGAGGCTGAGGATTCCCTTCCAGAATGAGTCACTCTCATGGCTGTTGGTAGGGGGCTTCAGTTTCTCTCTATGGGACTGTATGAGTGCTTTCTTGCAATGGCAACTGGCTTTCTTCAGTAAGTGATTGGAGAGAAAGAGAGCATGAATTTTTTTTTACCTAGTCTTAGAAGTTACACATCATCACTTCTATCATATTCTAGTTGTTAGAAGTCAATCATTAAGTACATTAACTCTCATAAGAGAATTAATTCACACCTCTTGAGTGGAGGAGCATCAAAAAACTTGGGGCATATTTTTGGAAACCACCATACAGTATAAACGAAGATCTGGATGAAAAAAATTGCATGGCCAAATGCAGCGGCGGGGAGTGGGCAAAGATCCTGCAGGGATGGCTGCTGGTGCTAGGCAACACGCTCGCATTCTGCACACAGGGGAGAGCGTGCTTGTGCTAGTCTCTGATGGCTGCTACCATCCAAATGACAATGATTCATTCCATTTTCTCTTTGTCTGGAGAAAGATCTCATTTGATGCAAGCCAAGCTGTTTATGGATCTTTCTATCTATTCGCCCATTCATATGGGACCCAGGGCATGATAACAGCTATTCAAACTGTGGAATGTTAATTAGATGGAAAAATGTACACATCAGCTATCTCCATTTCAACTGAGAAATCTGGCCGAGGTACATAATTTGCTTCAATGTCATCTGTGTCAGGATTTTGAAAGGGTGGCAATATATCACTGTGTTAGACAAAAGGCATGGGATAAAAGGAGAAGGAACTATTCATGGCAACATGAGTTTCAGGATATTAATAAGTGCAAATATTTGCTTCTCTATGGAAGCATTAAAGCTCCCTTTTATTTCTTGGTTCTCATGCCCAAAGTTATTTGCTTTTTACTACTGACATTGAAGTAGAATATTAGCTCATCTTTTGGCTCTGAAATGTAGCTTTTACAATGGGCAAGTGCAACAAACAATCTCAATGCTAGCTAATAACCCCTCCGTCCTGGCTGTGAGTCAGGGAATCTATAATAAAGAGGAATTACTGAAAGCCAAGTGTGATATTAAGTAGGTTGCAGAGGGAGATCTTCTAATTGTCTGCTTTGAACCTGCTTCTTTCCTTACCTCCTTTCCTCTCTTCCTCCATGGTAGAGCAGATGACTCTGTTGAGTAGGTAGGTACCTGGTGGTCCTTTCTTTTTAGCATAGGGAGTCATCGGTCTTGCCTTTGTGCACCTTGATCCTCAGGAAGTCTCAGTAGCACCTTGGTATATAGCTTAGACATTTCTCTTGGGGAAGATGATATCACCAGGGAAGTCAGAACTGCTTTCCAAGTAGAGTTAGTGATGCAGGCTTTTTGTGGTGGGGACAGAAGAGCTATCCAAAATTTCTGGTGACATGGTAAGCAGGACATATTCAGGAAGGGCATATTTCATACAACCAAACTGTGTGCTATGTAGACTTCTCTCTATTTATTGGAGAGGGGGTAGAACTTCAACCGCACACTTTTTCTAGGTCACAAATATTCCACAAAAGTGGGAATAGAAGCCTATTTCCTCATCTTTCCTCTTTCATGGACTCCATTGATAGGGGAAATATAAGTTTATGTTGTGGGTAAGAATTAGTTTGGAAAAAAATAATGCTTGGGTGGTGAGATGTCTCATTGCAGACATACCAGAAGAGCATCCACTGCAGCTAAGAGAGGAAGACCTGCCTCTGATACCTCCCAGCATCACAGGACCAGATCCCACCCTCTCCCTCCCCCAGGACTCAGTGGCCTCTGTGTAAACTTGACAAGAGAGGGAGCCATAAGCCCACATTACTTCTAAGTTCTAAAAGCCATCAGGGATATAGATATGAAACTGCTTTTACATAGTGGGACCTTGATTGATATTGCTGAATAACTGAATAAATAAACACTAAGGTAGTGCAAAAGTATAGCAGTATGATTATAGTTATTTATTTCATTGTCAAAACATGAAATGGCCTGGATTCTTTTAGAGAACACCATTCTGGTTTCTCAGTTCCCACTCTAAAGCCAGGGAAAACTTTTTTCCAAGTTTTAATTTTGTCAGAATTATACATGTACATATTTTAAAGAACCAGACTCAACTGTTTCTACAAGGTTTGTTAAGATAAAGAACAGTCTCTGGTCACTTCCTCTGTTTCCTTTCCACAGAGGTAAACACTTTCACCTTTTCTAGATGTATTTGGTCCTTATTACCTTATCTCCATCAATGTGTTTGTATTGCTACTGCTTGATTTTTTTTTTAAGGCATTATCTACTGACTTCCCACTATGGAAAATGCTGATTTAGTTCTCTTTCTTTCTCTTGTCCCATGCACATGCACCCTTCCCTCTTCCCATCCTCTCAACACAATTATAGTTTTGCTTCAATCAACATTCAATGTTTACAATATTATGACCATGTATCTTACTCAGGTCTGAGCCTTTATAGTATAAACTTTGATTCCTTTTCCTTTTCTGAATGGTCTTTTGTTTTTCCCTGGAGTTATCTTGCATTTGTGTGTGTTAGATATCCCATGTACTTATCACCAGTTCCACCCCAAGCTCTCCAAAGTTTATCCACATTTCCTCTCATTCATGTCAGATATTCTGTCAATTTATCTTCTCGAGGTAGTTTTCCCGTGGCCTCTAAACTGCTGGTAGACTTTGCCTTCCCTGCTTTTTGCAAGGCTGTGATTCTCAGACTTCCCTTCAGCACCTCCCTTCTGTTTTGGGCCTCCTTTTTATGTATTTCATTCTTCCTCTCTTTTGGTTTATACTCTAATTTGAGTGAAGTACATCATCAGTAGCTACCTGAGAAGATGGGATGTGGGATAGACATTTTTTCAGATCTTGCCTGTCTGTATTTGTTTTCCTCAGAATTTTGAAGGTATTCTTCTACTGTCTTCTAGCTCCCAGTTGTTTTTGAGAAGTTATTTATTGGTTCTATTTATCATTTATTATCAAAAAGTTATTTATTAGTTTATTACTTCTAACTATTAGAAGTTAGCTATTTTTTAGAAGTTCGAAACCATTCTAGCTTCTAATTTTGTATATGCAAACTATTTCTTCTTTTCCCGCCCCTTCTGGAAACATGTAGCCTCTTCAGTTTTTTTTCCCTGTGTTTTGAAATTTCGTATTGACATCTCTGGGTTTCGGTATTTTTATCCATTTCTCTGGGCACTCAGTGGTTCTTTTTATCTGGAAACTGGTGGCCAATGGATCTGAAAAATCTTGAATTGGTCTTAGGAAGTTTTCTGTTTCTGGAATTCTTGTTACTCAGATGTTGGAACCACTGAACTGGTTCTTTAGTTATCTTATTTTTTTACTTTATCATCTTTCTAGATTTCCTCAGCCCTTCAACCTTTCTATTGAGTTTCTCATTTCTGCTCTCACGTTTTTAATTCCCTGGAACTCTTCCTTGTTCTCTGAATGTCCCATGCCCCTTTTATAGCATCCTATTCTTGTTTCATGGATGTAATATATGTACTCTTTTATATATCTGAGGATGTTGGATGGTTTGTTGCCTTCAGGTTGCTCCCCTGTCCTCTTTGTTTCCTTTGATTTTTATGCTTCATGCTGTAAATTTTTCTGAGGTTCCTGATAATCTCTGGATATTTGCTCATGTTTAGGAGTGGGAGACTAAAAAGGCTGTAGGTGGTGCTTGTCATCTGGGAACTTTACTATAGGGGAATCCAGCGGTGCCATTTGTTAAAAACAAAAACAAAAACAAAACACTGTTGATTTTCAAAAATTCTTCCTCTTGAACCAGCCTGATTCCTCTTATAGACTCTTCCACTCCCCTGCCTGGAACGCAGAGGCCTGGTTGCTGATGTTCTGGGAGCTCAGTGCTGGAAGTAAGATAGGAGCTAAACATTCTGTATGTTGTGGTCACTTTATTTGTTTTTTATTTATTTATGTGTTTGTTTGTTTATTTATGATCACTTTATTTAAATGGTACCTTGGCCTTCAACTGGCTCTGTTGTCTCTCAGTCCAGATACCCTCTGTTTTGTCCTCTCCAGAGAGGACCTCTAGTGTCCTCTCCAGAGAATAAACTGCTCATATTCTCTAGACTGGGTCAAAACACTCACCTAAAGGCTTATTAAATAATTCTCAACCAATCTAACTTGTTTTACCCCCTCGACTCCCAACCCCAGAGGCATCAGTGCTATTATTTCCTGTGCCTTTTATTATTGTGTTAATTCTTAGCTTTCTCCACAGTTGATTTAGGATTTAGCTTCCTTTGTTCTGCTAAGTCAGTGACCACTCTAGTTGCTTTCCATTTCTCCAAGTTTTGTCATTATGATCTCTTTTCTATTTTTCCTGTTCGGTGGTTCTTATTTCTCAGAAGGCCTCAGGCCCTTGACTGCAAAGCATGTTCTTACACAGCTGCTTTCCCTCTTTTTGTTCATCCTGCTCTCCAGTGTTACAACAGTGAGGTCTGGTCCAGGCCAGAGCACATTTAACATTTCTTCACATCAAGAGCCACTTGGTTGCAAAAATCAGCTCAGAGATTAAACAGAAGTAGAAGAGACAACTTTTGTTGGGGGATTGAGGAAGGCCATCTTGGAGGAGGTGGCATTTGAGCCAGGTATTGAGCAGATCATTCATACTGCAGCTCAGTTGAATTTAAATTCACATGTTCTGTATATGAGCAGGCATTGGGTTAGGGTAGGATGTTACTTCAGGACAGGGGTTTAAAGAGAGGGTTCCAGACAATGCCTGGATTTGAATCCTGGATCCTCAATTACTGATTGTAATTTGCCAAGATTTGATACTCTTCACCTTCCCAATTTATAAAATGGAGTTAATAATAGTACCTTTTCCGGGAATAATTGGGAGGATTAATTATATGCAAGTGTGCATATAAAGTGATCAAGGAACCACAACATTGCATATATAAATAGTGCCTTGATACACAGACTATGCCAGAAGGCCTAGATTTGAGTCCTGGCTCAGCCACTTGGTAGCTGTGTGACCTTGAGTAAGTTACTTAACCTTTTTGTCCCTCAGCGTTTTCATCTGTACCCTGGGGATAATGTTTCGTGGGAATTAAATGATATAATATGTATAAAGAAGTTAACATAGTGCTTAGACATAGACAACAGTAATACTTGTTAAGAGGAGTATAAAATATTAGGAGCACAATCCCTGAGCCAGACTGAGGAGTGCAGATCCCATGACTGCCACTCACAGGTCCGTGGTTAAATTCCTGAAACTTCTTTTGCCTTAGTTTCCTTAACTCTAAAATAGGTATAATAAGAGGCTTGTTGCAAGGATGAAAATGAGGTAATACATATAAAACAGTTAATACCTACAAGTGATGGCTTATCACTATTCTACCAGGTTCAGCTGTTTTTCATTCATTTGGTTTTTCCCTAGTGCATTCCACCCATGGAAGATTCTCTCCTCAGTGTGCCTCACACGTCATGTAGCTAGAATGTCCTGGAGATATGAATTAAACCCAGTTCCACCTGGCTTCAAAGTCTGAGCACCTTAACTTATCAGAGGCCACTCCATCTTCTTGTGGGAAAACTGAAGAGGAAGAGTGACCTCTGCGGTCATCTTGGAGGAAGTGGCAGTTCAGCCAGGTGTTGTTGCTCATAATCTGTTCTTCCTACATTTGCATCAGGAGGAGGCTTTAGAGGCCCCTTCTCCTGCCACAGATAGGGGCTGTTGGATCCTTCCAAGGTATTGGAGAGGGAAGCCGGGCTCTTCTGTCACCTGGCAGATGCTGGCCATGACAGGTGTGTAGCTCAGAGCCCAGACTGATGGCAGTGAAGACAGGAGACTGCAGACATCACTCAGTGGCTTAATAATTGGATATTTCTATAATGACAAATTACAGCTGTTTCTCTTGTCATCAGTGTAAAACATTTCCCAGTCAGTGATTTCCCAGGAGGGGCTGTGGTTGTTATCCATTTAAGGCTATGTAAATGCCCAGTGTAGGGAACGTGAGGTATGGCTGAGTGGAGCTTCATTTCCACACCACTGGCTGCTAGGTATTCAGCCCTGGTGTTTTATGCAGAGAGATCAGACTCCTGTCATAATATTATCACTGTTAATTCTACATGAGTGTCATGTTAACATGGGCTTGGAAACTTATATTTGTTATTTGGCTCCAACCTCTACTGTTTTTTAATTTGACCAAAGGACATTATAAGACATAAACATCAATGAAAACTTCAGTTTTTCTTACCTTGAAATCATCTTGAAGACTGATCTTGGAAATGTCCTCAGGTCACTGGCCTGTTACCTGCACCCTGAGGTTCAGGTCAGGGTAAGAAAGCTCCAAAAGGTCTGCTTTGCCTCCAGGAACTCAAATCTCTGCAGTTCCGCCAAACCTAATTATCACTGACAGAAATGCTGGAAGATGGACTAAAACCATTTTTGTCCTAGGGCTTCCAGGGGCTCTCAGAGAAGGAGAATAAGCCCCTGGGTAGAGAGAGAACCATGTGTCATTTGGCCTTTTTTAGGTGAGCCTCCATATCCTTGTCTGTAAAATGGAGTTATTGTGAGGAATGATGAATTAAGGCATGCATAGTACTTAGAACAGTGCTTGGAACATGGTATGGGCTACCTGTAGGTGTTAGCTTTGAGAGTATGTATGTCAGAGCTCTTGGAGTTTGATCTCCTTCTGACCTCAGAAATACCATGGAAATGAAGAAGGAAACCTTTGCAAATTGTCAAATCATTCTCTTTGTCCTCCATTTTTTTCTGGGAAGATCCTCCTTCATGCTCCATCCTGGTAGTCCCTGCCCTCCCCAGTCTAGCTCAGCTGCTTGCAGAAAGGACCTTCTGCAAGGGTCAGGCCCACTCAGTCATTGAGCTGGTTCTGACTTGGGTCATTCATTCATCTAACAATAGTACTAAGTACCAATGCGAGGTGCTGAGTATATAGAGGTAAAAGAAATAAGGCCTTTGCTCTCAGGAGCTCACAGTCTGATAGGGGAGATGGGCCTGGAAATGGAACATAGCCACACATTTTGATATCTTTGAGGTGGATGTAGGGGTAGGGTGTCAGAGGAGAACCAAGAAGCAGCCTTGGGGCTGCAAGGGCCAACTGTTTACCAGATGGCACAGGGATTATATTTTATCCAAGAAAGACCCTGTGACTAGTGACTAGTTCTCACAATAGAGTGGGAGTGAGGTGTACCACTTCTCACCAGGGATTTTAAGAAGCAGGTATGCCTCTTCTATTTTCTCGTACTCTTCCATCAGCTGGATGCAGACTCTGAGACACTGGGTGTCATGGAGACAAAAGAATCATCCCTAAATTTCCACATGAGAGAAAGCTGCTTGCTGACCAGCATTAGACTATCCTGGAATGAGAAATAAACTTTGATTGGTTAAGCATTGGAATTTAGAAATAAATATTTGTTACCTGAGATTATCCTAATGGACACAGATGTCTAATTAAACTGATGGCTTCAGAAAAGTACTCTAGGAAGAAGGAACACCTGGGTCTTAAGGTGATCGCTGGACTCAGCCAAACAATGTGTGGGACCATGGTGGTGTTGAGATGAAGGGTGGGTCAAGGGAGGCAGGGTAAGCTGGGAAAATAGAACCAATGGAGCATGGAGTGTGTGGGTACATGTGAAGGGGTGGGCTGTGCACGGTGTGGGTAACAACAGGAAGTTTAGTGTTGCTGCAGTATAAAGATTGAGGCCGAGGGCAGTAAACGAGGGTAAAGGAATTTGTAGAAAACCACGTAGGACCTTGTGTGCCAAGGAGTTTCAATGAGTCCTGTAGACAATGAGAGAAACCCGATGAATGGCTTAAAATGGGCAATCTGACTAGATTTGTGATTCATCAATATCGCTTCGCTGAAAGTATAACAAATGGATTGGAAAAGTAAGACTAGAGGTAGGGAGAACAGAGAGCAGTAGGAGGTGAACTGGTGCAATAGTCCAGAGGAGAGGTGATGGTGACATGGGCCAGTGGTGGAAGGGGCAGAAAACTTGGTGATTGGTTGGGCTGCTAATCAATCGGGATGGGCGAGAAGGAAACACTAGAGATGATGCCTGGGTTTGTAAAATCATCAATAATTTTCACTCATACAGTGAGTGGATAGGAAGGAGAAATTGTGACAGGCAACCCCTCATTTTTTTAGTTAACCTTCTATAGCACTTATTAGGTACTCAGCAGTTTTCTAAGCCTCTTTATGCATATTAACTCATTAATCTTAATAATAACTCCATGAGGTACAGTGATTAACCCCATTTTACCAATGAGAAACTGAGGCACTAAAGGTTAAGAGACTTGTCTAAGCTTACACAGCTAGTAAGTGGCAGAGCCAGGATTTTGATCCAGGAAGTCTGGCTCCCTGTCCATGCTCTTAGCCACTGTGCTGTTTCTTGTTTTGTACATAGTACAGTGTCCTAGTTAGAGTAATTTTCTGAACCCAAGGGCCCATGTAGGACTTCTTGGATACTGACACCAGGCTGGACTGAACCTGAATAAGCAGTAATCCCAGTTTGAACATTAAGATCTGGATTCCTGGTTTTCCTATTCAGGGATCTGTTCTCTAGTCAGGCTATAGCCCTGGCTTCAGACCAGAACTTTCTTAACCTTCATCATCACCCTTCTTAGCCTCTTTCCATTGCTAGGACTCAGCATGACCCACACCTGGATGTGCATGGGTTATGACACCTTTGGGACCTTCCATAGCCCTAAACACCAGGGCTATGTAAGTAAGGCCACACAGCCAGTAAGTGGTTAGGTTTGGATTCAAACTCAAATCTGGTTCTAAAACCACATCTTTTCACCATTCTCTGTGGCTGCCCTATTATTACCAGGAGTATAGTCTTGTCTTCAGGACTCCAAGATCAAGCCCAGAGCAGTCCCCCACTCCTTCCTGGCAATACAGAGTAAGACCAGGAACCCTAAGACAGCACTCTAATCCCGGCTCCATCCTTGGGGACACCCCATTCTCCTGGCGTGAAGCGGAAGGGAAGCAGAGCACCAACTGGCTATCCAGGTGGGCCCAGCAGATTGAGCTGCAGCTCAAAGACTTTGGCAAATCTGTTATTAATTCCTTAGGAGCTAATCCTAACGAGATGCAAAAATCAATGGCTGAGGAAAAGACAAAGCAACCTTCTGAGCAAAATGCGAGTAAGGAGAGTGGCTTTTAAAAGGCCTTGACAAACTATTTGGTGTACAGCCTATAAAATGGAGAATAAATGACTTAACATTGATTCATTTTTTTTTCCAAGTTGGAAAGAGGAGAGAGATAATAGGCTAGAGAGAGGAGCCTAGTTGACCTTGTACTGCCAAGATAATTATTGTTCAGTTAGAAGCCCAGGTGATTTTTTACTTTTCAGAGGCACAGAGAGCAACTGGGGGCTAAAATGGGTTTCCATGTGATGGAGTGAGCAATAAAGGTCAATTAGCAGTAATGACATTGGTTGAGAAAAAAACATCAACAACCCAGACACAGCCACTGCCTTTCTTCCTGTCTCCTTTGTGCCCAGCCATGAGGAAATAGGCTCAGTTACAGGGAGAGAGTAGGCCCTGTTGAGGGATGGGGCGGGGCGAGAGAGGCCCTGGGCACATGGCCCGGCCTGTGTGTGGGAGGGCCACACTGCAAGCCTGAGTCTAGGCTGCCAAATTCAGTGCCAAAGCATGCAATAGTCATTCCCAAGACAGTGCCACGGCTCCCATCTGGCAAGGCAGGCTGAGCTGGGATCATGGCCCTGAAGTTCCTGCCAGGGCCCAAGAAAGTCAAAGGTGCTGCCAGTGGCGGGGAGACTTGGGGCTTTGGAGCAAGTTTATAGAACTGAGAGAACTTACAAGTGGTCTGCTAGGTCCTTTGTGACCTTCTGGGCCATGCCCCTCACCTCTCTGGCCTCATTTCTGTTGTTATTCCCTTTCTCTGATACAGATCAGTGAGCCTCTTCACTGTTTCTCTAACATGGCAGACACTCTGCTTAGATCCTTTGCTGCATTTCTTTTTTTTCCAATTGCTCCTTGCTGAGATATTTTCTGCCTTGAAATCTTACCTTCCTCAAGTCTTTACCACTCAAATACACCTCCTTAATGCAGCCTACTCTATTTAAAATGAAAACTAACCCCCAGTTAACTTTTTCTTTTCTTCCATAATACCAAGCACTTTCTAAATATATATTTTATATATTTTTTTATATTTGCTTATTTATTATACATTATGTTTACTGCCAGTCTTCCCTCTACTAGAATGAGTAGGGGTTGTTACCTGTTTTATTCAGTGATGTCTTCCTACTGTCTCAGAAGGTGGGAAAAGTGTGTGGCACATAAAGGCACCTGATAAATGTTGGCTGAATAAGTGAATGAAGTGGACCTATCTTCAGAAGTCATACCTTCCAACCTGATTCTTCACAGGTGGAAGACAGATCCAGGGTCCAGGTGTGACTCACCCAAGGCCAGTCAGCTGGGATCAGATACTATGTGTCTTTGAATCCCAACCCAGTGTTCTTTGTTCTCTCTATAGTTTGGCGGAGGGCACATATAACCTTCATGAGTGTTCGCTATGTGTCAAGCACATGTTGTATTTAAGCCTCTTTGTTCCATCTTTACCTGTGTACTGATCAGATGACCTGCTGGGTTCCCCTCCAGTCCTCACCGTCTACTGCCTAATTCCCCTTGGCCTTCAGGCCTCAACTTTCTTATTACTGCCTCCGGGACACTCTTCCCAATGTTCTAGACTAGACTCTCCTTGCTTGCTGCTCTCAAAGCTCTTGACATGTCTCCAGTCTTACACTCAGAAACATACTGAGATCACCTGGATCATTGCTTGTCTTTTCTTTTGGGATGGGTGCCGCTTGGGGACAGACTGTGTCTGTTTGTTGGGTTCATTGCTATTTCCTCAGGGCTTAGAATTGTGGAAGACATTATAAAAATGTTTGATGAATGAATAATAAAAAACCATAGTTTCTTCATCAATAAATGAGGGCCAATAGCATATCCTTTACAGGGTTATTGAGTGGACTCTATTTGGCAGGTGATAGGTATTCAATTATTAGCCTCTCATCAGTCCTATAAGGTTTTCTGTGTTCTTTAAGGTGATAATTGGTTCTGTGTGGTCATTAGTGGGGACACTGGAGAAGCACAAGAAAACAAAATTTATTAAACTCACAGGTTCTAGAGAGGGGTTCACCATATGCCACATGGGACATAGGGGGAGGGCCAGGTTTCTGTCAGGTTTCTGTCAGGTGGCAAAAGATAGGAGTGAGGGGAAATCATTAGGCCAGAGCCTTTATTAGAGTTTCTGTGGGAAAGGTATGGCAGAGGAAACACTTTAGAATTGACTAGTTTGAATCATTTTGGAGGGCTCTAAGCTACAGGAGTGGTCTCTAGTTGCCTGCTACTTGGCCCTAGGATGATTGAGACAGAGGAATGCGCCTCCTAGGGTGTATGGCCTGAGAAAGAAGGTAAGGCTTTGGATTGGTTCGTTTGCTTATTGAAGGCATGCTCCCAGCTGGGTCCTTTGTTATCTCTAAGAATTGTCTTGCTCCAGAGGTTGTCGCTCCCCAGGCAGAAAAGTTTTGAAGGTTTCCAAACATCATAACATATAGAAAACAACAACAGAAATGCACTACTTTGATATTACTGTCCCGATTTTGTAGTAGGAGTATGAGTCCTTTAAAAGTTGAGTGAGTTGCCCAAGGCCATACCCTTGGTAAGTGTTAGAACTTGAACCCAGGTCCACCCAATGCCAAAACTTGAGTTTCTCCTTCGTGCATCACTGCCTCTCCTTGCCAGGCCTCTGGCTTTAACACTATGCACTATCAATTTTCTGGTTAATTTGGAGTCAAATGCCTGTCACAGAAACTCTTGAGAAAGTTCGCAGACCTTAATTTAAAGCTATTGTGAGACCTGTTGCCTTCCCCAGCCCCACCCCATCCTGAAAGCATGTGGGCCTGGTCACCACCTAGATGAGAGCAATCACTTGGCCACAATTTCTCCCAGAGCCCTCACCTGTCCTGGGAAGTCCTGGGAGCTCCACCCAGCCCTGGGAGCAGAGTTGGCCTCTGATATTTATCTTCCTCAAACCACTTAGTGCAGAGGCATTGAGAGGAAGCTAGCCTATGTTTTTCCCTATAGTCCATTAAAATGGTGAAGTACATTAATTTTTGTTTTATTCCTTTTTTTAAGTGGTGGCAAAGTATACATGACATAAAATTTGCCATTTCAACCAGTTTTAAGTGTACAATTCAATGACATTAACTATATTTGCAATATTGGGTAACCATCACCACTATCTATTTCCAGAAGTATTTCATCATCCCAAACAGAGACTCTATACCCATTAAGTAATAGCTCCTCATACCTCCTACCCCTCAGCCCTTGGTGATCACTAGTCTCCTTTCTGTGTCTGAATTTGCCTATTCTAGGTGCCTCATATAAGTGGAATCATACAGTATTTGTCTCTTTGTGACTGGCTTCTTAACCTAATGTTTTCAAGGTTTATCCATGTTGTAGCACATATCAGAATTTCGTTTCTTTTTAGGGTTGAATGATATTCCATTGTATGTATATATCATATTTTGTTTTTCCATTCATCTGTAGATGGACACGGGTTGTTTCCACTTTTTGGCTATTGTGAATAATGCTGCTGTGAACATGGGTATACAAGTATCATTTTGAGTCCTTGCTTTTAATTCTTTTCAGTGCATACCTAGGAATGGAATTGCTAAATCACATGGTAACACTATGTTTAACCTTCTGAGGAACTGCCAAACTGTTTTCCATAGTGGTTACATGTACTATTTCACATTCCCACTAGCAATGCATGTTATTTTCACCAACACTCGTTATTTTCTGTTTTATTGATAGTAGTCATCCTAATGGGTGTGAAGTGATGTCTCTTTGTGGTTCTGATTTGCATTTCTCTTATGACTAATGATGTTGAGCATCTTTTCATGTGCTTATTGGCCATGCGAATGTCTTCTTTGGAGAAATGTCTGTTCAGACTGTAGCCTTCTAGTCCCCTGCGTACAGGATTGGAATGGAAGGAGTGTCCTGTTGTCTGTCTTCACCCTGCCTGGGACAGCAAGGCCTGCACAAACATGAGCCAAGAAGCTGGGATTTGGGTTGATGTCTTCAGGGACGGAAGGGGCTACTAGGTATCATAAGGTCTCACAATGGGGAGGTGAGGCTCTGGTACCAGAGTACAAAGGCAATATCTTCAGGGCTGGAATTGGGAGTGGGGGTGAGGGTGATAACAGGGGATGAGATCAGGCAGGAGACAGGTTAGTGATAAGCAAGGTCAATTATGGGCCACACAGCCATATGGACTGGCAGTGAACTGGTGCATGCGTGGGTGGGTAGTACATCATTGGGAGAAGGTAAACTGTCTACTTATTCTGCCATCTGCAGCCAGGCCAAGTCCTAGGCTTCATATCCTCTGTATTCCTGTCTCTGTTTTCTAGAAACTGGATGGATCCAATAGCTCTATTTTCAGATATCCCCCCATGATCCACACAAGAGTGCTAATGCTCAGTAGTGGGTGGGCTTGTGTGTATACACATGCGTGTGTGATGCCCTAGAGTGAGAGGAAATGGGAAAATGTGGATCCAAGACAGGAAATGGAGTTACTTGTGTTTGATGGTCCACTTTCACTTTATAGGGAGTTGGTATTTGCCTCTGAGCTCAGGCTCTGAGTTCTGCTTCTTCAAAGCCCAGCAGAAAGAGTACTAGACTAGGAGTCAAGACATGTGAGATTTCATCTTGGGTTTGCCTCTCACTTAGTGAGAAAGGATTTAAAGGGTAAGGAGAAGCTCACACACTTGAGTGGGAAGAGGCTATTTCTCTTTCCTCTGGGGGTGGGAGGAAGAGAAATCTGCTTCCTGATCTGTCTCTGCTAAGCATCACGGTGGCTACTATACACATTGCCTATGCTTTTGAAGTTTAGTTAGTTGGTCTTAAAGGTATCAATAAGCACCCTTTATTTAGGAATTTTAAAAGACAACAAACAGATTAGCTAAGAAGTGAGCCCATTGCATTTCCTTTACTCAACAGTTAACCTCATCATAATTGTACTTATATCAGCCAGACTCAATGTGAGGCTCCATTTCAGAGAGGACTGTGTGTTAACTGCTAAGCCAGGCTCCCTGGGGTGCTGTTGACCTCTTTAGACAAACAACTTAAGCACCATCCAGTTCCTCTGTCTCCTGCCTTGTCCCGATTCTGCATATTCTGCTAAACTATTTCTGCATCCCAGGCTAGTTCACAACCTCACAGCTTCACACCAGTCATTTCCTTGTGTCAGAGTAGACGCACCACTCACCCAAGCTCTCAGGCATTCTTGCTTCAGGGGATCAGAATTTAACCTTCAAGTTATGGGTTTTCATTACTGTGTTTCTGGGTTTCTAACTATTTCTGGTTGTGTGTGCTACTGCAGAGATCGATATAATAGGGAAAGCGTGGAGGTTTGCTATTCTCCCATGTGAAATGATAATGGCTGCTACAAAATGTAATGGTGTCAGCTCAGTGCTCACTTGAGTCCCAAGAACCAAGCCCAGCAGACGAGGCACCAGCACTAACTATGGGCAACACAAATCTCAGTTCATCTTACTGTTTTTCCAGGGTGACTCCTATTATCCCAGGTTCTGGGTAAGCCAAGTTCGACTGGGCAAAGATGGACAGGCAGATATTCCAATATGTCTCCCTCCTCTTTTGGATATACAGACCAAGGGTGGGTATTGGGGAGAGGGTTCTCTGACATTAATCTAGTTTGGTCATTTTATTATTTTATTTGATATTGTTTTATTTCATTTTATGTTATTTTATTTTATAGGTTTGGTTGTTTTGCAACCCACCTTCTTCCTGGCTCTCTACAGCCATTCTTGACCACAGCTGCAGTCCTAAGGAGGTTCGCTCTCTTGGGGTGTCTGGCAGAAAGGGCAGCATATGTCAGAGAGCTGGGGAAGCTCACAGAGGCTTTTTTGTCTATTTAATGTTTTATTAGAGTTCATGTAGCAGTGTAGGTAAAGCAAGTTCCATGATGGAAAAATTCAGAATAAATTACTGCCTTAATTTTCTCTTTGGCATTGTTCATATAGATTGGAGACTAAAAATGTGAATGGTCTGGTATTATTATGGCAACATCAGTGTTGAAGTTCCACAAATTCCTCATGAATCCTGTGATGTCAGAGCCACAGAGGCTTAGAAGCCAGCTACTGAACCCTACACAATAAGAATGAGGCTCAGAGACCCAGCCCAGAAAGGCCTGAGGCCATGTGATGGAAAAGGACACAATCTGGGCGATGATATTAGTTCAGCTTCAGCATCCTGAGGCACAGATTTTAATAGGTGCCAAAGATTGTTTTAAGGCACCCAGAGTCTGTTATTACTTATTGAGAGTCCCCATCAGAGCAGTTGGCCTCCATTCTCTTTCTTTTTTTTTCTTAATGTGTGTTTACGGCCCAGCATGAAGGCTCTTTGTATTCTTTGATTCCTTTGGCAGCTCAAGGCAGCTTTGAGCTGATGAGAGCTGTGATAGGAACAGAAAGTGCCCAGGGCCTGGACAGGCCAGTTACCCAACAGGACTCTTAGGTTATTCCTCTGTGATATGGGGATGGTATTCTCTCACCTGCCTCTGCATCCTCACTCCCTAGGTAGTGCTGGGGTCATTGTGACCAGCCTCACCTTACCCCAGCCAGCTCTGATGCTCACCAAAAGGATCTCCGAACTCCCATCTCATTCCCCCAGTCTCAAACACAGCCTGTGTTTCTTACTTCCACGTGCTTGCTCATGCTGATTCTTCCTGCCTGGAATGCCAATCTCTACTTTGTCATCTATCATTCAAAGCTCAACCAAAGGTGACACTTTTCCTTGTTGCTTGCACCTCCCCCGGCCAATCAAATACTTTTCTTTATTCTCACTATACTGAAACTCAGTTTTAAAAATTTGCAATGCAATTACCAGATGATTGGTCAGAGTGACCTGGAGTGACTTTTAGGAATGTGACCAAAGTATCAGTCCCGTAAGAGTTTAAAAAAGGAACCCAATTTCATGTATCTGATCTCTGCTAAATGAATGCATCACTAACTTTTTACTGATTCTTAAGAAAGAAAGATGAGTGGAATCTGTGCTATCCCATGGGGTGCCAAATGAATAAGCCGTTGGAAGTTTATTACTTCCAGATATTTTAC
>CM053510.1:32802607-32818822 GCA_028627145.1 Eidolon dupreanum | reverse complement strand
TTTTACTGCTCTGTGTCTCACTGAGTCTAGAAATTATTCCAGAAGTCAAATGGTTTCCACAAGGATCCCCATTATTGCATTACTGCACTGAGCAGAAACTTGTGTTTCATGTCTTATAATTAGATAAGCTGCTAATTGAGGAGGGGCATGCCAACATGATTTGAGTCTTGACACAGGGATTAGAGCCTTAGTTTCAAGGAGGAGAGACATCAAGACTCCCAATCTGATCTTATCCCAGTTTACACCCCCGCTGTAGCTGCCATGGGGAAGACACTGGATGTTCTGGCCTGCAAGATGTCTCTTCAGTGGCTGGGGCTTAACCAAGCCCCACGAGAGGACGTTTCTCCCCGTGAGAGATTTTTTTTTTCTATTTAGGACTGGTCTTAGCTTTTTCGCCTTCACGAATGGATCCAAAGAGGACAGGCATTCATCCCCCTAGAGCAGGAAGTCACCCTGCTTTCCAGGCAGCTTCTAAATCATTAGAAAAGAAATTTCCTCCCACCATTTTGTCAAGGCCTTACCTCTTCCTTTTCTCCTTTCATTATTTTGTACCATTTACTTAATTATGAATTAACTCCATGAGGTTGATCTGTCTGACATGATCTTCACTGTATCTCTAGGTGCCAAGAGCCCGGCACAGAACTGACATTCGGTATTTTGTCATTGTATGACTATTCCAGGTACCGCACTGGTACTGTGATACAGAGATGAATCAGACATGGATCCTGTTCTTGAGAGGACAGAGAAAAGAAAACCAATAATTAAAATGCAGTAAGGCAAGGGCTATGTGAGAGATGAACAGAATGCTGTAAGGGAGCCTAGAAGAGTAGGCTCTGACTCTCCTGCAGCCAGCAAATATTTCTTGGAAGTGGAGATAACCAAGCAGAGTCTTAAAGGTTATAGGAATTTTCTAGGTGGGGAATGGGGAAAAGCATTCCAAAGAGAACAGCATAGGCAAATGAGTGAAGGAAGCATGAAGTACCATGATATGTTCAGGAAATTGTAAAATGTTTGGAGTGGCTGGAGCTTAAAGGCGAGGAGGCAAGTAGTGGGATATAAGGCTGGAAGGTCTGGCTCTGGGACTAGGGCATCCATATATGACTGTGCAGGCTGTTCGCTTTATGAGGGTGCCCTGCCTAGGGGGTAAGGGACTGAAATACCGCCTTGGCTCTACTTAGCAAGCACAGGCTTGCAGTGACATCCTTCCAGAGGAAGCTCTATGATTTACACAAAGACAACTATAGGCCAGCAGTGTCTTGGAGGGCCTTGCTGATCTTGCTAAGGCTGCACCTCTGTCTAGGGCAGTGGTTCTCAAATTTTGTGCATCAGGATCACCTAGGAGGCTTGTTAAGACAGAAATTGCTAGGCCCCACATTAAGGGTTTCTGGTTCAGCAGGCCTGGGATGAGAACTGTGAATTTGAATTTCTTGTAAGTTTCTAGTGATGCTGATGCTGCTGGTCCAGGAAACATACTCTAAGAATTACTGATCTGGGAAATAGAAAGACATGGGAAAGGGTTAGGTAGGAGAAGCAGAGCCAGGTCCCAGATAAGAACGACCTATTTTCTGGAATTAGGGTTTCTGATATCCCTTGTGAACTGATTAAGGGAGCTGAATATATCAAGGACAGTGGATATAGTATATTCCCCATCTTGTCCTGCCAGGTAAAATTTAATGGCTCCATTCAGGAAGGAGTTCTATGCAAGTGTCCCCCTGTTTAAGGACGTTTTGTCCACAGATGATTTAGAGAGTGGTCATAACATTACAAGAAGTGTACCCCTCGAGCTTTTGAATAGTGAGCTCACAAATAATTTAAATATTTGTTTATGTTTTATTAATTATTCCCTGAAGAAGCTGAGACCAAAGGAACCTAAAGTCACTAACTAAAAGATGAGTTATATTTGATGATAAAGCTTCTCTGAAAACTCTTTTGTTCAAGAAACAGTTGACATTAAAATTATAATGTGTGTGTGTGTGTGTGAGTGTGTGTGTGTGTGTGTGTGTGTGTTTGGAGAGAGGGAGAGGAATAAAGGACACAGAACCACAGAGCATCAATACTTCACACCAAGTAGTAAATGTCTGCTGAATGAAGACATGACAAGTGGCCAAACATGGTGCTGAAGGACACAGGGACAGTCTGAGTGAGGGAATCTGGGCTGACAGGAAACTGTGTGGTGGTGTCTGGCTCTGCATCAGGGTTTGGAATCATGGCTTGGGAAGCCAGAGCTTCTGGAGCCTAGTCCTCTTTTGTGGCCTCTGAGCATATTAATAACATGTCCCTTCACACACAGAGAGAATGGCTGTACCCTTTCTTGGGGACTCAGGCCCAGCCTGCCCTCCGGCTGGGGACTGGAGCAGAGAGGCGGTTGACATAGAGGGAGCACATCACTATTCTCTGGTTGGGATAAACTAACATTGGGGAAAGGGGTGAGGTGAGTGGGTATTGGGAAGAACATCCAACCTGATTATTGTCTGCTTGTTTCAACCTCAGCCCCAGCCTTTCCTGAGTGCTAGGGCAGCACAGGTGCAGCGAGATCTTTATTACTCACTGATTTAGGTTGCCTCCTCATGCAGGCTGAAGGGCTGCCATCCCCAGCTAGCTCAACAGTTTCCAAACCAAGCCTGGCAGCAGTGTTATTGAGAGAAGGAAAGCCTTGTCAAAGGCAGCCGGATTCTGCCTTTAAATGTCAAGGGGAAAAGGAGAGAGGTGAACGGGGAGGAGAGTCCACTCGGAGGCTGCAGTCAAAATCAGGTTGTTCTTAATTAAGACAGCTCCAGGTAGCACATTTCCATAACTCCCCATTAAAGAGGTCCTAATGCATGAGTCATTGTGGGAGCTATAATACCCTGGGTCAGCACTTTCTGTGTCTGAGGCTCCTCAAATCAAAAAAGCAAATTCATTTCAATATCCCAGGATTTCTGAGCACCTGAGATATGCCCAGCCCTGAGTAAGATACTGTGCCCAGTAATGGATATGGCTTAGTTTCTGCAACTCAGGGCGAAGGCCTTAGATAGACCCTGAACTTGGAGGAGAAACATGGATTCAGGAGCACCTGGGTATGGGGCTATTTCAGGTGGGCTCAGTCCTTCCTGTGACGACCAGAAGGTAGTGTGGGACAGAGGGAAGCCTACTGGATTTGGAGATAGGATGTCTGAGTTTCATTGTTAAGCAAAACTCCGTTGTCTCATGGCAACCTCTCTCAAAATAGGGAGTAGTGCTCTACAAGATAGAGGGGTGGGTGGTAAACAGTCTTGTGACAGTTCCTCACAAGATGGCCTATCTTACCCATGATCTTGGGAGGATGACAGGGTGTTCTGTAAAGATAGAGGTCAGACTGTGGAGAAGCCTTGTGGAAGCTGTAAGTGGCTACGTGGAAATATGCAAGGTCATTATGCTGCGATGGCAGAGCTGCTCCTCTACACAATGCGCTTTAAAACTTTGGTGAAATAGATAATTGCTTAGAAAAATGTATCATACAAAAAAAGGACTCAACAAGAATCAGGAAACTTGACTAGATCTATAACTATGAAATGAATTAGAACAATAGTAAAACACATCTAATTCAAAAATTATTCATAGATGGTTTTACAGGAGAGATCTAAGAAATCTTCAAAAATCAAATAATCCTTTTTAAACTAATTTGGATAATACAAAAAAGGAGAAATCTACCACTTGTGACCTATTTAACAAAAAATGGATAAGGATACAAGAAATAAATTACAGAGTTATTTCATTAACATAGATGCAAAATCCCAGGATGTATTAAGAAAATAATACACCCAAATAAGGCTAATCTCTGGAATAGAACTACAGTTTAATATTAGAGAATATGCTACTGTAATACACCTTATTAACAAATTTAAAGAAAAATCATATGATTTTCTTAATGCAGAAAAATCATTCTGTAAATTTATTTAATGTCATTTATTATATATTGTATATAATTTATAATATTAATATATTATTGTTATGTATCATTAAAATTATTAGAAAATTAGCAATAGAAAAAATTGTCATGATCTGATTAAGAGTATCAAAAACCAAAATGCACATGAGAGAGCAGACATAAGATAATTTTGAAGAAGTAGGTTTGAGAGGAGGTGGCAGGATAATTTTCCACCAAATATCCAGATGTTTTATGAAAGCTATGCATTAATAGGAGAGAGATAGAAAAATGGACCAATAGAAGAGTCCAGAAACAGGGAGTCTTAAAATATGGTGGATGTGGCATTATAAATTGTTGATGATTAGAGGGAATCTCAATAAACTAATTACTTATTTATATGGAAAAATAAAATTATATCTCCACCATTCATTAAATGTAAAAATATATTCTAGATAAGTTAAAGATAAATGGAAAAGCAAAACTATAAACATTTTGGAAGAATATATGAGAATATTTTTATGGCTTTATGATTAGGAAAGAATGTTTAGTAAGTTATACAAAGCAAAACTAGAAAAAAATTGACAATATGGACCATCTTAAAATGAAAAGTCACATCATAAATCAAATGCAATGAAAGACCTAAATCGGAAGATTTATTTCAGTACAAGAAAAGTTAGCATTCACTATATCGAAAGGACTTACTTAAATCAATGAGAAAAAGGAAAAGCCAGAAAATCAGGAAAAAAATATGAGCAGGCAACTTACAGATGAAGAAACCCAACTGACCAATAAACATATAGAAAGATGTTCATACTCATTCTCATTGGCAAAGGTTATAAAGCAAATCACATCAAGTTTTGGAGCGAATCTGAAGAAGAACTCATACACAAATCTGTAGGAGTGCAGATTAATATAGCTACTTCGGGGAGCAATTTATAGACTCATAGAATGGAAGATGTATATGTTGTATCAGCCAGTGTTCTGGCTGGAAACAGGTGGTACACTCAAATTTGATAATTTGAGGAGAGTTTAATAATGGGGCTATTTAGAAAATTATGGACAAGGTGCAGGAAAAGCACAAGGAATGATGCAGTCCCTAGAAACAAGTGTTGGTGGGATATTATGACCCTGAGGCCTGAAGGGGAAATTTGGGGGTGCCGTTATTAGAACCTGTAGACAGAGGTGACGGTGAGGAGAAGGCAGCCTGTGACCTTTAATGAAGGGACCTAGCCAGCCCCCTGCAATCCAGGGAGGGATCTGGAAAATAAATATCCTGACCTCACTTTCCTTCCTCTTCTAATTTCCCGTTGGTCATCTTCATTGACCAAACACAATGGGAAGCAGAAGGCAAGGAAGACTGCTTATTAGTTCACATAACTCAGCTTCATGGAATCCAGAGCAGGAAAGCAAAGGGTGGAGTATAGTATCTGGAAGGGTGAACAGAAGATGATTACTCACACTTGTGGCTTTTGACCAGCTATTTCACTCCTAGGAATATACCCTAGAGAAATTCATGCACTTGTACACAAGGAGATGTATACAAAGCTTTTTATTACAGCAATGTTAAGAATAAAGGTGGAAACAATCTAATTGTCCCTTAATAAGTTGTTATATAACTGTGTTATATAAACTGTGGTTTATTCATAAAATGAAATTCCATGGTGCAATTAAAGTGAATAAACTATATATACATGTATGTGTGTGTGTGTCTCTGTATCTCAAAAAGATAATGTTGAGTGGGAACATGTTACCAAAAGATACATAGAATATGACAGTACTTATATAAAAATTATTCAAGCCTATAGCAAATTGCATAAACTTGTAGTAACAGCACAAAAGTGTGGAGAGGAAGGAAACACTCTAACTTTAAGATAATGATAATATCTGGGATGGAAGGAAGGGAAGAGATAGGGGTACTTAAGCTGTATTTGTATTTTTTTTTTTCATTTTTGAGTCAAACTGAAACAAATATGGCAAAATGGTAACATCTGCTTAATCTCAGTGGTAAGTATGTGAGTTATTTACTATTTGGTCTAATTTATGTATATTGAAATATCTCATAATTAAAAATTTAAAAACAATAATGAAAGTGTAAAATGATTTGAGAGATATTTAGAATGTAAAAAAAAGGAAGCTAAGTGTCACTTATCTAGAGCAGAATTTGACAAACTTTTTCTTTAAAGGGCAAGATAGTAAATATTTTTGGCTTTGTGGACTGTACGGTCTCTCAAAAGTACTCAATTCTGCTGCTGTAACAATATACAAATGAATAGGTTGGCAATGTTCTAAAAAAGTTTTATTTACAAAAATAGGTGGCCATGAGATTTGACCCACAGGTCCTAGTTTGATGACCCCTAACCTAGAGAATTTACTTATCAGGCATGCTTTTTCCTCCAAGAATGTGTTTTAAATAAGGCTCTGTGGTATAGCTGTACTCCCAACCTGCAATACTACAGATTGATAGCGTTTTTGTTGTTCAGATTCTCCTTACCACTAGGTTAGGTATAATGGCTAAAGAGTGGGCTCTCATATATCTTCATCTTTGTTATGCTGTGGATGTTGGAGGTCTTTCCAGGTTTCACCGTTAGCCTGTTTGTATGTATACTTTGCAAGAGCTGAACATGCTGCAACTCTGGAGTTACCTGTAATTCACACTAAGCAGAATGAACAAAACCACAAAGCATTAGCAGATACCTTTTTTTTTTTGAAATGTACCAGCATCGTTAGTAGGCTTTCGTGACTTGGAAATGTGGCATATAATCAGGATTATCTAGATGGTTTCATTTTAGAGGCTTAAATGGAGAGGCAGCTTACTACTCTGGGCAGATAATAGCACCTATCTCATAGGGAACCAAAACCAATTTCAGTTATCTGTTGCAGCATAGCAAACCACTCCAGAACAGGGGCTTAAAAACAATAGCAACTAGGAGTGACACCTGCAAGATGGTAGAATAGGTGGTTCCAGCTGTCCCCTCATCCCCACCCCACTGAAACACCAATTTAACAACCACTCATGGATGAAAATATCCTTATAAGAGCTCCATAATCCAGATGAGGTTACAACACCTTAGTGGAGCACATTGACAAGAAAAAACACATTGAAGGCGGTAAGAAGGAAAGTTTCACTTTACTCACATTGCGCCTTTCCCAGCCTGGCACAGTGCAGCTTGAAAGAGATTCCCTCAGACCATGAGTTTTTGATGGGAGAAAAAGAGAGCAAACCCACTCATGGACCATGGTACTGGCACAGAAACACACATATAAACGAATGTAATGGAACAGAGAGTTGAAAAGTAAACGATGTATATATAATTAACTGATCTTTGACAAAGGTACCAAAAATACACAATAGGGAAAGGATAGTCTCTTCAATAAATGATTTTGGGAAAACTGAATATCCACATGCAAAAGAGTAAACATGGATTCTTATCTTACACCAAATACAAAAATTAACTTAAAATGGATAAAAGGTTTAAATATAAGACCAGAAACTATAAAACTCCTAGAAGAAAATATAGGGGAATAGCTTCTTTACATTGGTCTTGGCAATGATTTTTTTAAAAATAATATTTTAATTTTTTTTTTTTTTTAATTTATGCCTATAGCACCTGGTCTTCCTAGGTGGTCTCCCATCCAAATACTAACCAGGCCCACCCTGATTAGCTTCCAAGATCAGATATCAGCCTTGTTCAGGGTGGCATGGCCGTAGACCATGGACCATAGCTCCGCTGGGGCACAAACCCAGGATCTTCTGCGTGTAAAGCAGACGTGCTAACTGCTACACTATGGAACCACATCCGGCAATGACTTTTTGGATGTGACCCCAAAAGCACAGGCAACAAAAAGAAAAGTAGACAAATGGGATTACATCAAATAATAGGCTCTGCACAGCAAAAGAAACAATCGACAAAATGAAAAGGCAACATATGGAATAAGAGAAAGTATTTGCAAACTATATATGTGATGAAAGGCTAATATTCAAAATATAAAGGGAACTCCTACAACTTAATAGCAAAACCCAATTTAAAAAATGGGCAAAGGGACTAAATAGACATTTCTCCAAAGAAAACATATGAATGGCCAACAGGTATATGAAAAGGTGTACAACATCACTAATCATCAGAAAAACGCTAAAACATAAGTGTTGGTAAAGGGTGTGGAGAAAGAAGAAATCTTGTGCACTTTGCTAGGAATGTACATGGGTGCAGCTACTATGGAAAATAGCATCGAGGGTCCTCAAAAAATTAAAAATAGAACTATCATATTATCCAGGAATTACACCTCTGGATATGTATCCAAAGAATTTGAAATCAGAATCTTGAAGAGATAGCTGTACTCCCATGTTCATTGCAGCATTTTCTCAATAACCAAGACATGAAAGTAACCGAAATACCAATCTATGGATGAATGAATAAAGAAAATGTGGTGTACACATACAACCAAATATTATTCAGCCTTAAAACAAAAGGTAATCCTGTCATTTGCGACAATGTGGATAAATCTGGAGAACATTATGCTAAGTGAAATAAGGCAGACATACAAGGACAAATACTATGTAATACCACTTATATGAGGAATCTAAATTAACATAGTCAAACTCATAGAAGCAGAGAGCCAGTGATGGTTGCCTGGGGCTGGAGTGAGTGGGAAATAGGCAGCTATTATTCAAAGGGTACAAAGTTTCAGTTATGCAAGATGAATAAATCCTAGAGATCTACTGCGCAGCATAGAGCCTATAGTTAACAACACTACTGTATGCTTAAAAATTTATTAAGAGGTTGATTTTATGTTAAGTGTTCTCACATACAACAACAGCAACAATAATAACAATGATAATGGCAGGAGGAAACTTTAAGAAGTGATGTATACATTTATGGTGTAGATTATGGTGATAAATTCATAGATGTATAATTATCTCCAAACTTATCAAGTTGTATATAGTACATTAAATATGTACAGCTTTTTATATGTCAATTACATCTCAATAAAGTGATTTTAAAAAACAATAACAATCATTTATTTTGCTCTGGAAGTTGGGAATATAAAGGGTTCAGCTAGGCAGTCCAGGCTCTCTCATGGTGGTGGGGCTGGGGTCACATTGAAGGCTTCCTCTCAGTCTGGGGTGGGGGTGGGGAGCTAGGAGCATTCAGGAGCTGGATCTGAAACAGGAGTCTTCAGGCATTTCTCCCTCTCTTTCCCTGTGGTCTTTCCACATGGTGGCTTCAGGATAGTCAACCTTCTTGCTGGCTAAAGGCTCTAACACATTCCAATAGAATCTGGCAAAGCTGCATAACCTTTTCTTACATAGCCTCTGAAGTCATGGCATGTCACTCCTGCTACATTCAACTCAATTTCCTATGGCAATCACAAAAGATATGAAAATGAACATAGTTAATATACATAAAGTTCTTCAAGCCAGTGCTTGGCACAGAGCAAGTGCTACATGTGTTTGTAAAAAAGAAAATAATAATAATTAAATAAAAGGAATATACAAAGATTCCTGAATTTTCTAGCCAGAGACGTTAATACTTACAAATACACAATGACCCTCTAACTAGCCCATGGATGGGAACCTTCCAGTCTCCGCAGACTCCATCTGCTGTTGCTACACATGTTTTTCTCTTCACTGACCTTTCCTTCTTCACTTCCACACAGAGATGCCAATAATCTTTGTCTTCATAGTTTCATACCATCAAAGATTTGGCCTTTGAGCTCATTCTTTCAGTTATTCAACAATCATTGATAAAGTCACCTACTATGGGCAGGTCACTATTAAAAGTGATGAAAAGAGAGAGTGAAGACAGAATCTGTGTCTTCTGTCAGCATCCATGAAACTGGCAGGCCCACTTGTTAGCTTGCAGGTAAGAAGAATCTCAGGCCTTTCACAGTTCTTGACACCATGTAGTGGGATATTTATTGTTCTATAAGGAACCCTAAGATGAAAGTGAACATGTGTGTGCGTGGTGGGGTGGAGCGGGACTTAGAGGAAGGACAATGGATATGCTATAAGGATGTATGTATAAGTTTAATGAGAAGGCCATCAAAGGAGGCACCATGGAAGAAATGACATTTGAGCTGGTTCTTGAAAGATGAGTAGGAGCTTTTCAGGCAAACTCTGTAGGGAAGAGCATTCTGGGAGAGGAATAGAATATATAAAGGTCCAGAGGAATGTTTGGGAACTGTGGGCAGTTTGATAAGAGCAGATAGAGAGGCAGCCCCAGGAATCCTGGCCAGAATTCCCCAGTTACCCTTACTCAAGTGGCCAGCCTTTGGCAACCTCATGTGGTAGGACAGAACTTTGAAGTCAGATGGAACTGAGTTTGAATCTTAGCCCTGGCACTTGGGTCCTCTGTGAAATACAAGAAGCCATATTATCTGAGCTATGATTTCCTCACCTGTAAAATGGTGATAGTAATATCCTCCTCATAGAAGCAGACAGAGATGAAAAGAAATGATATACGAGAAAGCACTTGGTGGTATGCCTGGCATATAGTGGGCACTTGAAAATAGCATTATTACTCTCCTTATAGAGCTGCTCTGAGGTGTGTGTGTACATGAATACAGGAAGATAACAGGCACATTACAGGGAATTATATGTGACTCCTTGTAATTCCCTTTCCCCTTACTGCATAATACTCTCTCCTTAACACTGAAATAGCTTATATCACAGGGAATAATAGGATGCAAATTCATTTTGAGTAGAGACAAACCTGGATCACAACATTAGCAATGCCACTCACCACCCATATGATTTTAGCAAATTACCCCCCTTCTCTGAATCTCCATTTTATTATCTATAAAATGGGAAATGTCTGGCATAGTTTTTAGGAGCTCAAAAACTGTTATTGTAATGTGAAATTGCTTTGCATGGCATAAAGCACTGTACACTGTAAGAAGATATTATTTTATTAAGGCAAAATTCATGGTTCCAAAGATTAATGGCTACTTCAAGCCAAGGTTTCATTTTTCTACTGACCCTTCATTGTTGGGGATGGAGTGGTGGAAGAACAATGTCTTCGTTTCCTGTACTATCTAGGAACTGACATTGTTCCTAGTACTCTGTAGCAATCAGATAAGCCACAAAGCAGCCCACTGGATGTCAAAAAAAATTCTATAAGGTTGTGTCTTGATAATCCAGGGCAAAGAACATATTTGTAATTGCGTGAAGTATGATGAAAGATGAAGCATAGACAGTATGACAAACAAGTTACATCAACTGTGAAACATACATATTGATTCTAAGGAAGCTTAAATTTTGAAATTTGAAAAATTTCTATAGAAACTATAAATTAGGAAAATTGTGAGCGCCATCTTGTGGAGAGATCTCTATTAAACCATATTGGAGAACATTCTTTCCCTACACAGAATCTCTAAGAAGACAGACAGCATTCATCCATTCATTCATCTATCCATCCATCCATTCATGCATCCATCCATCCATCCATCCATCCACCCACACACCCATCCATTGATCCATCCTTCTACCCATCTATCCATTCATCCATCTAATAGTTTACTCAATCATTTGTTCATTTATTTAATGCTTTCTATGCTATGGTGTTGGAGATGCCAGGACCCTGCTTGGAAGAAGCCCACAGAGGGTGATGGTAGATATGGACAAACCAACAGTTCTGGGAATCTTGATGGAAGGCACTTAATCCAGTTCTTGTTGAGATCAAAGAGAAAAGCAGAGAAGTCTTCTTGATGGCACTGGCACCTAAGCTTAGATTCGAAGGATAAATAAGAGTATGCTAGACTAAAAGGGATGTCTCCTGTATTTATTTCCCTCTTGGGGTGGTTCAAAGTGAGAGAAGATGTGAGCCCTAGAATTCTGATTGGGGCTACTTTTTCTGTGCTGTCATCTGCATTTTTGGCCCTCTAGTCTCCACCTTAACAATAGTAATGACAAATTGGAGGGTGTCCAGCAGACAGTGGTCAGTGTGGTGAGAGGACACCTGAATAAACTGGGGAAGAGCTGTGAAATGAAGTGCCCGCTGGAATGGATAGATTCCATTACATAAGATTAATGCTACCTATTAATATTAGAAGGTATTACTAGATGGCATTATGTTGGGTTTTTCATTTAATTGAATTCATTATACCCACATCAGCAGAGCTATGTTAGTGTAGGCCATTGGCCAAGATGTGGGAATGGGCTCATTATATGTGGCTGAATGTATAATGTGTTCTGCATCAGGAATCTACCTCTATTATCTGTTACAGGTTGTTAATTGACAAATGTATTATAGAAAAAAGGCCCAGCAGCAAACTGATTAAATTGGTCAGTGCTTGGCCCACATCTGAAGGATGGATGGCCCTGTAGCAATCAACTTTCGTTCCCCTTACAGGCTCCTGAAATTAATGCTGGGTAGAACTGACATTTGCCTTAGCAAAGCAATACAGTAGTTTTCGGAACCTTGAGCAGGGTCTGTATCTTCAAACAGAATGAGTGCTCTCCAGTTCAGCACAGTCCCCACCATTCCCAATTGTCTCTTAATTTTAAACTGTCTGTCTATTATCTTTTGCATCACCTTTGCATTATTGTTCTTGTAATAGAGAAGTACTATTTCTTTATACCCATGTCTTCAGGAACATTAATGAAAAATAGACTAAAAAGGGATTGTTTATTTCATGAAAAATGGTGGAAAGCATATTTCTTTGTGGGATTTAAAATATTTATATGCATTTAATATATTAACCAATTGTGTCTGTATCTTAGAGCTTGTCTACCTCCTTCATTCATATTATTTTCTTGGCTTTTGTATGTACTCTGGGGTAAGCAAGAGCAGCCCAGGGCAGTATCCTAGAGCATGCATTGTTGACCTAGATTGTCATCTAGTAGCACCCCCTCCCCAGACCCCAACACTGTCCATGAGCAAGCAGGCTAGCCACATTTAAGGGGTCATGGATGGGACTTAAGGGCAAAACCTTAACATTGCAACAATTTCTTCTCGTGAATCCTTGCTTTACTTTTTTTAGTGTAACTCAAGTCAGAAATAATGTCATGTTTCATTGGGATGGCCTTGGTGTTTCATCGTCTACAGTTAATTATGTCTAAAATAATTTTTTTTTCCTGTGGCTGGCAATCGATTTGTGAGTTCACTAGTCTGGCTCCTGCCTCCCAGCCCTGACCGCTTCACATTTGAGGTAAATGGATTTCAGCCTCAGGCTCTATCTTCCTCAGCCTCCTTCCTCCAGACTCTGGAAGCTAGTTTTGTCTTCAGTGGTAGAGGTGGGAGGAGATGAAGAAATCATGGGGATGAGCATTAAGGCTGTCCTGCTGCCTCGGTGGATCTCTTACCCATATTTGGTGCTGGGCTTCTGCTCTGTCCCTCTGACCAAATGCTAGTCCTTGAGAACTTGTCTCAAGAAACTTACAGAACTTTCTGTTCTTGTTTAGAATAGTTAATGTTTTCAGAGGGACAGTTTCTCCACTCAAGCTACTAGTTCGTTCAGCATTTTTCAGGGGAAAGAATTATGAACAAGGATGCCACAGAAAAAGGAAAAAAGTTAGTTTGACCAACTAAAAATATTTTCCACACCCACTGGCCAATGGGGGGCAAAGTCCATTATATTAGAGAATTAATGATGTAATGTTCAAAAAATAATAGTGCTTCAATCTTAAATTATATAAATTACCCCTTTTAAAGGAAAAAATGCTAATAAATTATTTTATTATCTTAGTTAATTTATATATGTACAGATACTAACAAGTATATAATCTCCTTTAAACCAAAACAAATGTATAAATTTAAATATAAACAACATTGTAAAAACATTATCATTCAGATAAACTTTTACAAATGTGTGCAATATAAACAAATCCACAAAGCTAGTAAAGTTCCTCTATTCTACATGACTCCATTATAAATATTACACTTTTTAAAAAATTTATTGCTTCTTTTTATTATTAGTTTCAAGTTTATGGTACATTGGTTAGACATCTATGTAGTTTATAAAATGATCCCCCTAATTACTCTTTCTCTCCTCTGGCTCTTCACCTAGCTATTACATTAATGCTAACTGCATTCCCTATACTGTGCTCCCCATCTCTTTGACCATCTATCCACTACTAATTTGTACTTCTTTAACCTTTCACCCTATTTCCCAGTCCCCCAACCCCCGCCCCCCTCTGGACATCACCAGATTGTCCTCTATATTTGTGAGTCTGTTTTTGATTAGTTTATTATTTTTGTTCTTTAGACTCCACTTATAAGTGAAGTCATATGGTATTTATCTTTGTCTGATTTATTTTACTCAGCATAATAACCTCTAGGTCCATCCATGTAGTTGCAAATGTTAGGATTTTATTTTTTTAATGGCTGAGTAATATTCCATTGTATATATGAACCATGATTTCTTTATCCAATTGTCTGTTGATGGGCATTTAGGTTGCTTCCACATCTAGGCTATTATAAATTGTGCTGGGGTGAACATAGGGGTGCGTAGATCTTTACGAATTATTGTTTTGGTTTTCTTTGTATAAATACCCAGAAATGCAATTGCTGGGTCAAAAAGTATATCCATTTTTAATTTTTTGAGAAAACTCTAGACTGTTTTTCATAGTGGCTGTACCAATTTGTAATCTCACAAAGAGTGCACAAGGGGTCACTTTTCTCCACATCCTCTCCAACACTTGTTGTTCTTTGATTTATTGATAATAGCCATTCTGACAGGTGTGAAGTGATATCTCATTGTGGTTTTAATTTGTATTTCTCTGATAATTAGTGACCTTGAGCATCTTTTCATGTCTATTGGTTATCTGTATTTCCTCTTTGGAGAAATATCTTTGGCCCATTTTTTAATTGGATTGTTTTTGTTGTTGTTGTTGAGTTGTATGAGTTCTTCATAAATTTTGGATATTAACCTCTTAATAGATGTTTCACAAATGAATATCCTCTCCCATTCAGTCAGTTGTCTTTTCGTTTTGTTGATGATTTCCTTTGCTCTACAAAACTTTTTTAGTTTGATGTAGTCCCACTTGTTTATTTTTTCTTTTGTTTCCCTTGCCCAAGGAGATATGTCTGAAATTATTGTTAGCAATATCAGAGAGTTTACTGCTTATGTTTTCTTCTAGAAGTTTTATAGTTTTGGGTCTTACATTTAAGCCTTTAATCCATTTTGAGTCTATTCTTGTTTATGGTGTAAGAAGGTGGTCCAGTTTCTTTTTTTTTTTTGCGTGCATCTGTCTAGTCTTCCCAACGTAATTTACCAAAGAGACTATCTTTACCTCATTGAATATTCTTGTCTCCTTTGTCACATATTAAGTGAGCATATACATGTGGATTTACTTCTGGGCTCTCTATTCTGTTCCATTGATCAATGTATCTGTTTTTTATGCCAGTACCAGGCTGTTTTGATTACTGTAGCCTTGTAGTGTAGTCTGATATCAGCTAGTATGATACCACGAACTTCGTTCTTTCTCAAGATTGCCATGGCTATTTGGGTTTTTTTATGGCTCCATGTAAATTTTAGGCAATCTACAGATTCAGTGCTATCCCTATCAAAATGCCAATGACATTTTTCAGAGCACTAGAAAAAATACCTAAAATTTATCATTATTATTATTAACTGAGCATATATATATATATATATATATATATATATATATATATATATATATGGAGGTTTGGGCTAGGCACAAAGGATACCAAATTCTCTATCCTCAAGTAGCTTATAACAGCGCTGATGTCTTTCCAGGAGTCACTCAGAGTGGGATTAACAGTCAAACCAATTTGATGCCAAATCAACAGAATTTGGGGCCAGTGCAAACAGAATTTTCTCCACCACCCAAACTTGATTAGGGTGAGATTAATTCTAGAGCGTATGTTCTAGAATTAGCCAGTGTACTGAGGCTCTGAGTGTCCAGGTGGAAAGATGGGAAGATGGCAAGTTCAATTTCTACAGTTTCATAGCTTGCCTTCACTTAATTTGGAAAGCCTCAGAACAGTAGCAGAGGAAGGCCCCTCTACCTTCATTGGAGATGACACTGAAAACCTGATGAAAGAGTTGGGTCCTATCAATGGCTATTGTGCAATGAAGTTAGAAGGAACCTCAGGTTATCTTTCCTTCCTAATGGCTGGAAACATATGTGTCAAGTAGAATTTATAAAGATATCATTTTATTCTTTGTCTCCTTATTTCTGAGTCAGTACACAAATAGCCTGTTTTCTGGAGTTTCAGGGAAGCCTAGTTTGACACGTTAGCCAGGAAGTAATGTGCTTTCTTTCTGGGATGGCTGTCCATAATGCATTCAAATCCAGATAAAAATATGTCAGAATTTGTTCAAAATCTATCAGTTGGACCATTTTCTCAATGATAAACAGATGG